>PKRV01000612.1:1686937-1759694 GCA_003709505.1 Hyphantria cunea
AGCCGCCTCAGGTACTCTGGCACCCCGTGGTACTGGAGTGCTTCCCTGATGCAGCTGAATGGCAGACTATTAAAGGCGTTGGCGATGTCGAGAGACACCGCCAACACCACGCCGCCACAGCTCACCGCCTCCTCGGTCACGGCCCACAGGCGCATCACGGCATCGACCGTCGAACGCCCCTCTCGGAACCCGAATTGAGCGTCCGACAGGTCTGGGCCCACCTCGCTGAGGTGCCGGACGATGCGGGCAGAGAGCACCCTCTACGTTCACACGTACCCCCCCGTAACCCCCTCAGGCCTTCACCCCACGGGGTTTGCGGCGGGGTGGTGTCTCCGAATCGAACCGACTAAAACCACACGGTGTGCCATTCTGCGCCTGAGACGGGAGGGATCCGGGAACTGGTTTTTCACGCCATCTGGACACGACGACCAAGTACCTACCCTATGCTAAACGCTCCATAACATAGTGCTATCGTGTCGCAGCTACATTTGCCGCGTATGAATCGTGAGCGTTCATGTGATATGTAAATTGGTCGTATAATACTTGATGATTTGTGCGTCCGTCGAGATTTGTGTCATCGTGTATTAAAAGACTGTATTTATTAGCAACATATTACATGTTGGCAGGGTGCCTATGAGAAGGATAAGTGGTTGAAACTTTATAGTAGAGACACACACAGTACGGGTGACGGCTGTAACGAGTATAAATAATTGATTTTTAGTGTTAACATGTCGTAACTTACACAGTGAATATCACAGTATAAAACATATCAAGGAATAAATTAACACATTTAAACAGGACCGTCGAGTTCCGTTTTAAAATATATTATATTGAAATAAGGCATGGTTTTCCGAGTGTATTCACCGGCTGAGGCTGCCCATTTTTCAGCACAAGTGGTTCAGCTCGAGTGAAGTGATTCCATAGCCTAACGGCATTTACAACAGAAACCATCAGTTCTCTAGTAAAAATATACTATTCCCTAGAAACACCTGTGTTAATTTAAGCAACTTAAATTTATAGAAGTTAAATCGTTAAAAAAAGTAAAATTCTGTCTAAATTTTAGTAAACAAATAAAAATCGGACAAGTGCGAGTCGGACTCGCGCAATAAGAGTTCCGCACAATTATCTACACATTACAAGCATCTATCGGTTGCCGTTATCAATATCGAGCAAAAACGAGAAAAAAAACACGTTTGTGGTATCCCCTTAAATATTAATTTAGTTCTGTTTTTATTCTATAACTCTTTATTTGTTGTTATAGTGGTAACAGAAATACATCATGTCTGAAAATTTCAACTGCCTAACTATCACGGTTCATGAGATTACAGCCTGGGACAAACGAACAGCGAAGTCTTAGTAATAAGATCCCGTTTTGCCCCTTTAGGTACGGAACCCCAAAAAAAATTATGTTTTTACCTAAATAATTCTAGCTCCAGTAAGACGTTCAACACGCTAAACTACTTTTAAAATCAATTCCTTTAATATAGGACATTATACAGTATTCTTATATAATATTATCTTATTCCTTCCTCCATTTATTATTTTATATATCCTTGTTTAGTCTTCTTATCTATTCAAATCACTCCAAAACCTCTATACCTAAACAAACCCTTTACAAAAGACCCTAAAACAATACTTAGTACTCAACCCACAGGTTCCGTCTGTCTGTTATCACAAGGGGATACACGAAATAAACGTAGGTACTCAATATCTCCCATCGTCTGGACGGGACATCCGACCGAAACGTCGAACCTCCCCAAATACTTTGTAAAGGAAATATTTAGAATGTCTATCTACATTAGAAAGGCTTCTAATCTATTTTGTTATGTTTGCTAGGGCTTATAAACAGTGTGGAAATTAAAAAAAATATATATATATAAAAAAAGGAGGTGTTATAAGTTTGACGTCGATGTGTGTCTATCAGTGTGGTCTGTGGCATTGTAGCTCTCAAACGGAAGGAACGATTTCGATGCGGTTTCTTTCGTTTGTAAGCCAGTTTCCTTTTTGTTGTTTTTAGCTGTTTGGTTAATATCAGTCCAGCAGTGTAAGAGCATTAGCTCTGTTCTAAAATGAGGTAAAGATTTTTTGACATATGATTACTCAAATAAGTGCTTGCGATTTAGGTTTTTAATTTTATACCAAACCAGGCTCTATACCAAAAACAGGTTTCGGAAATATTCTTTTGAAAATGTTACTTTTTGTGTAGTACCTGGATGAGGCCCGCTGATGAATATCATAGGATAACAATCGTGAAGCTTGGAGGCCTTTGGTAAACATTCAACGGCAAGTTTACGTAGCCACTTGCCAGTCCCCAACCCCGCGCTCGACCAGCGTGGGGGCGCATGACTTTAACGCTTCCCTGAGAGGAGTCCAGATCCCAGCAATTGACATTATAGGTTGTAGATGAGTTTTGGTGCTACAGTGGTACATACAAACATGCATAGACTGCCAGAACTCGCTAGTGGGGTAAAAATACGTTTTATTGTCAGTCCCAAAAAAGACTAGAAAATATTATTATAGTTAACCTCTTTCTTGTTATTTCCTGCAATCTATGGGAGTATTTTCGTAACAAAGAAACGGAAATGTGTAACAGGTACAATATACTTTGATTCTGGAGGAAGGACATAGACTATTTTTAACTGACTTAAAAAATTTGACTGTATTTTTTTATGTTTGTTACCTCATAACTTTCGACTGGATGAACCGATTTTGGTGATTCTTTTATGTGTGGTACCATTTTAATTTTGTCCAGTTCTTGAAGTCGTTATTTTTTTGTTGAAATTTGTGATTATTCACTGGTGAAATACTCAACAACTAAGTGCATTGAAGTGAAATCTGATTAACTTTCCAAATAGTTTATTATTTACTGTTAATTTATATCCGATATACGAACGAGAGAACCACGGGTAAAAGCTTGTTATTTGAATATAAATAGAGATGAATCTTAATGCTGTTTCCTCAGGAATTTAAATCATGGCTCACATTATGCAACGGGCGTTTTCGATACACGTAAGTGGCGTGGCGTGTGATATAACTTATTACTTGTTATTTATCCAACGATATTTGAATTCAGCCATAAATTATGAAGAAAGCATCTTGGTAGTTTATGCTAACTAAAGTGGTGAGTATTATAAAATATAATCTTTTTTGTTTTTATGAAAAACTAGCTGACAAGGAAAACTTTGCGTTGACATCAAAAGAAAAAAAATAAGTGTGAGTCATCCTTATCATTTAGGGATAAGAAAAATAGATGTAGGCCGATTCTCAGACCTATCTGATATTCACACAAAATTTCATAAAATTCAGTCCAGACTGTTCGGAGCAGTTTCAAGATATTATAAGTATGTTAATGTTTCAGGCTTTCGCGTTTTCATATTATTAAATATTATAATTATTTTCACGTGAACTAACGCGATCACTTATTTAAAGGTTATAACATAGCCTATGATCACGACCTGTGCAACTAGGTCGAAACGTCAGGCAAATCAGAGGTATGTAATACCTTTAAATAAATGATCGCGTTTATTTCCGTGAAAATAATTTTTAGGTCATGAAATGCTAAAGTTAAAAAGTTATTACTTCTTGCATTACATGATGCCTGAATTTTTCACTCATTCATTCCGAAACGATAAAAAATTGAGTAAACCCTTAATAATCCACTGTTCTTAGAGTTCTAAATAAACAAGTATTTAAAAAGTTTTTTTTAATACAAGATTTTATTACTTGTTTATAAAAAAGTTATTGAACTTTAAGCCTTTTCATTTGATACCCATAGTGGGTGGGTTGTTCAAAAATATGTACGTCGCCATTTTGTTACGGCGGCCATTTTGAATTAATAATAATACCAATTAACAATAATTGCATTGGCATCAGACTTAAAGGTATGTTTGAAATTTCAGCTCAATCAGAAATCGGTAAGTGGATCAAATTTAACTTGCAAGATTTGATTACAGATGAACATCGGGACAGGTGAAACTAAATAAAAGCTTGTAAAAAGCAAAGAGTTATCATAGAGATATTTTGTGGACAATGGAATGTTAAAGTTTAGGAAAATTTAATAATTATAGTACACTGTATGACGATCGCATATTTTACGTAGGTAGTTGGTTAATCATAAAAAATCTAATTAATTCTTAAAAAGAATATTTTACCCAATCATTGGTTTTAATGAAGAACTTGTGATAAGACGTAAAAAACTGAGCAATAAGTTAGTATATTAAGTTGGTGTTCCACTCGGAATAACGTGGTAATCGCTTTATGTATCTATATAAATAAAATGAATCGCTAAAACGTATGTACGCACATAACTTCCGATCGATTTCACCAAATTTGATAATTCTTTTTTTACGCGTTCGTTATTGTTAGGACAAGGTTTGCATAGAAGAAAATTAAAAGATAACCGGAATTTTTTTTTATCCACGACCGTAGGACTCCTGTTAGAAGCTGAGGCGAACATAATTACTAAAACATGTTCTTCAGAAATTAAGACAATATTTACGGAAGCGAAATGCGGCGGGACGAGGTTCGCCGGGTGAGCTACTATGTAATAGTTTTAACTCTAAGGATCTTTTTAGAAGATAGGTCCTCTTCTAAATACCAATATAGTTTACAAGGTATTTCTAAAATTTTCCATCATTTAAACTGAACTCTTTCTAAATTAAACGGTTTCCTAATATCACCCAATCAAGAAAGATCAAACAATACAATTTAAATACTTAAGACCTTATACATAAATGTCACTTAACTTCAAGTTTTGTCTTATTTTGAACATTAAGTAAAATAACACAAAACAGTTGCTTAAAATTAAGTTCCTTTTACGAACAAGGCCGTTTTTTTTCGTTAACTTTAATAAAATATTATTTTAAAGTCATGCTTACATAATCTACCAATGTATGTATGACAGAGAAACATCTATTTCAATGATAAGCAAAGCAATAAAAATGGTTACCTATCGTGAATTGAACTACGAAACTTTCCACATTTGATACCGTCCAAATTACTTTTATACTACTTCAATGTGGTATACATTGTCAGAAACATTTATGACTATTTAAAATTTGATATCAAATATTGTAACTTCGATGAACACGCCTATCGAGAGTCGCGTTATATTTCTGTGAGAGAGCGTGTATAAACATTGTAAAGGCGTGATTCTCATGATTAATTTGAAAGAACGTGACAACTCTTAAGCATGCAACATGTCACAAGAGTGATTAATACATTTTTGTGACTTTTTCAAACAAAATCTAATTCAAACTGCATTTAAACTATGACACTTTATAAACGTCTTTTTAGCTCGCTGTCGACTGCGATCCAAGTTCCACCAAATATAGGGCAAATACCTCCAGCAGGTCGACCCTTATAATAAAAACTCATTAAAAATACGGTTCCGATTGACTGTGTAACTCTTGATATTGTAATCCAATGCTTATTGTTCGACAAGATCTATCATCGGTCCTGTGATAGAAATATCAAATTATCTGTCTAGAACTAAACAGAATCATATTAACAAAACAATATTTGAAAATCGTTACCAGCCAGACACATCAATTGTTGCCAGTAGCAACCGAACAATTTTCTTAACAGTTCAAAAACATTTATTATAAATGGCAACATTGCCGGTGCCAAGATCGTAAGTCTTCGGTAATTTTCGGCAGGGTTCGTAATGTTAAATGCTACGTCATTGGAGCATGTTTATGAGTTTGGCACGAAATGGAAATGGTTCGGAGACTCAAAATATGGACTTGAATGCTAGTGTTAGTAGTATTCCAATTTAGTAATGGGATTTTTTTTGCAATGGCAATAAAGATACGGCTTAAATATTTGTGCATATACAGGGTAAATATTTATAAGTTTAATTCTTTTACCGTAATGTATGTTCTTTGTTTGCTTTGTGTTTTTTTTATTTTATAAGAAAAACAATAAACCCTCTACTTAATTTTTTCATAAAATTTATTATTTTTAATACCTATAATTAGACACGGAACAGTATTACGATTCTATTGAAACTGATACCTCATTCGTTAAAACTGATTCAGTAGTTAAAGTCCTACAGTGGAACATACAAATATACTGTCAAAACTGTGGCTAGGCTAGTTACTACTACAAAAAAATTTATAATCTTAAAATCGCGCTCATCTAAATTTAAGATTGTCGTGACGCGTTGTTTGTTACCAAACTTCTCCAAAACGACTGGACCGATTTTTATGAAATTTTGTGTGAATATTAGGCAGCTCTGAGAATCGGTCAACATCTATTTTTCATACCCCAAAATGATAAGGTTGACCCACGCCAATTTTTTTATTTTTGTAGAAAAACAACGTTTACCGGGTAAGCTAGTATAACATAAAACTCTTATCACAGATGTAATCTAATGCATTAATTACAATAAAACGAAACTCAATATATTATACAAATCAATTTGAGTTAGCCACTGTATAGGGTAAGCGCACCTGTCGCGAGCACACTATCCAACGCATTAATTGTAGCGTAATTTCCATTGAAACTATGGTACGTCCATCTATCTGTCCCCTTAAGGGCCTTCTGTCTATCTAGAGACAGAAGTGCAATGCACTTAATTCACATTTTACACAATTGTGTTGTATTATTTACGAAGCAGGGACGACAAATGTCGATAATTTGCCGGCATCTGTTCTTTAACAACTGACTATGCTATCGATGTCTAATTGTCATTAGCATTTAGCCGTTTGAAGTTCAATCAATTTTTTTTTGGTTTTTGTTATAGAAAACAATAATAATGCAAACATTTACCCAGGGAATGAATATATAAATATATTAGTGTGGTGGTCAGCCACACAATCTCGTCTGCGTTTCGTCTCCTGTAGCGTGAAGTTATAAAATAAAACAAATTTGTGTACCGTAAAAAGTATTATTGTGGGGTAATCTGAAATGATAGACATAGGTATGCTATCCCGGTTTTTTTCAAAACCTTTTGCGGCAAACAATTCTTTCACAGATTGCTTTTTATGTAATTTTAACCATTAATGGACTGGAAGCTTTCAAAAGGTATAGTTTTGCCCGTATTTGCAATATTTTTAACGATACTCTGCTCCTTTTTTTATAGATAGGTAATAGCCTATTGTCTTCTTAGATAGCTGGGCTATCTAACACTAAAATAATTGGGCTTACTTATCGACTCTACCCTCGATTAGCGAGGTCAAGTTATTAGTGTAAACAAATATAATTAAAAAGTCAAATCAGAACAGTACTCACAAACAAACTTGTCAGCTTTATAATGTAGTATAAATAGACCACCTTCTTTATCCCGAAGAAAGTCGGCCAGAGTGTGTTGCTTGTAATATAGATTGTTTTTTCTTTTTTGATAAAATCTTGCGCTATCCAAACACAGTATGATATATTTATATCATCTTTAGATAACTTAAAATATATATACTTCTTGACACTGACAAATTAGATATAGGTTTTTGCTACCAACTATCGCAAATGCCACGGATTCATTACCTCCTAAGAAGGAATCCCACAATGCTACCCAAGTACAAAAGTAAATAAACAATTAAAGCGAAACATTTATAAATTATCCGGACAATGGCAAAAACGGCCGCACAGTGCGCTGACTGTGTTGTTATTCTTGGGATGAATTCAGTGTTCCCATAATAGGAGCTGACACCCTAAGGCGGTTCGACTAAGGAGTTAAAAGACTTCGTTAATTTAGAAGTACCCGCAGAGTAATAGTTTACAAATTATTCTATTAATGGCTACTAACGGGTATGTTTTGTTGTGTTGAAGTTTTTGAATTAACTCCGTGAGTATTAATATTCATGTTTTACCCGCGGGATGAAAAGTAAAAAAAAGTTGTGTCTGTTCACGGATTGATAGCCAAGAGCCTCGACCAACACCTCAAGAGGCTCACGTTAGATGGTTGGATCAAGGGTCTGATGCAGAAGGCAGTCCTTCTTGACACGGCTCGTATTGTCAGGAGGTTCCTTTCTTTGGAGCCCTAACCACCGGTTTCTTGGTCCCTCTACCCGAAGTCGGTGGTCTACTATTTTTTACATTTTTAAATATATATTATTGTTTATTTTTTAATGTATTCAAAAATGTAATAAATATGTATATTTAAATGTAATAAAGAGAATAATAATAAATCGCTTTAATGTACACCAGATAATTAAGTACAAAACTTAAAACTAGGTATGTCGGTAGTAAAATTGGCGGCNATATTATTGTTTATTTTTTAATGTATTCAAAAATGTAATAAATATGTATATTTAAATGTAATAAAGAGAATAATAATAAATCGCTTTAATGTACACCAGATAATTAAGTACAAAACTTAAAACTAGGTATGTCGGTAGTAAAATTGGCGGCCCTATTGCTCAACGGCAATCAAAGTATATGTACAGTAAAATTGGGCGTTAACTAAAAATGACGTTTTACACTGCAAACCTTTCTCATTAGTTATGTTTAACACATTGTTAAAATTATCAGTGTTATAACGCTTATTATTAGGAACAAAATATCTTAAGCGCTTAGAATTTCATGGCGTTTACGGGTTTTGTTTAACGTACTTTAAGTAACGTACAAAACCTCGGACTAGAGTTTACATTAGGTCCCGATTATACGAAAATTTGAAGAGAATTCGAAGAGAAGAGTGATTGGAAAAATGCCTGACACTGTAGTTCTGTTTTTGAGGAATCAATAGCACGTGTAAGTTTATTCTTTTTTGTTTGAAATACATCTTTCTGAGAAGACAGTTCAGTTTCATCACACTTAAACTATCTAATTTGTAACCCAGAGTCAATGGTCTAACTTTTAAACTTTCGGTTTCATGACTTAATATTAACATAATTATTTACAAAATATTGAAAAAATGTTTTCACAGGCATTAACGCGATCACTTATTTAAAAGCATCACATACCTTTGACGACACGCCTGTAACCACGGTCAGTGCAACCTGGTCGAAACGTCAGGCAAACCTCTGATTTGCCTGACGTTTCGACCAGGTATTCCTTTAAATAAGTAATCGCGTTAATTCCCGTGTAAATAATTATCCAGAGTCAATGTGTCTAACATTTACAAAATAGTCTTCGTTTATCAAAATAGGATCGAAGTAAATTGTAAGACAATTAATTGACTGATACAAAAAATGGTTATGAAAATGATATTCGTATATTCTTATGTAATGGATCTAAAAATAAAAAAAACTCTTCCATATTCTTATATGAATTAATAAACATCTACACTTAATTCATAACACTCCAAATAAGTATTTTTATTAACATTTCCACCTCTATAAATGGAATATCAGTAGATTTCGACCTGTATAAGCAGGGGCCTCAGTAAATGAGTCAACTACAATGTATAACATGTCTAATTTGAAAACTGGATAAATGAAAACCTCTTTAAATGACACAAAATCATTGGTTCCTTAAGATCCCAACTAACCAGTGATTGGAGAAACTATTCGTTGGCCTTCGTCGGCTCAGTCATCCTGGGATCGATCGATTCACTCCGATAATATATTATAATTTGTCTATGATATCTATGTATTTCAAACATAAACATACATATATAATGTTTATCAGCAGTTTTCGTTATCACATTACAGGCATTGCCAAGTTTGTGCCATTTGTTTTTCATGTAATAGTGGGCAAGCGGCCATACATTTCACCTGAGGATAAGTGAGGATGTTATAATTATTTAGATTAGACTTGTATAAAAACCAAACGTATTCTTTAGGCTTAGATGAAGTAAGTGTTTGGTTTATTACGTACTTATTATGACCTGTATACGTGAAAATAGCTTCCGAATGATAGTAGTAATATTATAAAAACTCTCTAGATTATCACTGATTGGTTCCTCAACATGTGTATATTGATTAAAACGTATCCTTATCATTGTGCTCGATTATCGATGATAGTCGATTTTGCGCCATTTAGTGCCCTTACTGAGGTTACCATCTCGCGGTAAACTGAGAAAAAGCCTCAATAAACTAGACGTTTTATTTGTCAAATAAAAAAACTTATATTTAGCTAACAGTTAAAGGTAAAAACAAATTAAAGATTAAAATATTATACTTTAAAAAAGTAAACTACGAAGAACCTATCACTGCAAAGAGAACACACGGCACACGTAAAAAAAGTGTTGGTTCCATGAAAACCTGTAACAAACACTTTTTTTTGCAGGTAGTTGGATGGAGCCTTAAAAGGTCCGACTACAATCTTTCTACAAAACTGTGATATCGCCTGATATTGGGAGTGATGGTAGTCGTTCTATATAAAAATTTAAGTTCAGCCGTATTTTAGTGAACTTAAAGCAGACACCGAAAGAAGTTGTAAGCCACGTACAGAAGTTTGACTCCGTGGCGTGGGCCTAAACGACACGCGATTGTAGCCGAAAATTTGCTACGACGCGCAATCGGTTCTGTTTGTCGTCGTATCATCCTTTCTGATCCGATGTGGTGCAATTCTTTCTTACGGATATCATCCTTTAAATATATGTGTAGTGCCACATTGTCATATTGGTCAGTGAATATTCAGTTTTTGGCCAACTGAGGAGAAGTATGCAATTAATGAAGAAAGGAAAAAAATGTTAATATTGCTTAATCTAATTGTAAACTCATTTGTAAATACAATTTGTGGTTAGAACTTAATTTGTTTTATCGCAAAAATCTCTGAACGTATTTCTAAGAAGTCGGTCAATGCAGGATTTTTAACTAACACAGAACCAGGTATCTTCTTACGTTGCCTGTCTATTAATGGAGATTGGCCGTCAGCTCTGCATACACCTTCCTGTTTTTTCAATTACGTCTAATGTTATGTTGACTTGGCAGTCGCTCACAAACAACAACCCTTAACAAACGCTCGCGTACGCTGCATTTGACCTGTGTTCAAAAACCGACACCAACTCGGGTCTTAAGCATGGAAACACCGAGGCTTACAGTGGAGTGTTGTATCGGAATCGGACCGACTAAAACCACATGGTGTGCTACTCTGCGCCTGAGACGCGAGGGTTCCGGGAACTGCTGTTATTAACACATCCGGACCCCTCCCAGAGGGTTGTCAACAAGCTATCACAACCATACGCAACCCAAACCAAACAGCCTGTTTACACGCTTGTGTTTGTGGAGGGTTATCGAGGCATTCCACGTATATAAACGCATCATCAGAAACAAGAGAATGGATAAGAATCGCCAGCCTAGAAAAACTGTTTCGTCTGACAAAGGACATAAATAGGTATAAGGCTGTTAATAATTTAGATTTTATCAACACATAAAGCCACGTATTGTTAGTGGTAAGATCGTTAATTTATTATTATAGGCTATTCGATACATTACGAATTAATTAGTAATCACATTACCATACCACAATGTAGTACAAATGTGAATATATGTTTTGTATTATATTTATTCTTATCAGGCTATTTGGAACATCTTTATCCCATCTTTAGACATCCTATATTGAACAACCGGCTCCTTAGTACATTATCTACCATGTGCTGGGCCTATTTAGATAAGTATTATATATTTCAAGTTTCTAGTTCGTAGTCAGTGTTCTAGTTGAAATGGTGAGAAAAAAACCTATGAGTAGATATTTGCCTTTAAATAGCTTGGAGAAACTTGTTTACAATTCATCAGCTGTGGTAGCTAAAAACTCCAATTTGAGCAGAAATATGCTGTGCTCTTCCGAAAAAAACTGAGGTATTTAAAAAAATTCTTAGTGTCGAATGTTTTTCATAATACGTTGTCTCCAAGTATTTTGCGCTGTTTTAGTAACATTCAAACATAGTCAACCACGCTTAAAGCCAATTATGTATAAACACATGTTTTCATAATTCAATTAATTAAAACGAATACCTTTTAGACTACCTAGGCCAGTGTGAACCGTTTTTATCGATAAAGGTGTAGATATCGATAAAAGCGTCCCTCACTTACTCGGAAATCAATTAAAAACAAAATCTATCCAAATAAATAAAATTAGAGTGTCTGTTTGTAACATTAAAATAACCTCTATTTACTAATTGCATATGTATATATATATACGGTACACAAAACAAAATGTATTTTTTTACAATTTTTGTTTGTCTGTCGGTCTGTCTGTCAGTTTGTTCCGGCTAATCTCTGAAACTGGTGTAATAAGGAGTAATTTAGGCTACTTCTTTTCAGACCAGTTTTGCCCCGCAGAGGTACCCGCGTAAAGGTACAAGTAGAACCGTGGGTAACATCGCAGGACTCAGCTAGTTATTGATGTTAACATCAGTTACGTACAGACACGTTTAATTTTTCCTTTTAACACCGTTGTACATAAAATATAATTTTAACACACTACGTTTTTTTGGTAAAGTTTTTATTTTGGTAAATAAAAACTTCGTGGTGACAGCTGCTTAAAAATAAACTAGCTGTCCCAAGCAACTTCGCCGGTGTCTATAAAAAATAATACATTTTCCCGCTTCTTGCAACATTTGCTTGACTGCTTCGGTGGCACAGTAGTAGCGTATGCGAATGCTGTGCTTTAGGTCTCTGGTTCGATTCCCGGATCGGACCAAATGTTTGTATGATCTGCAAATATTTTTTTTAGAGTTTTGATTTTTTCTAAGTATAATATGTATGTAAGGTTGCCTGGACGAGATTGCTTTTGGCAATAAGGCCACATTTTATGTACTCTCTTCTAACTGTAATATTATAGTGTGCAAATAAAAAGTTTTCTATCTATCTATCTATGTATTTACGAAAAAAGTATATATGTATTTTATCTATATCAGTTGTCTAGTACGCATAACACAAACTCTACTTAGCTTGGGACTAGATAGCGTTGCGTGTTAGATGTCTGAATTCAAAGACAATAATGTATATCTGTTACCGCTATAACAACAAATTATAAAAACAAAAAATAATAATTAAGGCTCCCATACAACAAACGTGATGTTTTGCTCGTTTTTGTTTGATATTGATAACCGCAATAGGCAGACTCTTGAAATGTATAGATTACGGTACGGAACCCTTCCTGCGCGAGTCGGACTCGGACTTGGTTGATTTTTTCATATTATTTATAGATGTTAAAATATTTTTGGTAATGGCAACCTCTGGCATAGTCATGTGACAAGTGTCAATGACATGTCATGTTTTTTGGCGGCAAATGAGTAAATATGTCTTTTTTCTTTTCATGTTATGGCAACCAACAGAATCAGCTATTTCTGCCGATGTCTTGGTATTTAAAGTCTTTTAATCTTAAATCTCGAGTCTTCAAGTCTTCGTCGTGATGCAACTAATGATAAAAAAATATGGATAAGATGAAATATGGACCGTCTAAGTAAGACCGTAAAAGTATCTTCAGGCGATTGTTTTTTGTTTTTGCGAAAGACGCTCTCCATACATAGCACGAAGATATCAAGAGTTTAGTATTGAAGACTTTAAAAACTTGACATTGACAGAAATAACTGATACTATTCTTTTTCCGCTGGTTGCCATATTATCATCAAAAGAAAAAGAAAATGACTATTGACGATCAAGGACACATGTAACTCGGATAGTCGGTCTTTGAGGTGAGAGAATGTTTTATTAGATTCCCTACACCATTATATACCATATAACTGCCTCGGTGGCGCAGTGGTAGCGTACGCGACTGCTGTTCATGAGGTCTCGGGTTCGAATCCTGGGTCGGACCAAATGTTTGTATGATCTACAAATATTTATTTCGGAGTTTAGATGTTTTCTATGTATAATATGTATGTATTTACAAAAAAAAAGTATTTATGTATTCATATCAGTTGTCTAGTACCCATAATACAAGCTCCGCTTAGTTTGGGACTAGATAGCGTTGTGTGTTAGATGTCCGAAATATTAATTTATTTATTTATTATTATACTGAGCTATACCTACACAAAAACCAATATTGCGACAATTTGGCGCGTAATTCGTTTATTTATTACTAACTTACCTGTTGTTGTCTGGAAGAGATTGCTTTAGGCAATAAGGCCGCCCTTTGTACACTCCGTCTCACATTTTATGTACTCTCTTCTAACAGTGATATTATAGTGTGCAAATAAAGAGCTTTCTATCTATCTAACTTACTGATAAATTGATCTAAAATCACTCATTTATTTTCATTAAGAATGAAAATAAATGAGCTTCGTTTAATTTTTTATGTCAATTTAAAATGTGTTTATTTAATTTAATTTTAGGTACGATTTTAAATAAATCCATCATGTTTTCGCTCAAGAAGAGATTTAAAACAATTATTACCCAATTTTTTGCCTTGTGCAAATGCTATTTAACTGGATAATCATTATCATCATAGATAATTACATCACTTAACTATAGTAAGTAAAACCAACAGTTTATTAAATAACACTATAAAAAACATTTCCAACAAACATATCGTGAATTCTTAACCCTCCAACAGCGATCGAACCGAACAATCTGTCTTACTTTCATTCCTTCACAATGTTAACCCTTAGATGCTAACGAACTCATACAAATACGGTATGCAAATATAAATCATGTCGCACAAAATTACAATGCGAAATACTCAGGTGCTGTGTGACAATACTCCGCGATAAAAAATGATTTCGCGGTATTGTTGCATGCAGGGCTTGACGTCTATTTAATATGCGTGTGAACTGAAAGTTTCTTACTTAATAATAATCTGATTATTACGTTCGAAGAATTGATTTTATTTCGAAAAAATTAAGATATTATTTATTATATTACAATGTATACATTAATATTATCGGTCGGTAATAGTTTAGACAAAAATATACAATTCTTAAAAATCTCAATATCTATTTAGGACATTATCAACAGTCATTAACAGTCATAGTTTCTTTAGCAATTAGGTTTTAACCTATTATACCGCTCTGGCTAGACAGGTTGGTATAAAGTGATTTTTAAGTTCAAAAAGTTTAGGTCATAAAAGTGGCCTAAATCCATATTTAGGCCACTTTTATGACCTAAATATAGATAACGTAATCTATTGCAAGCACAATTTTAAAGATAGTTTCGTTTTATAATCCATATTATAAAACCAAACTATCTTTAAAATTGTGCTTCCAATAGATTACGTTATCTATAAATGACTCAATAAAAGTCCTTATGATTTTAACTTAATTAAATAAGAATAAAAAACATAAGATCTCTAAGCACTCAATAATTCCCACATCCCTTGATAATAATATTAAAGATTCCCACTATCAATTTCATAGCAAATAATTGTCTTCGTTCAACAAACCAAATAAATCAAACAAAATTGTACCAACGGATTTACTTTCTATGCAGGTGTCTATGCGACCCCGAAGACTTCCTGCCCCAAATAAAAGGGTTAACTGACAATTGTCGACAAGAAAAAAGGTCTAAACATCCCTTTGTTAGAAATCTCAGGTGGCGGGAACCGATGTAGTTTTTAAGTTTATTTTTTATTGAGTCGGTTAAGTAACACAGGTTGGGTGAAAGTGAATCTTCGGTTGCTCTTGCTTTTAAGGGCTAACATAAATGCAACGTGATGCGCGTGATTTTGATGTAAGATGTTTCGGACTTTTTATAAAAGGGTTTGTTTTTATCGGGATTTTTAATTTACCATTTTAATTTGATATAATTTAAACAGATTGAGTGTTTGGCTTGCTGTTTGATAGTTTTTGTTCGAGCTTTGTTCCGTTTATACACGTTGTTCATTCAGAATAGCCGGTGTTATTGATTTATTCGTTACTAAGCTAGTGTGTATAGCGATGAAATATAACTTATAAACTTACTATAACTTACTCTATACATGTAAAAAAGTTTAATAAGTGAGTGAGACTTGAATATCTCTGTGTGTTTATGTCAATTATGTAATATGTGTAACAATTGTGTACTTGTTAAGTGATCAGCGATCGACTCTACTAAAGAGGTTATCGAGTTCAATTTCCACGTAAGACAAATATTATGTAATAGGTACGATCTTCTCTTTCGAATACAAGCTTTTATTATGTACTTCAAAAAAATCTTAGGTTTTCAATTCATCGAAATCTTTTTATCAAAAAATAATATTTAGCATGTACAAATAAAACAATATTTTATACGTTGAAGTACGACCACATAGCAATAACAAACACTTACCTAACATTACAGGAATTATTCTTGTTTAACACTATAACAGTCCATGTAAAATCAATTTTAAAACAACGTACCAATAACAACCACCAACAGCCGAATGATGCTTATTTGGCGCACTAACAGTACAAATGTGATCAAATAAAAAAATGCGTTACCGTTGTCTAACCCTTTCATCTCTCACACTATTGTCAATTCTCGCATTATTATTACACAATCGACATGTGCAATATGCAACCAGGTAACGCACAATCCCAGCACTTTGTTATGCAAAAAACCATACGGTAACTCAATATGCAAATATGGTATTGCCATGCAAATGTCCCATCGACGGAATAATGTCCTAACGACTTGCATCTATGGTTTTGGGATCGATGCTTTCAATCCGATCAATACGGCTTTTGATCGTACGAGTGATTTATAGGCTTATACTGTGTTTTTTACGGCTTTCAATTTTGTGTACGGCTTGTTAAAGCTGGAGTATAGACTTCAATACAATTCATAACACCTTTTTTAAATTTTTAATAAACACTGTAATTTGGTTGTTTAGCAGTATTAGGATGTTAATATTTCAGTTTTCATGGACGGACCGGCTCGACCGGGTGGTACTAATCTCTCTCAGAAAACCAACCTAAATTAGCAGAGTCGGGTTTCGTTAATGATTGCTATATCGGAGGCCCAATGATGCAGAAACACCTCAATAGTACACCATCATGTGGGTCACCATGCTGCACCAGTACTCTTGGATAGTGCTCATGCTTTCCAATAGACAGAGTAGAATTACTTTCGCAGGTTCATATATAAAAAAAATGTTTGTTCAATTTTACAAGTTCTAGTAAAATACAGTCAGAAGTTAAAAAAAAATTATAAAAAAATAACAGCTAATTAAAATATATGTGAAAAAAAGTCAATTTCTCGGCTGACCGAACCCCACATTTGGCTGGTTTTACCCCAAAACTTAACCCTGCCCACACCCATTGTGTTAACCCTCTGCTGAGGGACGATTGGCTATCGCATGCAATTTTAAAAACATGCACCCACGACTTGATATAAAACGGACGGGAACTACCAAATACTTAGGGTTTATATCCGTGTGCTTATTAAATTTCCTTTAAAGCACAAACGATGGGATATTTTTTTTCCAACTATCCATATTATATTTTGTTTTTTTTCCTGTAGATACTGACATGAAGTGAATATTTAATTACATAATTATGTTGAATTCAAATCTAAATTCGTAGTTGGAAATCGGTAATATTTCGATTAATTTAATAGGTATATATGTATTATCTTTGAAAGTGTTTAAAAGTAGTAATGAGATATTAAATGCATAAATAGTGAAAACATGATTGATTTTGTTGATATAGTATTATTTAAAAACATTTGAAATTATTATCTATTTTCCTAAGTAAGTTTATAAGTAAATCACGATATTTTTGTTAAAATCTGTAACTATCTGATTCGTACTTTTTGATATATTAAATACAAACTTTTGCTCGCAGCTTCACCCGTGTGCTATTGCTATTACGGAGTAGCCTATGTCATTCCTCAGGAATCAAAGTATCACTGTGCCAAATTTAGTTGAAATTGGTGCAGCGGTTTGGCTTTGAAAGAGTAACTGTTACAGACAGAGTTAATAATATATAGTATTTGTTGTCTTCTTTTTTAAGCTATTCAAGTTAGTACATGAACCCTAAACCCTAACATTAATCATATTTTTTTTTACACAAAACACTATCTTTTTGTAACCAAACAGTTAGCCCTATAAATTTTGGGAGTTAAACTGATTTAAGAATTCACAAAGTTACCTTTATCGGTTAGAGAACTTAGAGAAAATTAGCTATTTTTACCCATTACCGACACGTGTAACTTAAGCATTCATATTGATTACGTTGAATTATTTACTTCGAGTCCTCTCGAGAGTATACTTCGTACGTAGTGTAGGTACCTTCTGTAATCAGGGGATATTGAAAACGTCACGTGCTTAATATATTTATTTTCCTGTTGTTTAACTCATTATTATCACTTAGTCACATGTGGTTTTCGAGAAGATACCAAATGTCATAAATATTATTAGGTATATGTTGTAATAAATACCGGGTATTTTATTTAAATACTAGCTGAGCCCCGCGGTGTTACTTGCGTTTGTTGTTGAAGTTAGTCTTAAAAGTAGCCTAAGTTACACCTTATATCATCAATTATTTGCTAGTGAAGATCCCATTAAAATCAGTCCAGTAGTTCCAGAGACCAGCCGGAACAAACAGAAAGACAGGCTACATTTATTAAAAAGCTATTATTTTAATATAACAAACATTCACTATAATTTTATTATCCACTTCGTAGTAATATCCAATATCAAACAACTACACATTCTGATAAACCAATTTAACGTGACCTGTCGCTACACCATTAAATATGTGACGTCAATCACCGGTTCCATCTAGTTGCTAACAAGATTCCACCAATACACCCCCTGAAGCTTCATTAGAGCTGGTTATCCGGCAAATTGATTGATTGCGTCACAAACCACGTTTACATTGCTATATTAAATTTAAAGCTTGTTTACTTTACAATATTTGCCGGCTGGTAGATCCTTGAAATCATTAGAAATACTTTACACTATATTGACTGTGCGTTACACCAAGCGTTATAACTAAGATGGAGCTGGGCCGGTCATGTAGCGAGATCCGATGATCAGCGATGGACTCTCTCGTGCACAAAATGGACCGGCCCACAAGGAACAAGAAACGTGTGCAGACCACAAAAACGATGGGAAGACGAGATAGTATCGGTAGCAGGGAAGAAATGTTCGAAAATAGCGCAAGAACGAAAAAACTGGAAGCAATTGAAGGAGGCCTATACCCTAAGGGGGTTCCTATAACACTCAGTAAAATACTAACATAAAATTCATTCATTTAGCTTTAAGTTACTAACATAGAATTAAGAATATATATAAAACATATTGTAACTACTACATACTTCTAAGGTTCTGGGAAATAAAATGGCTTTATTATTATTATTATATTGACTGTGAGTACCCGATTAGTAAAGATTAGGAGTATAAATTTGTCCGGTAGTGTAATAACGTAGGTAGAAAGATAACCAACTTGATTATATTCCTGTAGATCCATTTTGATCCGTTAACTATAGGTCTAAACCGGCTGCATACATTAGCTACATAGGTTAAACTATTAAGGTAACTGCAAAACCAAAAACGGTCATGATTGTCACGTTGTGAAAATACTGATTCAATACCTGTGTTTTCAAGCTATTTGTATTTATAAACCATTACTCACTTAATACAACACCAAAATATGTTTAAAGGCGGTGTGATCAACGTGGATATTTAAGTTAACATAGATTTAGATGTACTAGACTAGTACCGATCACTTTTCTTCGATAAACAATTCACACAAGTTAAGTTTAAATTTTTAGCTTAATTTAAATAATACTTTTTTCTAAAACTATTTAGTAGATAGTTATTAGTAACGGTTTTTTTTATTTCGGATGCATAACTAACTCAAGTAGGTTACAACACGGAAATTACTTGAGAATGTATATAAGGAGATCGATACTATCAGGCTATGGTGCTTTACCTTAAGCAATAATTAGTATAAATAAAAAAACTGAGAAAATTATTGTGACATTTCACTAAGTACCTGGTCACTATGATGCCCTAAAAAAACAAAACACTCAACAATTCAAAAGTGGAACAAAAAATAATTGTCTAAATTACTTAGTTATCAAAACCGCAAACAATCAAATTAAAAATACACGTTCCGGAAAAAACCGACACTCAGGAAAAACTAAAAAAATATGGGAAAAAAACGTACCTAAAACACAGTTTACTCGGCCACCCCATAATTTAAAATTGCATCGCGTGATGCGTACGCGATGAATGACCGGGGGTTGCCACCCTAGAGTGACGCCCATCGATTTTTTCATAGTGGGGGTACAACCCCCTGATAGTTAGGGTAACAGCTGTCTGTTTCTTATAAGATTTTTTATTCTATTTTATTAGAAAATAAAATATACGCTGAAGCGATTTCAAGTTCGGTTTCGGATGAAGAATTTTTACAAAACCGTTAGAAGTTTTTTCTTTTTCATATAATTTTTAGATATGCAGAATTACTCTAGTATAATAGAACTAGTTATATTTGTGTAACAACGCTTACCCCTATGGGGTCAAAATGTACTCACGATAATGCTGACAGTATTAAACGAATTTTCTATATATATCTAGTAGAATCATAACAAAAGGCACAGGCACGATTTTTTCCTAGAGGGGAAGGCAGAGACAATTGATCTCCACTTACTACTCCACACCTCTTTTGCTTCGTCCACATTCATCAATCGCTGCAAGAAATCGAAGTATATCGTTTTCAATCCTCCAACATCTTGTTTTAATCCACAACGTTCTCTTATAAATACATTCCTGACTCTGTCACATATTTTCGCATCATACATACTTCTTAGGGACCGCATCTCCACGGCTTTTGTCCCACTTTCGTGCTTCTTCTGTCATACCCAAGATTTGCTACTATACATAAAGGTTGGGACGAGCCCACCATTGAGCACAGCTAACCGTACCCTTTTCGACACGTTTCTGTTAGCACCAAAGAACTGCCGTTCATCTTATTTCCCGTGTTAACCTGGAAAGTAAATGTAAAAACTCTCTCACTTGCTCTACTCTCTCATTTTCAATCGTAATACTCAAATCAGTCTTTCTATTTACCCTTTCGAAAATCGTTACTTTAGTTTTCATTATGAAATACGAACCTAATAGTCGTATTTCATAACCTCATGTTGCGTCGGTAAATTACCAAATTCTTACCTAAGAGTATTTGTCTAGGTAAGAATTTGGTAATTTATAGACAGAGAGCTGTCTGTCCTAAATCTAGGGTAAATAAAGATAAAACACGCATTTATTGAATTATTACCATACCTAATTTGGACTGTCTGATAGTTCACTGATATCATAATCCGCTTTTCTAAACTTTTTTTCTCTTTGACAGATCCCTTACTCATTCTTTGTACAAAGAACGAAAGAACACTCATTAGAAGCAATGTATTTATTTGTTGCACAGAGCCAAATATAATTCATTAGAATTTTGAATATAAAAAATTCTATCCCCAAATATTTTATTAGCAAAATCATTAATTTACCAAATGATGTTCATAAAACATGAATTTATAGCTAAACCTAACAATCAAAACCATTATTGCTACTGCAAACTTATACAAAATAACACGTTGCTATTCTAATAAGAAATAACGCGTTATTTTTAACTTGTTGCAGATTATCGCGTTGCTGATACCTGCGAGCGCCATCTATTGAGTACGAGGTAAGTTCACTTTCAACCCTTACGAGAACCGTTGTTTGTTAAAGTTTCCAAATTGTGCCACTAGGTTTACTTTTTGCTACTGACATCTAGTGGTAAAGTGTGTGAACTATATTTTTTGAAATTGTAAACCTAATAAAGTCTCACATTTTCTTTTTGGCTTTGCAAAGCTTTGAAACATTACTGATATAGATTAGCTAAATCTTTGGAGACACACATTTGTTAGATATTTTTTATTTTTATAAACCTTCAATTATGTAATAAAACCGTAGACATCAAAGGTCTTAACGTTGTCTTTTGGAACCCATCAGGAAAAAAGAATGAGGAGCAGATTTCTAGCGGTCAGTTATCAGTAGCAGCGGTTTAAACGAATCTTGCGAGTCTGAGCTCATTTTACTTATTAAATTCGCGTGGGGCAGTGTCAGAATTCGGAATTGAACCGACTAACATAGGCTGGCCTGTTGTTAAATGTTTCCAATGTCATCAAGGTTTACTCATGTATATAATCAGCCATATATTCTTACATCGTAACTTAAATTAAAGTAATGCAGTTCTAAAAATTGCTATATCAATTTAAAATACTCTAATTTTATAATAAAGAAAAGTACAACAAATATTAAATGAACTAAATCCGTACTAGTGTAGTCTTGCATACTAATATTAATGTTATAATTTTCATTGCACCAATTTCAATGGAATTTGGCATAAAGATACAGGATAAACATCTTTACCGGGATAACCGACATACACCAGTTGAGCCGCGGTTAAAAAATAGTATATCCATAAATTGCTAATATCTACACATTGCGTGTTCGATCACTTACATATATTAAAGTTAATGTGTGTTATACATATATTTATATACACGACAAGTTATTGAAACGAACCTAGTCGTTATATTTATTTCTGTCACCACTATATGTTAAATACCTATTTAATACATAATTTATTTTATTGATAATACTGTACACATTTTCCTACTATTCTAATAACCTCTTTGTATTCAATTATAAACGGACATTATGTGCATTTTATGTTGTACTCACATAAATTATAGCTATATTTATAAATGTTGTTGTTTTATCTATACTAATATTATAAGGTTGAAAGGTTTATTTATTGAACGCACTAATCTCCGGAACTATTAGTTGATATTGAAAAATGATTTTGCTGATGCGTAGCCTGTATATCGAAGAAGTTTTTTAGGCCATATGACATCACGCTACTATCAATAGAACATAATAACAAATCTTGCGTCAACAGGGAAAAAAATAATTACGTTTCGTCCGAAAGATGCGCGGGTCAGCCTTACTTCCTTGAATTTTCAGCGGGGTTGTCCTGACAACTGTAGTACTGTACGCTGAGTATAAGTCGCTGAGGTCAAAACTCGATTGACAGCTGATGCATGCTGGCATACATGTCATATAATTTTTTTTTTAATGGTATATGGAGCGAACGAGCATACGTATCGCCTGATGGTAAACGATTAGCGGCGATGAATACCCGCAACAAGAGAGGCGTTACAAGTGCCTCGCCGGCCTTAGGGGCATAAGACGAGGAGAGAAGTTATGGGTCTTCAGTATCCTCACTCACATAGTGAAATACTGTGCAGGCGCTATTTCACACCGGCTTTCTGTGAGGCCGTAGTATCACTGCGGTCGAGCCGGCCGAAAGCCAAAACGTGGCTCTGCCATGGTAAATTGCAGAAATTTGCAGACATTTTCTCCCCAAGGGGGTAAAATGGGGGATGAATAGCTTCATGGACTTTTTTTGTTGGACTTGGAAAAACGAAGTTATGTAAGAGAAAAAGAAATAATCACGCGAGCGAAACTGCAAGCGATAGCTAGTTGCATACAAGTAGAATAAGGCTTAGAATAAGTAAAATTGCATAGCGCCAGATGAATTATTGCTTCTTATTTAGTACGCGTAATAGTTATAAGTTTATTTCATTAATTTTCTGCGGCATGTAATTTAAACTAAGTTTCAATTGCTTACTATCTGACCACGGAGACTGAGATTCAGTCGGCTGATATAATAATTTAGTATTAAACACTTAACTCTACATATAAAATAGATATTTTAATAATAACCGCAAACGGCATATTTGTTCGTGGAAATATATTATAGCATGTTCAATAAATAAATAAAATAATACTTCGATAAAAATCTTTGCAAAGAAATAAGGCGCGACCAAGTAGTTAGCATAAAGAATTTTCGTTCACATTTCTTTATTTAAGGGGATACTTAACGCTCCTCCTTTTCTTATAATTCTAAAAGACAACTGCCGCTCTAAGACGCTTCTATCTTCTGCGTCGAGAAGAACTTTAAGAAGATACAAAAAACACTTAGACTTAGGTCAATCATTTATGGTTCACACAAAGTGTTGTCCCATCTGGAAATCAAAATCACAAACCTCAGCGCAGCAGGAAGAGACAAGGGAACCGCTTAAACAATTACGCCATTCATGCGGACCATGTAGATGTAGACTGATATATTTATGATTAGTTATGATAATTACAATACATTGAGACTTCATATGTATAGATTATCAATAACTCAGGTCATACTCATAACTAACGCAATTAACCTGCATTTGTAGCTAGATCAAGTTTTTCTAAACAACAAAAGAATTCTACAGAATCTAGTTTAGTCACGCTAAACTAAGTAATGAAAAACAATTATCTACTCTATAATAGATTATCTCACGCCATAAAACGATAAATCTGACTGAAGCCTTTGACACAGTTGAGCGAGTGGCACACAATATTTCATTGTGAACCTTGTAGCTCTTTCAATGTAATATTAATCGGCACGTGTAAAATGTTCAATAAACAATGAACCTAAGACGCAGAAGTCTTTGTTCTGCATCGGAAATCGGACTGGATTACTTCAAGGCACTTTTATGGGACCTCCTTTTTCCATTTATAATTGGCATGATGTCACATATTTGTAGTCAATATTAAAAGTGAACGATTTTTCTCAAGTTGCACAATATGTTAATGAGAATAGTTACATATAACTTTTTTAATTACAATGATCACGCATTATTTATAGCTGGAATGGGCTTAGTCAAATATAAGAATGTATCTAATGAAAGATTTTCAAGAGAAAGGATTTTGGTTTGTATTCTAGGTTATTGTAGCTCTAAGACTTGTGTATTCCCAATAAGCGGTATTAGATGCCTCAGGGCATTCAATTAAGACATTTAGTCCAATATGGTGTTATAACTAATGATATTAATATTAATGCATAATGATTTGGCTAGGTTGCTGAACACATAAATCGTTCATTTTAGTGACATATCTATCATGCTGGTGCTTTGTTTCTATGATTGCTATGCATACTAAATGAACGATTTAATAATCAGTTGTGTTATTTATAAATTAAGTTCTCTAGATCTTAATCAACTTGTTTACTTGAATTGAACGTTTTACAATGTAACTATATTAATTTTTCTCAACATATTTATCTAAATTATCTTCTCATCTGTTGTATTTCATTAAAATTAATTAAAATATAAATGGAGTAAATGTCAAATAAAGAGATAGATGATGTCTTTTATTGACAATGCTAATCCCTTTTTCTCTGTAGTATATACTCATTCAAGCTTTAGACATATGTTAATCTATTCCTGCAACTAAATCCGTACGGCATACAAATGTCAAGGGATTAACCTTTGCTACATCTTAAAAGGGCTGAATCGATTTCTGATGCAACATGAATTGCAAGATTGTTCACTCATCGATATCATTAGTATTCTAATTTAACAATGAACCACGATTACTATATGTTAGATCTATAAATGATGCGTTGTGAAGTTTTATAGAAACAATGGGAGAATTGTTTTATGCTGTGCTTTGATTGTCTCAAAATGAAGTAAGTCTTGATGAGGAGATAACATTTTTCTATATAATTCTAATTTTAATATTTAGCTATTCTATAATTAGTTTTAGAAATTAAAAACTGAAATGAACATAAAAAATATCCATGGAAAAACCTTTGATAAATCGCGATTCATATTAAAATAAAATAGTTCGAAGTAGTTCCCCCTAAGTTCGCTAGATGGAAGTAGGTATATTTTCCAAATATGGCGTCGACCACAATGACTTTGATTCACAATTCAACAAACCTTCTAGTTAGTTTATAAATAAGTTTTATATAAATCTTAAAAGGATTGTCTTGTCTTGATGTTTTATTACTTCTGGACTATGACAAATATGGTGGTTTATAACGAACCGATTGAATGTGTCATCGTGGTGCAGCTCAATGTGTCAAGAGCGAACCTTCATCGATCACGTCAATTCAATGCTCACGCGCAGTATATCATTAGCTCTAATGTGTAGAATGCAGTTATTACTTATGATTTTTAAATTAAAAATTCTTTATTTATTAAATGTCATGCAAAGAATGTGTGATTCAAAAGATACAGGAAGATGGAAAGCGTGAATCGCAACTTTTTTTATATCTTATTATGTACTTTTTAGTAGAGGGTACATGAAGCAAACGGTCAGGCATCTAATGGAATATTTGTGTTCAAAGGAAATTACACCCGCTCTTCTACAGTAGTTTTTTTTATGGTTATAATAGTTTTGTTTGGTAGAATGCGCTAAAAATGAAAAATGTTGCATAAACCTCAAAACTTTATTCCTTTCAGAAGACACAGATTAAGTCGGCCCGGTATACAAAATGGTAGTTGTCAAAAAAGGTGTTTTTATCACGTAGGTACGTAATATATTATATCATATAAAACAGTAGTAAATCACTAATAATTACCGTAAATATCTCCCATATATCAAATGCGAACTAATTACAGGTAAAACTTATGGTTATCTCCAACATTCCTAAAAATAGTTTTATCTAAACAAATGGCATTTGGTTATGACCAAATCAGGAATATCCGTTAAGGGTCTTGTCGCAAACGGCTGTGGCGACACAAATAACTTGATTAAAGTTGACAGGAAATCAGTTAACGTGCCCAGTTGAGTTAGACCCACTATTGGCGACAATTCAACCTCCATTTGTTATTTCATAGTTTTGTTACTTCAGGGGTGGGAGGTCGAGTGTTTCTGGTCGTATATGTGGCTATGATAGAAATCTGATTGGTTTGCAGCAGTTGGTGCTGATTCAGAATACTGCAAGGTTAGATATGATTTATTTCTTTCGATAATTTATAGAAATATGTACAATCTATGTTTATTTATATGTTCACTGGATTTATCTTGGGTTTTGATCTGAAATGAAGAGACAAAATTGACGAGAATGGTAAAGCTTTCTATCATGTGACGTACAGTGACGTAAGCATTATAGAAAACTTAGTTAACTTACCATTACTGTTCAAAATCAGTAACTTTTCTGAAATAGTAAACTAAGAAAATCTTATTATCTTTATATAGTATAAAATAAAATCGCTCCCATTTTTTTTTGCTTCGATCTTTTCATCAGTAGATAGGGTAATTTTAGAGGAAGCTTTATATACATATATAGGTACACACGTATAATACATGCATATTATAATATACGAAATCCGAATACAAAAACTTCCGCGCGAAGTCTTTAGTTGTCGCTAAACAACACATATTTACTTGTCCTACATGAGAATCGAACACCAAACACCACGACTTAAGATTTAGAAATCAGGATTTCTACCCATTAACCCAATAAGCCTATCCGAGTTATTCGTGAATTAATTACCAGATATTAAGTCTCGGCAAAGACTCGAACGGCTATTCAAGTAACTTTAGCCAAATAGCCTTTATGGCTATTCAAATTAATTAATTATTGATTTGATAGCTAATGATACCGGTACGGTCTATACCGTAACGATATTTACCTTTGCTGACCGTTTTGGTACAATAGATATCTATGGATAAATTCAATCTAACATTGAACTACCTCTATTGTAGGGTAACCACAGCTTTTTATCATTAGGAGACAGAATCACCGACGAAGAATTCATAAGCACTCGAATATAAAACAATTATTGCAGTTATAAAATAAGTATTACATACTTTTAATTACTTTTTAGTTTAACAAGCAAGATTTTAGAATGCATTTGTTTGTTTATTCCTTTTTTGCTTTTTTTACCACCATTGCCTACTTTGAGAATTCTCGAGTGACATTTGTCAGTGGATAATTTGATTAGGGTTTATTCAAAGGCAGAACAAAGAATGAGTTGAATCATTAACCTACAAAATAATAGGTTAGTTCATCACTCATTGATTTTTAAAAAAAAAGCTTTACCCGTTTCCGATACAAGCGATACTAATATATGGATTGTCCTTATAAAATATTTGAAGTTGGTGTCGCTAATTTTACCGTATATTGCGTTTTACAATAGCCTCTGTAACCAGTCGATTAGGCTAGTCGGTCCGCCTCCATATTTGGACTTGCAGATAGTTATAATGCTAATAACAACAACGAGCGCTAGGCACTGTTATATGTGAATAGTTGCCGTTCTGGTTGTCTTTGGAAGGCCGTTGTATTATTTATTAGTTAATAGAATGCAGAATTTAAATAGAAAGCTTTACACCTACTTTGTATTTGCATCTAGTGGTTATTACTGAGAACTTAGCAGATGAAATAAGCCGAGTGATAATCATAATTTGATCAGATTTCTAATTCGGTGATTTAGAGTATCTTATTTTTCTTAATAAATTACCTTTTCAAGAGTATCAATTTCAATAATTTAGCACTAACGTGAATCACTGCATAATTGCAACATAACGAAATATTTAACATCATCACAATAATTAACAGATTTACTAATTAACCTAAAGAAGTGTGTTTGGAAATCATTGGCTGATCCTCATGACCCTTACTTACAGTCATACTGACAATCAGAGAACATAAATATTATAATTTATTCCGATTGATTCTCATATTAATTAATGCTTAGTTATTACTTATTTCAATAAGCGCAATTATAATAAATCAATGTATGCACGTTTCATAATACAATGCATACATAATGAAACACAAATGTGTCATTATTGTATTTTCAATTGACAGGCATGAAGCAGATCCACATGTAAGCCGAAGCTAGACATGACACTTTGATCATTGATTAGCATGCAGGAGACAAGGTCAAATGTAATAAATATTTCTTGAATAAAGCCGTTAGTGAATCACACTCTGTGACAATTGCTAGTTTGCAAAACTGCCAACTGTTCGAAGAGATATCCATTGTTTTACGAATAATATTGTCGCCCTACTATTTTGGACTGAAATCTATAGATGTGACAAAAATTTTGGTTTGAGAATAACCCAGCCTCTAACGATACTTTTTACTCGTGTAACGACTAACCCTCTTTCTTACTCACAATCGTTATTTTATTTTAATCGATGGATTTACGAACTTTAAACTAACGACTTTAAAGTTTAAAATAAAGTAGAACCATTGTTTAAAGTTAAATAAAGTTTCTGAGTAAGAGGGGTACTTGTTTTCTTAAACAATTTGAGTAATCGTTGCTTTAGCATTGTTTATGCAGAGTTTAAGCATTACTCTCTCGCTTATCCGCGGATTAAGGATACGGAATGTCACCACCCATGTTTATCAGCGAACTACGCATCACAAAACACTGCAAAGAGAACGAAAGCTTGACAAACCCTGTACCATCTGACAGCCTCGGTGGTGCAGTGGTAGCGTATGCGACTGCTGTACTTGAGGTCTCGGGTTCGATTACCGGGTCGGACCAAATGTTTGTATGATCTGCAAATATTTGTTTCGGAGTTTGGATATTTTATATATATAATATTTATGTATTTACAACAAAAAATGCATTTATGTATTTATATCAGTTGTCTAGTACACATAACATTAGCTCTGCTTCGCTCGGGACTAGATGGCGTTAAAGGTAAATGTCAATAAAAACTGTATCAGCGACGTGTATTAACTCAAAACTTCCTCCTCATATCTGGGCTGAAAAGGGCTATGTTCAATAGTGGACTACAAAACACTCTTGATCAAGATGTTGCATGTTACCGTAATTTTTAAGTAAGAACTCCATAACATTCGCAATAGTAAGTACTTGAGAATAATTTCAATATTATCTAATATAAATATACTTATCCAATATAAATCAAATATAAATATGAATAAGTATAAATCCAATATAAATATACTTATCCAACTGAAATTCAAGCCACAGACTACTTACATTTCTACCAGACAACATTGTATTATAACCATTGTTATTGGTCTATAAAAAATACAGCTCACTTCTGATACCTTGAACGTCAAGGTATTGTTTGAAAGTACTTACCCATTAATACCCATCATTAAGACGTTCAATCTTTTGCCAAGTTTGTTACATAAAAGTGCAAACTTTTACCAGCGGATTCTAATACAGTTAGGTAGTAATACCTATATTCCCTTATGACTGTGTAAACTATTTATCTATGCTCTATACATACAAAGATAAAATTAGAGTGTCTGTTTGTAACATTACATACACCAATTTTTTTTAAATTTTATTCTCTTTGTCACTTTGTTCCCGTTTATCTCTGGAACGTCTGGACCAATTTTGACGGGACTTTCACCGGCAGATAGCTGTTGATATAAGGTGTACCTTACTACTTTTATAGACTAACTTTGCTTTGGGCGTTATCCGCGGTTGTTGTTGTACCGAGGAGTTCAGCTAGTATTTTAATATTCGAAAATAATGTTACGTGAGATAAACTTTGAGTTATGTAATATTATCACACATCACCACATTTTGATGTCCACTTGAAGAGTTGGATTGTCACCCACTCAGTGGCAACGACTGCACGTTTAGCATAGTAATTTAAGCGGCCGTTACACCGCTTCCTACTGTGTACAGTGTTGCGAGTTCAACAATATATGCGTTCCACAAGTTACTGTCCTGACTCTGAGTCTTCTTTGCGTCCGTTTCATGGAACTTTGTAAAGTCTCCTGCGTCACAAGATATATTCCAAGTGCGAGAGTTGTCTTTTAAAGTAACGAAAGAATGGTTTATCACCGGGCTTTGTAAGGCCGTAGTAATACTCCGGTCGTGTGGACCCATAATGCACGACTCCCCCATACCAATTCGGTTAACCATTTACGGTATAAAAGCCTAACAAATAAACTTACAATCATACGCAAATAAACCTAGTACGAGAAGTGGAAACAGCCCGTGTCGTCCAAGTACCACTTTGTATTCCTGTTCCTAGTTCTACGTATTCCCATTACGTGAAACATGCTCGTGCGCATATTTGAGACGCGGTTCCATATGCGCCTGACCTGTAATGTAATGATTCATAGGTTCATTTTTAAAGGCTTTTTAGTTTACATAGGAGATATAGGTATATATATCTTAAGAGGATAATAGAAAGAGAGATATAAATACTAAAATATAATAAAGAATGGTTATGTACTAAAAACGTGACAACGCAAACTTCCAATCACATTTAGCGTAACAATCCCACGAAATTGCTGCACAGTTTATACTTGATTTCATGAACCATGAACTAGGCGAAGCTGAAGACCGAGTTCTTCAAGCTACCATTTATAGTCCACCTTGGTAGTATTACTCTGGTTCTTCTACCCCCATTTATTTATTGATAATTTTTTTTAAGAAATTAGTGTCCATTTCACTGCTTTTCAGATAATTTTGTTTAAGGTTCCTATAGCCTAATTCGATATAAATATCTGCGTTAGTTAGTTTTGACTAATATGTTATAAATATATATTAAGTTCATAGATATAAAGTCCTTATGAACGTTGCTCTGCTTATTCGCTTCACTTCCTAGTCAAGTTGCATTCTACAAACGTAAACGTTAATACACACTAACAAATGTATCTATAGCTAGCGTCTCTCTACACTAAGTCGGGTGGTTAATATAAATGCTAAGCAATATTACAAGAGGATAAAGACTTTAGCGACTGTAGAAAAAAAACCAACACGATATACTTGCAACTTGGCTAAGAGGTCAGATTAGACTGTCTTTACTTCTTTTACTTCAGCCTGTTTCCGTCCACCGCTGAACGAAAGCCTCCCCCAAAGAGTGCCAACCATCCCAGACCTAGGCAGGCCGCATCCATCCGCCGCCAGCCACTTTCCTCAAGGTCCATCGTGCCGCAAGGCGCCCTACACTACGTTTGCCTTATCTTGGTCTGGAAACATGACTTCCAGGCGGGCTGCTTCCAGGCTATCAATCTTACAAAAATATTTTATTAAATCAGACCACTAGTTTTTAAGACCAAAGGAAAATAAACCAGCGTTATATAATCTGTTTCTATTACATGACAACCAAACAAACCAAACATCCTACGTTCGGCGGACCTAATCACAATATAAATGTAGTCCTCCAAAGACCTTGACAGAACCTTAGGTATGAAGGTGTCTAGGTCTTACCCGTTACTAATCGCTAAATGGATTACCTGCATTTGCTCAGAGACTGAAAGGGACCGGCGTGTGGGCCGATTTAATTATGCCCTTGAAGGAAACTTGTTCTTAATGGGGTGTTCGTAAAGAAGTCACGATGTTATTTGACTCGAAACAAGTAAATCTCCATTGTTCTGTCAATATGATGAACCAAGGTTTTTGTAAAGAGTTAAATAACGTAATAGGGAATTGTAGCACTCCGTAATAGTAGAAGTTACTATAATCATGACCTTAAGTACAAATCTCACATACTTTAGTCTGATAGCAAACTGGGCAGTGCCTATGTCATGATAACTAGAATGCTGATAAATTCTTCCTAGCCTTTGTTATTCCCAAAATTATTTGGGGTCTGCCACTAGCATTTTTTATGCATAGTCCTGTCCAAATAACTCTACTCTATTTGATGGAAAGCATGATTATATTCATGATGCATTCAAGAGAGTCGTAACCACCTACAGTTTGACCTTAATATCAGTATTCCACGAAGCGACTTGCACCGGACCTCCCTGAAGGCGAAGGTTGAACTAGTTTTCAGTATATTTGAAGGTAGTGATATCCAGCTGACGATTGCTGTTACCACCTTGCTGATAACATAAATCTAAATGATTAAAAACATACATATTATAGATAAATTATACCCAGACACAGAACAATGGTGTTCCTCACACATTACAGTGTTCAGTCTAGTTTGTTTTATGATTTTGCCATCATTTTTATTTTGTATAATTTATAAACATTTAGTATAATTAAATTACACAGTGAAAAGAAATCTTATTACTTTGCAATTAGATAAACAACAATAAACAATTGTGACCTTTTTGATGTAACATATTTTCTCTCATAATCCGGCAGTTTGGAAGTTGCTTCTTGAAAAATAGGCGACTTTTACACTGCCGCATACTACAGCAGCATATCACAGCGCCATCTACCGAATATACACCGAACTACAGATTGCCATAACTACACGGAGTACATAACACTACTAACCCTGAAATGTGTAATAGAAGTTCTCGCGCCGATTAGCATATAGGTATATACAACATCCCAAGATCAATCTTTGGGCAGTAGTCCGCTAGGCATGATCATCTCGTCTGGTCGGAGGATCCTCCCTTTATGTTGGAGGGGTATGACACCCGTTCCTCCACAACTATATGAACCTGTCGTGTTTATGTGCGCTTTATTGAGCTAAGTAATGCGTCTATACGTCAGTCAGTCAGTCAGTACTTGGCGCCTATTGTGTGTAGTCTACGATGTCAAAATGATCAAGGGGGATTTCGATGGAGCTACACTTCTAGCTCTTGCAGTCTTGTTCACAAATGCCATGCACCGATGAAATACCCAAGCATGGTGCTCTTTACTATATATCCAGTAAAGTCAATAGTTAACCAAAAACAAAACAATACGTCACAAAAGTTGCGTTTCAAATCTCCGAACTGACTGACTGGGTCCGACGACAGAATAGGTCCGACGGTCATCTTTCGAGCCTACTTTCAGTTCAGATGCTAGTTAATGTGAGGATGGGTGTTCGAAACTTATAAGGAAATATAAGCCAACTAATTTAGAGCCGCGTGAGACCGTTATCGCGATAAAAAGAAGCCTGTATCCTTAATCAATCGAAGTATCTCCATAACAAATTTTATTGAAATCGGTTCAGCAGTTCAGCCATGAAAGGTAACAGAAAAACAGAATTACTTTCAAATTTATAATATTAGGTATGGATTCCACTGCGGCCGATCTAAAACTTTCTTGAATCAATCTATAGTACGTTATATAAATAAGTACCTGTTTGTTTCTGTGTTTCACTGCACAGTCAAGAAACACCTACTCACTAACATTATTGGTCTTAAAGTAATGTTTCTTCTTTGTCTCAAATCGATAAGTAAACGTGTATAATTAAACCATTAAGTAATATTTATTTAGTGCGGACACTGTCGGTAATGTTGTAAGTTATAAAATATGGTACGAACATTTTATTGGCTAATAAAATAAGATTGATATAACTAGCTCGTCTTGATATTATGATCTGAAGGTCCTAGGTTAGAAACATTTATGTGTTTATGATCCTCAATAACAGTACGAAAGATGAAATAGAACATGGTTTGGTGATTGACTAGTAATATAAAACTGAAAAGTTAATTTGTTTTAATAAACGCGCTAATATAAGAAAGTACTAGTCTATTCCAAAAAATCTTTTAGTTTAAATAGCCCATTTATCCAGTAAAGCTTACATAACCTGTAGTCTTAATAAAACTGTTGGAAAACCGCGGGAAAATTATTTCTGTATGGGGCTTCCATTGTGTGCGCAATTATTCTCCTTTTAAACGTTCTAAAAGAGAAGTCTGCGAGAGTATATCTCCATCTATTAAGCTTTTCTCACTGTAACCTTTATTATGGTAAATAAATTTGCTGTTCAAAATTACGCTGCAGGCAATAGGAGCCGCGGACGAGGTTGCAGGCGTCAGCCAGTCCAAACATATAGCGATGACATTTAGGAATGGACCGCTACTTTCGACAGAATATTTGGAGAACGATAGTACCATAACAAAGACCAGATCCTTCTTATATTATAGGGTGGCAAGCAAATAAGTTACTTAGTAGTGACTGACATCTGCAACGCAACAGTTGCAAGTAATTTGTTCTTTAGTAATAATCAGGAGTGTTGTTTGAGGTCCGATAAGCACAATGCATTTGCTGGAAAGCAAACGGAATCACTGCCAAGCACGTTTGCACTGACTTTCTGCGAGATCGTAGTTTAACTCTGGTCGGGCCGGAGTGAAAATTTGAAGTTTCTTTTTTTTTTTCTTTATTTAAATTTTAAACACAACATACAATAACAGGCATAAAACACCCATCAAACCTGTAGTGGTTTATCTTGGGTGTGAGTGTACAATCCTCATTTCATTATTTTTTACTTTAATTACTAAATGCACAATAAGAACAAAAAGTCAGGTAAATATATGAATTATACAAAATTGTTGGTATCACTACAATAATTAATAGACTTAGGGTAGGAAGGCAAACAAATATTTCTAGCAACCGGTACATTTATTTACGTACCATGAAGCTAATATTTTTACCTAATGTTACGAGGCTCAGGGTCTATACAGGATGATTGGTAACTATTATGAGGTTTTTTTGTACAGTAATTGTTATATTTATTATATTATGGTATATGTTAGATACCCCCTTCTTAAAAAATTAGGCTGTTTATCTTTGTGTTTTTCACATTCGTACCTTAAAGTCTCTACATCCCCACTGATATTATAAATGTGAAGTAATATCTGTTACTATCTGTCAAGACTTTACGTGAATCTAAAAAAGCTATTGTAAGTAATGTGAAAATGCACGTGTTATTTGTATCATTAGAATTCACACCAATGTACATACGTACACATATAATAAACTCAACTTGTACAAAAGAGTCCAGAGGCAACATTGTAACCGTCCAATTAAATGAATCCAGCAATTACACAATAAAATAAGCGTAATTCTCAGGCTATTAAAGGAGGAAATGTACATTGCAAGTACAATTTCTTCTGATACATATTAAGCCTAGTTTTAAGTCGTAATAGACGTCTGTACGCATTGAATGCACGACATTGTAATACTGTGATCACGACAACTGTTTTGCACCATTATAACTCGACCAAGTTAAAGCTGCCCTTTGAAAAGCTTTGCTAATAAACTTTGAGCTTTACGGCCTTGAATTAAGATCTATTGTCTAACATTGTATGTAGAATAAACTGGTACAATTGCATTGATGACATTCCAACAGACTTTGAAGTGAATTCCCTCACTTTTCAAGGTTATTTGAAGGCAGTTATAGGTTTTAATTGTGCTTTTTGTGTCAATCTTAAATGAGTTTTTATCAACTTACCTAGGTTTGACTAGGTCTTATGTGTGATAAAAAATATATGCAATTGGTATTACAAATTACAATCTCAGAACTTAATATTAGAATATTGTTGTAAAGTAGCATGTAGACTGTCACTAGCGTGTCGTGGAAGGCACCTTCCTTTTTTATGTTTATGCTACCAAAATGACTTTACTCTGTCTGATGAAAAGCATAAGTAGAATCCAAGATTGGTGGTCAGTATCCTCAAAGCGAATGTGGACAGAGCAGCATCGTAACCACACTATGTCGGCCTATGGCCTATGGTGAGATGCTTTTTCACGCCCTGCTTAAAGGACCCAAAATTATCATAGGAGGGAAACAAATGCAGTGGTAGTGAGTTCCATGTTTTGATCAATTGGCACAAGAAGGAAGAACCAAAACGTTGCGATCGAGAGCGTATATCTACCAATCTTAAAGAGTGACTTCGAAACCCAGCACGTGTTGTTGTGTCCTCCACGTTTAGAGGAAGGAAGAAGAGGGGACTAGTTGGAAGAGCTCATCAGAACACTCCCCATGAAACAGGCGATAGAGGCGTTATCTCTTCGCAGCTGCAGAGGTTCAAGGAACTCGGTTTCTTCGGGACTACCAATGATGCCGGACTGCTTGCCGCTGTAACCGATCTAGAGCGTCGAACAGATATTGTGCTTCCTTTTAATATAGAACTGATTTAGTATGCCTCCTATGTGACTTGGTACTGTGTGATCTGTAATTGCTCAACATCGTTTAACAACACACGGTTGGATGTCGACCTCTTCTTGGAAAGGAGGTTTTGACCTTCTTTATCACACTGGCCAGACGGACTGTGTTTTGTTCTCCTTCTCTTTGTAGTGCTCTCATCCAAATTGTTAACTCCCTTAATCGGCTCTTCCGAGAATCCCTGACGAACACTGGTGGTGACGGGTTGGACCAAATGTTTGTATGATCTACAAATATTTGTTTCGGAGTTTGGGTGTTTGCTATAGATGTATATCAGTATATTTCAGTTGCCGATTACCCATAGTACAATCTCTGCTTAGTCTGGGACTAGGGGACGTTGTGTGTCCGCAATATTGTTAGGTACTATATTTCTTACTCCGTTACCACACGGAACATCAATCACATTGTGTTTTACCAAGTGGGTGAGGATATCAGAGGCCCGTACACTAACCCCTGTCCCCTTCCCATTCCCCAAAAGCCTGCAACGCACTTGTAATGCCTATGATTTTTCGGGTGCCCGGCGGTAATCGCTTACCGTCAGACGATACCTCTACTCGTTTGCCCCCTATTCCATAAAAAATAAACTTATCTGAACCGAACAATAGAATATTATCAACTTGTTACAAAGGAATATTAACCACACGATAAATAAGTGAATTTCTTATTACTGACGCCATTTATGATTCACGTAACCACACAATAGAACAATGAGTAAAACCCAAACCTAACGCAAGATAATGTTCGAGTAATTAAAGTTAACTTTGGACATATTTAATTTCTAGTTTCCAAAGAAATTTGTGAAATCATTCTAAATATACTAAACGTAAAATAAAACATATCTTATGTTTTATTTTACGTTTAGTTTGTTTGTTATTCAACCACGCCTGAAAAGGTAAACGAGAAGCTACAATTTGTCACATCTTCCCTATTTTTACATAAAAAAAACGTTTTGAAAAATTTTTTGCTTGCAAACAAATATTCAAAGTTTAACTGACACAGAGTACCGACAAATAGAATCTTGGGGAGGACTAAGTCAACATCAAGTAAAGCAAATCAATATATATTTACAAATTCTTAGTTCGTTTTACATCCAGGACAAATATAATATATGTAATGAGTACCTACGATCATTTATTTCGTGTCTGAGTATAATTTATCTGTAAAGAAATATTTATAGAAATATGTTAAACACCCTAAGGGCAATTAAAGTGTTAAATTTTACCTCACACTACATAGATAAGTAATAGTATTTTAGTATCTAATTTTAGGAAAAAAAGGAAGATTTTTGTTCAAGGGATTCCCTTCCGAGGGTACACACCGGATTGCCAGGCTACTCGTAGCCGAGACGACATGCGGTTTTTTCATTAGTCCTAGTCCGATATAACCATCATGAGTTTGTATTCAGGGAACTTCGGCACAATAGATAAGGTAAATTAGATAAATAGTCCTAAAATTACAATCGGCAAAATGTGTGCATTTAATTCGCCTACGTCTTACTCTGCGGGAATAAAAGACGTGCCTCTCAGTAAATGTATGTACATTATTATATACTTATTAAATAATAATATGAGTTATTTCCACGTAGGCAGATGTCTTATAAACTAACGCAGTGTATTTGCCCATCAAACCAGATAAAGTAATGCAGAATATAATTGAAATGATTAAGAGCAGTGTCGCACATGGTAGATGCATGTGAATTGACCTTCGTTGATGGTTCAGGCGCCTTTCAAATATTTCATTACCCACATAGGCATTACTGTCATGCGCTATTAGATTTTAATGAACGGTGCTTATTAAGACTATTCGTTAGGGGTGTCAGTTAAGCCCTATAGGCCAGCACTATCGCGTTATTCTGACAACAGCAACGGTTGCTGGCCATCAGGACCAGGGGGGTACCGCGTGATCTCTTTTGAGGCGGCAAGTGTCTTGACCGTAACTCCACCGCGGGACCTGGAGGCGAGAGCCCGTCCGACTTGTTATCAGTATATACAAACACAAGAAGGCGCGTCAGTTTGGTAGGAGGTTAAAATATTAAGTGTAATAACTTGTAATTGGTGTACTATAAAGTATCTTTTATTCTATTCTCATTTTACCAGATCACCACATGAGCATGCCTCCTCTACACCTACTGCAAGTGCCAGCCCTAGCTACTTATCAGTTTGACTACTCTGTAACTCGATACGAACTATATATTAAGATTATTACGGGGCTGAATAGACCACTGTACTCTAAGTTTAATGAGTTTGTTCAGTACATCTCTTGAGTACCCACTTACAACATAACTGTAGTCACTTTAAGACTCTATTTCTGGACTTATGGCTGCTTTCTTTGTACATGGTATCTCGATAAACCATATATTTGTACGCGACGAAAAGACTGTACGAATGGTGACGAAGTTTAAGCAGTCATCTCGTCGATTTCTACTGCGCCGAGTGTAGTGGGTGTCAATTCCCACACTTTGTGTGATTTAGAAGTTATTGATATAAGTCTGGGTGTTCTTTGTAACCGATTCATGTATATCAGTAAAGTCCTCGATGACACAAAATTTATACCTAGTATGTGAGTTGTTTTTTTTATTTTAAATAAAGTTCTCATTTTCAAAATATTTATTTTACCCCTATTCATTAAGTTACAGTTTGCGAAAGGCTCATGAACAAGTCTCTGCCTACCCTTTAAAGAAACATACGTAGTTGCATTTAAACATATAAAACGTTAAGTAAAACATCTGTACACGAGTCACAGCAGTAGCTAGAACGATATAATTAGTGTGTAAGTGCTAATTGAGGTCATATCTATTGAGCCGAAGCTTAAAATACACACTTTATTGTACATTAGGGTCAGCGTGATGAAGCGCTTCGGGCAGGAGATTCTGACCGCCTGATTATATTGTTATTTGCAGCTGAATTTATACAGGCCACGTTGTGAACTCGTGATTCAGACTGACTATGAGAAGATATACATTATATTAGTTTTTCTGAGGTTATGAGTTCGATACCTGCGAAAACACAAGGAGATTAAGAGAAAGGGCATTAATTTTGGCAGTCTTTGTCCGTTTGTATATTTCACCGCAGCATCTAAAGTACTGAAATGAACTTAATTAGAGGGACATATGCAATATAAATTTCATCCAAAGTTTAAGACCCTTAATCCAGCCGTCTAACGTGAACCTCTTAAAGTGTGTTAGGTGTGTGTATTATTATTATTAGTTTACTAGATAAACAACTCGAACAACACAAACAGCTAACTGTTATCTATCCAATTAAGTATTTACCGCAGTTACAAAGCACTTAGCCTTAATTACCAGCGTCGTTATTACAAAAGGTTCTACGAGATTCTGTTATGACTAAGTAATGGTACGACAGGAAAATATAGGTATACCTGACTCACATAACACTACTCCCACACAGATGTTAGACAGTTATTTACTAAAGCTTATTTATTATATACATATTAATATTATAAATTCTAAAGTAACTCTGTCTATTTGTTACGTTTTACCGTGGGAGTGTCACGAGTCACGATTAGTCATGAATGGGGTCAGCTTGACTGGAGTGGCATCACGGCCTCACAGAAAACCGGTGTGAAACAACGCTTGCGCTGAGTTTCACTGAGTGAGTAAGCTACCGGAGGCCCATTTTTACGTGTCTACCCCCTCGGGCCTTCACCCCACCGGGGTTTGCGGCGGGGCGGTGTGTCGGAATCGAACCGACTAAAACCACACGGTGTGCCACTCTGCGCCTGAGACGCCTCTGCTCTCATCTCCCTCCTCATCTCTCAATGGCCGGCACCGCACTTATGACGCATCTTGTGCAGCGGTTGTCCATAGGCGGCGGTAATCGCTTACCATCAGGCGAATTAATTAAAGATACTTTATTTCTTGAGGCTTCACTAGCCTTTTCGGTTACCGTGGTAACCGAAAAGGCTAGTGAAGTATGTCCAGCCATTCATGCTACAAATGTTTGGCAATAAATCTTACCAATATTATAAAGCGATAGTTTGTGTGGAACATCCACACAAGTTACTCAGTCAAGCTACAAAACTCCTGAACAGATTTTTATGAAACTTTACAGAAATATAGCTCATATATTAGAATAACACATAGATAAAACTTTAGCGGTGAAATTCCCCTAACTCCGCGGTCGGAGTTTAGGGCAATATCTAATATCATGAACGCATAAGTTTATTAATATATGGGTGCATGTTTGTTAATCTTTAACGCAAAAACAGCTAACAGAATCTGTATAGAATTTGTTTCAGACGTAGTTCGATTATGTTCTCAAATAGCGCATATTTTACTTTTTGTCTCGAAAATGGCTTGGAAGAGTTAAGTATGCAGCAGCAACCGCGGATTGTAGCTAGTGTTTTGTGAACAATAGGTAAAATAAGTAGATTTGTAGACATAAAATGCAACACGAATATGTTACTTTAAGTTTTTTTTGTTTCGAATCTTTTTTTACTAAAAAGATAAAAGAAATACTTTTTTTACTAAAAAGAATATAAGCAGATACCATTGCATATTTATATACAACGTCATAGATATATAAGTAGGCAGGAAAATGTAAGGAATTTGGGAGATTATTACATAATTTTCTTGGAATTTTCAAATTCATTTCGATATGGAGATAGGCAAAAAGATTATCTAGAAAAGATACTAGTACAAGTACAATGATACTTAGATATGTAAATGATAAGATTTGAAATGATCTGCAGATAGCATGCAAATAAGACTACTGCAGAGATCTATGTTAGGATAGTCGTTTAAATGTTTATAGTGCAATATTATATAGTATAATATATATATAGGAGCATAATGTAATAGTTGGCAATCCAATAATTTCATCCTACTCACTACTCTGTTCCTGAGCGTCGTAGCGTAATAGTTAATAACCTGTCGCTTTCTTCAATGTAACAAATGAAAATTATAGAGATTAATCTATTGTAACATAATAAAAATATAGTGTGTGTTTAATTAACATGTCAATGTTAGGAACTGCTGGTCCAATTGAAAAAATCCTGTAGTATTAGACAATCCCTTAATGAAGATTATAGACAAATAAGCCGAGCATTATTGAAAAATGTTGCAGAAACGGGGAAATTTATACCTTTTTAAAGACGAAATCGAGGGTATGCGGATCAATATAAACACAAATAGATCGCTAATATGTTATTAATATATATATAACGTGCAGATTGACACATTTAGAATTCAATTCCTCACAATATTTTATGTGCTAAATTGTATAGAATTCCGATTAAAGAAATGTGTAATTGAAGTACTTGTTTGTTTACATCCACAGAAAAAATATTTTCCCCATACTAGAAAACTAGGATGGAGTCAGCCCTCGCCTTCTACAATGCGGATAAACTCCGATTTTTCAAGCAACTCAACTGCCGTAAAACCTCCACAATCCAAGATCTAAGCTATATCATTTTCAAAGTTAGCTTTACGATTGCAACAGCCATGTATTACTCAAGACTGCTTCTGTGGCGCAGTGGTAGCATATAGTACTGCTATGTTTGAGATCTCGGGTTCGAGTTTCGGGTCGGACCAAATGTTTGTATGATCTGCAAATATTTGTTTCGGAGTTTGGATGGTTTCTGAGTATAATATGCATGTGTTTACAAAAAATATATATATATACTACTCGTGCGCGATAACTTGAGACCCGCGTGGAATTCGTCACCCCTCCCCTCATACCCGCGCACCTACCCTATGACGCCCCGCAGTGTTGAACACTGCGGGGCGTCATAGGGTAGGTGCGCACGAGTAGTATGTATTTATATCAGTTGTCTAGTACCCATAACACAAGCTTGCTTAGCTTGGAACTAAGATTGGGTGTAAGATGTCCGAAATATTTATTTATTTATATAAGAACTGAGATAAATTTATTAAGAAAGGTAACCCATGCATACTAACCTGAAGGGAATGGCTTCGCGTTTCCATGTGCAAAAACTTTGTTTTATTCGTACATATAGTATAATGGAAGTATACTATTAATCAAATCGTTTAAGGTGAACCTAACTTATTAATCCATGTAGATTTCCATTGCTAAACTTAATCACGAATATACCATGTATTTGATGAATATTTATGATTTAAACGAATGACTTAAATGAATGGAGATGGGCAGTTCAAGTCTAGACATGTATCCAGCGAGAGACTCTTAGAAATCATTTACATTTGACTTGGAGCGGATACGCCACACTTGGAGATTTGAAGTACTTTATGACTTAGGTATCTGTCTAATATAGAATTTTCTTTGGTCTGTTTGTTGGTTGATGTAATAAATGTTATATACAGGGACATTAGCGGTACTAGGCAATTGTAATAATGGAGTATATGGTATTAACATAATAATAACAATAATGTTTATATTACCTGGACGCAAGGGATAAGATAAAAAGATCTATAATTAATTAGTTATTAACTATGTCCGTTTTATTAACCTAGTATTGAAGTTGTCGCCACGCTTCAAATCGTACCTGGGATAACACTTTGTGTGATCCACAAATTGTTGTTCTGAGACTAGGTGTTTTTTGTATAGGTTTCGTAAATATTTGTAAAGTCCCCCGCAATAAACATATACTCCCAGTACGGGAGTTGTCTTTTTAAGGATAATTAAATTCAATAAATAAATTTTAACTTTACACAACCCACGCACGGAAGTACGTCTATAAACTGCTGGTAAATAAATGTAAATACATATATATTTTCATATATACACGTATTATAGGTAAATCATACCCAGGTACAGATTAAATGTTAGTGCTTTTCAAACAAATAGCCATTCGTCCAGGGTCGAAATTAATAACATGACCAGCTTGGCTTACCAGTAAAACAACAAGCCAGTAAACCCATGACAAAAAGTAAAAAGACGAAAACAATGAGAGTTATAAGCAGTGCAACTCGGGATGACTAGCTAGTTGACCGAGTACCAATTACTAAGTAGCATTAAAATTTGGTCTAGGTAACTTAGTTTCCGAGATTTGTGCGCGCAGATAGAATCCGGAACGGCATGCCACTTCTACAGTTTACAACTTAGTAAGGTCTGGAAAAAAACTTACTGGGAATATTGTGTTTTTACTTGCTTTAATGATTTTAAACCTACATTTGATCCGTTTTCCGTGGAATGGGAATATAGGCCTCGGTGGCGCAGCGGTAGCGTATGCGACTGCTGTTCTTGAGGTCTCGGGTTCGATTCCCGGGTCGGTTCAAATGTTTGTATGATCTACAAATGTTTGTTTCGGAGTATGGGTGTTTTCTATGTATGATATGTATGTATTTTAAAAAAAAGTATATATGTATGTTGTTTAGTACCCATAATATAAGCTCTGCTTAGTTTGGGACTAGATGGCGTTGTGTATTAGACGTCTGAAACATTTATAAAAAAAAATATTTATTTATTTATAGCCTGAATGTATTTATTTATGCATAAATAAATATATCGGACATCAATCAGTATGCCACATAGCTTCAAACTAAATATAGCTTCTTTTATGAAAGCTTGATTATGTGATAGAAATGACCTACTTATAAACTATTTTTGTAAATACGTACAAATTATGAGCTGGATGCGAGAAGCCATAGATCGAACTAAGTGGCGTGAAATTGGAGAGGCCTATGTCCAGCAGTGGACTGCGATAGGCTGATGATGATGATGATGATGATGATGTACAAATTATACATAGAAAACTCCAAAACATATATTTGCAGGTCATAAAAACATTTTGTCTGTTCTGTGAAATCTGAATCTGTCTGTGAAAAAAATTGAATTCAAGATTTAAGGCACAACCGTCGCATTTGTTACTACTGCGCTACTATGACAGTCAATAAATTACTTAAGGCTGGTGGATTTGTGACATTATTTATTGATAGTTATTGCCAATAGCTTCCCTCGCGGAGTTTTAAAATTACTGTTCATGCCTTAATATATCCTCTTAGAGATAAAGTTTCTAAAAATCCTTTCTAAGTGAGTACTTACACATATGATTTGCCAAAACTGTAGCTCCAGCGGTTAGGCTCTGCGTTGATAAATCAGCCAGTGTGGGTAGGTACAAATACTTAATTTAAATGATCTGCCACGCTGATTTCTGCACGAACGGGGCGGTACTACCCTCGCACAGAAAATCAGAGTGAATAGACAGCGTTCGTGCTGTCGTGTTTCGTTGATGAGTAAGACCGAAGGCCCAACGATGCAGGACCATCACTGGGCCGCCATGGTGCATTGTTCCATTGTCTGCATTCGCAATGAGTATGGTGACCACCACTCTTGGATTCTGTTTATGCTTTCCATCAGGCAGAGTAGAGTCATTTTGGCAGGGCCAAACATATAAAAAAATTAGGCATCACATATTTTTGAATGGCTTGACCTTAAGGCCAGATTGTTTGCACTGACTCTATTCACAGATGGACTAATGACCTGGGCAATTTCCCGAGATACTAATAATTAACTATGGCAATCGAAACCTTAAACATATAAGTGGCAGTTGCTGAATCGTCAGATAATGGTCACTTATTAAGTACGGAACCATTATTATTTCCCGGAAATCTTCAATAGAAATCATATACCAAAGCAGCTGAGGTGTCGTCGTGAGCTAAAATAATAATATGAAAAAAAGGTGCCGGTCCGAATCACGCTAAGAACGTTCTGGTTCCGTATATATAAAACTTTTGTCATCCTAAAATTAATCTATCACTACAGCCATCGTTAAAGTTATTAGAGATGATTTCAGTACGAACGGATTAGCATAATCATTTTTTATTAATTTTACATTATAACGGTATACACCGTTACCGTTACCGGTATTACCGTGGGAGAGCCACGCTTCGGCATGAATGGGCCGGCTCGACCGGAGTGATACCACGGCCTCACAGAAAACCGGTGTGAAACAGCGCTTACGCTGTGTTTCATCGAGTGAGTGAGGATACCGGATGCCCATACCCCAATCCAACGCCCCCTATCCCCCTCACCATCCCCCTTCCCCCCAGGCCGCCATAGTGTGGGTCACCATGCTGCATTGTTCTTTTTCGCATTGAGGATTGTGACCACCACTCTTGGATTCTGCTCATGCTTTCCATCAGGCAGGGAGAGTCATTTTGGCAGCTTAAATATTAAAAAAAAAAATACACTTAACCGACTTTTTTAAATCTTTTTTTTTATTTAGCGGCATGTCACGCATAAAACCATGTCTGCCCCATCGTATACTAAACTTAGAATACATTCATATCTAAATCTAAATTACCTATGTTAAAATAGGAAAATAAACTTATTTGCAAAACACTGCGTTACAGACCATACTTCAAAGAGTCCACATACTAACAACGCCGCTACTGATAAAGACTTTGACAATATGCTTTGGAACATGGCAATATCTACAATGTTTAGCTTAAACCTAATTACCAAAGTCTGCCTCACAGTCTTAGTTTCGACACATTCCATTAAAAAATGAAAGACATCCTCAACAATACCCATGAGATGTCCAAACTGGCTGAGTGGAACGTGTACAGTGTATTTCCTACTAATAATTTTATTGCCAGAGACGAGAGTCAAAAGACTTACAGACAAATTAGCGCACAATAATTCCAAAACGGTTCCTTTCAAAAACGGAACCCTAAAAAATAGATAACAAATTGTCTAATGGGTTATCCGTTTAACTGCTTTTGTTGTCGTCATACAAGGAATGATAACAACACAATATTCCATACACATATTATTCTAAGGCATTCTAAATGAAGAGTTGTTCATTTTGTTAGCGATAATTTTGGTGAAAGAAACTCTCACAAATTTAAACTGAATTTTAACGTGTTTATTGAATTATCTACTCTACGTAGATAAATACTAGAATCTAGACTAGAATCTGTCTCTGTGTTAAATTTTATTCAAATATGTTTAACCATTTCTACGTGAAAGTGTAACAACCATAAACAACTAACAAACTTTTGCTTTCCTCGTATTGGTGATGATGTTCTAGCCGATTACGGACACGACGGCCACTCTCAACGGAGACCAGCCAACTACGCAAGAGATATTATTGTGCTCAAGTGTGTGCGCAAATACAGGTGCACTCTCTGTTCCCTCACTATCATAATCCGATGGAACGGTTAACCGACACGATCAAGGAGAGATCAGGCGCAGGACCGACAGCTTAATTGCTCTCCGAGGCACGACTTATTAAGTATTTATACAATCAGAAAAATTCAATAACATTTTTGGCCCGACCCGGGATTTAATCCCGAGACCTCTTGATTGGCAGTTGCATACTTCAACCGCTAGACAGCCGAGGCAGTGAGTATTAATCGTATTAGTATAGATTACAACTTAATAAGTTAATTTTTAGGTCACAATATCCTTATTTGCCAATTTTATTGCTGCCCCTACCGGCTTCACGGACAACGGCGCAATCAAGATCCCTGTCCGATTGAGTTATGATGACTCTTTGCCGGCGACGGAATGCAACCGGTGCCCTTACGATAATATCGGCTAACAATAATAGATTGTGCCACGCTTGATTGGGCAAGTATAGGCTTTAGTTTAAGGCTCTTGTAAATTGTGATACCGATCTAATCCACATTACAGAAAATCCTGCGCTTGGAACTGCAATATCATTACAAGTATTTATTTTGAAATGTCTGGTGTTATATTTTCTTTCAATTTATGTGCTGTATTTATGGTGGGCTCGTATTGACTACCTCTGTGGCGCAGTGGTAGCGAATGCGACTGTTGTATTAGAGGTCTCGGGTTCGATTCCTGAGTTGGACCAAATGTTTGTATGATCTGCAAATATTTGTTTCGGAGTTTGGGTGTTTTCTATGTATAATATGTATGTATTTACAAAAAAAAAGTATATAAGTATTAATATCATTTGTCTAGTACCCATAGTACAAGCTTTGCTTAGTGTGGGACTAGATGGCGTTGTGTGTTAAAATGTCTGAAAATATTTATCTCATATCACTGTGGTAATAAAGAACCATACAACCTAGCTCTCGGCAAGCGATGCCAAGACAGCGATACGATAAATAATTACTATCTATGTACACCGTATATGTATATTATTTTTGTATTTCCCTTTGACTTGCATTCTATAAATAACAAATTAAGAAACATTAGATGATGACTGTTGACCAATAAACTAAGGAAGTACCTGATTATCATGTATATTTTTTTTGGATTAGGGTGCAAACGAGCAGACGTATCATCTGATGGTAAGCGATTATCGCCGCCCATGGATACCCAACGCCAAATGCATCACAAGTGCTGTGCCGGCCTTTAAAAGATGGGGAGAGGGAGGGGAGAGGGGTTTGATTATAGGCCTCCGGTTTCCTCACTCACACAGCGTAAACGCAATTTCACACCGATTTTCTGTGAGGCTGTGGTATCACTCCAGTCGAGCCGGTCCATTAATGCTGAAGCGTGGCTCACCCATGGTAGTATAAGTTTAATTTTACGAATTAAATCCTCAATTTCTATTTATCATCATAATAGTGATAATAATCACTATTCAGCTGAAAATTTTATTTTACAAAAATACCTTTAGCGAGAATTTCAATCCAAACTCAAAGTCCTATAGTCTAGAGGACTCATAGACGCCATCAAACCCATCTTTGACTAGTAATCACCCACATTAATTAAAATCGAAATAAAACGAATGTATATGACCACTCAGTAACATATTCATAATACATTTTATGGCAAACTGTCCGTTGCCTTGCACTTTAAACAATGATTCTGCAATATTCAGGTACAGTAATACTGCTGAACTTTAACCTATGGATAGCTAAGTGGACTGGTGTATTACTCCACACACCTTGCTACTTAGATAACCTATACGTCATGGGTAAATGTCGCATATGAGTATTATAGATAAATCATTTTCTTCATCATAATTATACGGAAATACGCAATTATTAAATTGCAAAAACATAATGCCACACCTCTTAAAAACATAAATACCAGTTAGGTAATATCTCTGCAGGCAATACAATATGTTGTCTGAAACTAAAAACTTGACAACATAATATTACGACATTATGTGCTTCACTTTCAAAATATTTATTATTTTATCGTGGGAGAGTTACGCTTCGGCACGAATGGGCTGGCTCGACCGGAGTGCTACCACGGCCTCACAGAAAACCGGTGTGAAACAGCGCTTGCGCTGTGTACACTCAGTGAGTGAGGATACCGGAGGCCTCAACCCCTCCCTCCATCTCCTTCCCCATCCTCGAAGGCTGGCAACGCACTTGTGACGCCTCTGATGTTGCGGGTGTCTATGGGCAGCGGTAATCGCTTACCATCAGACGAAATGCATACTCGTATGCCCCTGTTTAAAAAAAAGTATAATTATTGGTATATACTCGTAGGTTTTTGAAAACGGCCATATATTAAAATGCGAATCGATTGAATTGAGTAGGTATTAGATATAGATCAAATAATAGAATACAAAATATTAGTTGTTTTATAACCTTAAGATGGCTTATATCCGTCTTTATTCCGTATAAAACCTTTGTAGTACATTTATCATATTTCTTTATCGTCGTATCTGTCTGTCATTGACTTATTGGAGTCCTAAGTCCGCGTGAAAGGCTGAGTACTAAGTCAGACTGACGCGGTATTAACGATCTCTATCAACAATCACGGACTTGAAACCTTACTTGATCGGCTTTATTCGCCTTATGGCATCCTTTTATAACGCCGAAACGTTCAATATGTATGTTTATTATTTTATGTACTAACAATATTAACATTTGTTTCACGTAGGACAAATAAAACTTCGAAAAATCAATTAATTGAAGAAAAACCGCAATTGAAGTAGGTAGCTTAAAAAATAAAATTAGCTATTATTTTATTTACCATATATTAGTCATTGAACGAAACACGTATTTATTACTACTTATACATACACGAGGTACGAAGTCATTTAATTTATTGTTTGCAATGAATTTTGTATAACTAAGTGCTTTGGCGCCAAGTCGACATGTTATTAGTATAAGTGCGATACTGCTACATATTTTTAAATTATGGTTTCGTTGTGAGTACAATATTATATTATATATTTAGATATATAATATTGGTAGGAAATATTAAACATTCTGAAAAATAATGCCTAAATTCGTTGCCTTTCGCAATATAATAAATATTGTTTTAACATTGAGACAATAATTGGGATACTGCCTATATAATACCTTTAAAAGAACAATTCTTGTATATACATAATCTGAATCTCGGCAACGGCTCCAACGATTTTCATGAAATTTAGCGTGCAGGGGATTTCGGGGACACCAGCATTGATCGCGGCAATGCTGGCGAGTAGTGAGGGATGGGAGGCTACGGTCTCCTAAGAACTGTGCGGTGTACTGTTGTGACGTCAGTTTTTGACTACTCAATTGAACAATATATTTCAAATGTTCATTTGATAAAAAAAATGTAATAGAAATGACAAGCTATAATGATTATATTTTACAAGATGTTTTGTAATGTTCGTTTTAATGAAGGAGCCATCGGTATTTATTTACAATACAGTCAATACCCTATTCTGTTTACCTCGTTATACCAACAAAAAGAAGTAGACAGGCAGTTAACATTGAAAGGACAGCAGGAAAATTATGGAGAGGATAAGGAAGAAACAGAGAGTTCTGGTTATCTCTGGAGGAGGCTTTCACCCTCAAGGAAAGGGAATCATGTCAATTTAAAAAAAAACTAAATTTAACTGTACCATTTTCTTTTTTCTGTACTCTATTAGTACGATTTTCGGCCACGAGGCCGTGGTATTATTTCGGTCGAATCGACCCATTCATGCCGAAGGGTGACTCTACCACGGGAAGCGTGGCTCTCCCGTAAAGTAATCTTCAACTCATGGGAGCGGATCAAACTATAAATCCAATAAAACTATCAGGGACGATTCTAAGTAGAACTTATCTACAACCACAGAATGCATACAATAGCATAAAAACCACAAAACATAACTGATAAATGAGTTATTTCTGTATAACAAAGTTAATAAAACTAAGACCAGGCTACGCTTATAAAATTACGCAATTAATTTTTGATACGAACCGCATTTGATAAAAGGAGATTATTTAGGCCTGAAAGCAAACAGTTCTGGTATTACTGAGATAAGTATATCTAAGTCGGATTCGTAATCGATTAATAACTCACTCGATAGACGGATATAAACATTTCAAATATATGAATAGTTGAGACTGAGTTGACTGTTAGAGAGCCACGCTTCGGCATTAGTGGGGCGGGTCGACTGGAGTAAAACACGGCCTCACAGAAAAACGATGTGAAATAAGTCGGACTTAGATTGGCTCATATTAGTAATACCGGAATAGTACAGGCTCTCTATAGTTTTGAATCAGACAGCCGTATGTAAGATATGTGTTTAATTTATAATGCACGCATGCTTGAGAAAGTATTCGTCAAGCGTTGGCTCTCTTCTAATATTTTTTCAGTTCTTGTGGGGATGTCAGTGCCCTCTAATATATACTGACAACTAGTTCAAACTTGTAGTTCATTTGCAAGGATGTGATGCCAGACGCTCTGCTGAAGAATTGACATTCAAATAAAACCGATTGAACTAGTAGACGACTCCAAATAATATCCCCCGTCCCCAATTAATATATAATAAGGAAGAAGAAGAAATAGAGAAGAATTAAGAAGGAATATTATTTTCTAAAATAATACATGCACAGTTTTTATCATCTGTGTCACCTATACCTATTTGTCTTTGAACATACAAAAATATATTTCCCAGAATAGTTTCCTAACTGATTTGTAATGAGTTCTTAGTCTATGTGAGTCGATTAACAATTAGTATATCAATTTGTTTAAATAATCCGACCACAATAAAGTGTTAAATATTTATTAGTGTCGGTCGAGCGGCGCCCGCGCAAACTCTCGTCCGCTTAATCACTCTTGTGTTATTCCATTTAATATTTACTGCTTGAAACTTTTCTATGAATATATTAATGCCTTATTTAATTAAATTAATGAGGAAAACTATTTTATTACTCTCTGTCTGTCCATTAATTTAAGCTTCAGTACATGAGGAAACTCATGTCATAGTACATGAGGAGGCGCTCATAGCCCAGTTGCACTCGGTGATTAAAAACAATCACCGAGGGTAAGCAACGACGGCGCGGTCAGTACCTGGATGGGTGACCGCTGGTGGCATGTTACCATGAGCGTCTCCGTGATTCGGAGGTCACGTTAAGCAGTCGGTCCCGGTTGTTATCATACGAAAACAGTCGTGAAGCTTAGTTGGAGGCCTTCGGGCGGCTTAAAAACATCCAACGCCAAGATTTACGTAGCCACAACGTATTCTTGCCAGTCCCCAACCCGCACTTGGCTAGCGTGGGGACGTATGGCCTTAACCCTCTCCTGAGAAGAGACCCGAGCCCAGCAGTGGGACATTATGGGTTGTTGATTGATTGATTGACATGAGGAAACTTAGAAAACAGTGATTAGAAGATCTCCACTATACTCGTTACGAATGAAGACAATGCAGCAAGGTGACCCACACTTGCAATTGCAGACATATTGAGCGGCAGCGGCCTATTGAGATTTTCAACCCCCGCTTAGATAACCTAATATCATTGTAGGAGGGAAATACATGCTCTGGGTCCAGGTTTTGACTGGTGGACAGAGGAAGTAAAAGCCTTAAATTAGAGTAAATAATAATAACAATAAATATTTCGGACATCTATCACACAATGCCATCTACACCCAAGTTAAGCAGAGCTTGTGTTTTGGGTATTAGGCAAGCGACATAAATAAACGTATTTTTTGTGAATATATACTTATTATACATAGAAAACACCCAAACTCTTAAACAAACATTTGCGAATCATAAAAACATTTGGTCCGACACGAGAATCGAATCCAAGACCTCAAGTGCAGCAGTCGGATATACTACAAGTGTATGTTTCTTCACCGTGCTAATATCCTGAAGAAACACACACTCGTTGTGTATTCTCTTTTCTATTCTCCAACTCGAGTTTACCTTTATTTAGCAAGCAACTTTGACATACGTCAAAATAATTTCCTTTTTTTTTGTTTTTCTTTCTTTCAAAGACAAGTCCTGAATTAGGAATATACATTCTGTGTCGCGGGGGACTTAAAAAACATACATGAAACGGACACAAAGTACACCCTGACTTAGAACAACAATTTATGGATCACACAAAGTGTTGTCCCATGTAGGATTTGAACCCACAACACTTGGCGTAGTAAGAAACGGTGTGGCGACTACTTAAACTACTAAGCCAACCGTATCAATATATCATAAACAGTACCTATATATAAATGCACAAAATAATAAGTAAGTATTTGGTACACTGCAACGCCATTCAACTGTAAGATCATACTCAAAAGGATTACTATTCTATTCTTACTCTATCTTCCAACTTTTAGCGTTTTAAAAAACAAATTCAAAAAGCTTACTATAATTCTTGTAATTTTTAACCATATTAAAATTAATATAATTACCTGAGTTCCTGTATTAATAGGACCTCAAATAAAATAACTGTATTGTTAACACCACTTATTAGTGGGGTTAACAATTTTTACTGTCCACTAAAACTTTAAAATTGGTTAAATCCATTGCAATATTTAACTTGATCCATGAGATATGCAATTTAGCTGTTAGGTTATTTGGTAACTAAACAACTATGTTGCATATCTCAAACAAGATATACAAGTAGAACTAATGCGCTGTATGTCACAATTTGTATTAACAGTGTGTGTATATTCGTACATTTTTATATAAGACAATAGCACATACTCAGGTATATTTAAAATTACATAAAATTTCGTATGCATACTAAATTAATAAAATGTCTCCGCAGGCAACCCTTTTCCTCATTAAAATGTCAATATTGATTGAAGTCATTAATTTAAAAATACCTAACATGATTTTCATTTCTTAGATTACGGTTAATATAATTGCCTTTCCTAAGCGGCTTACAGCGCCCCCTGCCAGGAAAAGCCTGTATAGTCCGGCAATAAAATGCTAATTCAGTTCGCAAATCTGTTTTGATTACATTTTTTAAGTTCTAACACAAGTAGTTTAATTTTCATCGACAGTGTAAATCCGTTTTGACAATCAATTTGAATTTATATTAGCATGCGATGTTATTTTATTTTCTAAAATATTGCAACAACACAAATGATTTGTGTAAAATGTGATGAGGCTATGTGATTCATGGGCTATGTGGTGTTGCATATATGGCGCCACTTAGTGGTGAAAAGCTGAACGAAACTTAATACCACCCCTTTCTCTCAGTGCTGCCACCCTTAAAGAGAAAGTTTGTTGAAAGTATTTTCATTCTTAAAAGTTCTGCTATTCTCCGCTAGGTGGCAATAACACTAAGCGTCCCGAAGCATTCGCGTCACGGTGTATGCATGTGTGTGTGATAGAGCGAGACCGCGAATGAAAAATAAAAAAGGAGTAAAATAGACAGCAATATGTGTGTATACAAAGGCGTGGTTACGTGCATGCAAGCATTTTTTTTATCGCAAAAATGGCCGGAACTTTACACTTGTAGCATTATATCATAAGGTCGCATCTACTTTTACTGTGCTATTGTTAAACCTTGCATAATCCAAATAAGGTTGAAAATCACAGTTTGCTTTGTAGAAACAACGTTTTTGCTCTGAAGTGTAGAAAAATAATTGGCGTCACCGGCGTCGCGGCGTCACTAGAAAGAGAAGATATAACGCAGCTAGCGTCGCAATAGTACGGTGCCTACCATAGACCGTTAGAAAGAGGAAGATGGCGAGTTGGTGAACGTAGTTGAAAGAGAGAGATGTCGCGAAAAAAATTTCCGAAAAAAGCCGTTTTCACAAAAGGTGCGCGCTACGATAGAATTTACAGAAACATGGGCGCGGTTTAAAAAATTATCAGGGGCGCCTGCGCCCTCGGTAAAAAGCCAGTACGGAAGCAAGGGGGAAAGAGACGTTGTTAGTAGGCACTATGTAACGAGTTGCAGTGGAGTGGTGCGCCGCGCGCGGTTGCGACTCGTACACAACAAAAACAAAAACCGCTAATTATTGCGATTAATAAGCGAATACCGTTTCTTGTGCGCGGCAACGCATGTGATGACCGTTCCTAAGCGTACCGAATTATCATAGTTTATGGTTGTGCTGTGGTGTTTAAATTATTGTTGAGGTAAATATGAGTCTAACTCGTCGAAAATAACCTCTAAAGCTCTAAATTAGTAGCAGTGAGGCAACGTGTCGACGTTCCGTTGTTTGTTCGATACGGACTGCGGGTCATGACTATGCCGTTTTCCCGCTAAAACTTGTGTAAAACCCAGCAGTGTTTTTCATGTGAACACGGTGGTTGAGTGAATGTTTTAAAATAACGCTACACACTGTGATAACCAAATATGTAAATGATAATCACATGATAACGAACGACAAATGAACGAAAACAATTTACACAATGATAACATTTACAAATAGCAAGGTTACAACAGGTACGCTAGATTTTTATAATAATTTTGAAAATGCATATAACACCTGACTATCTTATAAAACTTAAAATTTATACTTAAAATTCAAAACCTATCTATTGTTATCATGAATAGGTAAATAGCATTCTGTCACTTCACACAATCACTCCAAATAAAGAATAGCACAACTGTGCCATTCGTTATTTGGAGTGGTACCTACCTCTATGAAGTTGCTGGGTTTGAATGTATTTGTCTGCATCTATTCATTTTTCCCTCTCAAAGACTAACTATAGAGCTATACCTAATACTGAAAATTTCAAATCCTAAGATTATTGTTTACCTACCTGAAAACGAACTGATAGACAATATCTGTATGAAAATATCTAAATATTTTAATATCTAACAAATATTATCTATGTAAGACCTACGATTTAAAAATCGAATAAATAATTAATAAATTCGTAAACATGACGTACCTAAATGCATTTCAAAAATTCGAACAGAATACTGTAAAAATAATTAGGTATTCTTTTCTAAAATTGAATTGCTGTCAAAATGACAGACAGCCGCCAAATATCACAGATAATAAAACTTGAACCGAGACAAATAGAAAGTAGTTTTAACAATAATAATAAAGTGTGACATTTTAAAAGAAAAAATGTGTTTATCACGAATAGCAGTGTCGTGGCTCTCTATATCTCACTGATATGATGTCAGGTGAGGTGTGAGATATTTTATCAGTTTTGTAAAGTATTTGGTGTTGATTTATTTTCTACTGAATACTTAAAAAAATACATAACCACTCAATTTAAATTTAAATGCAAAAAAGTTGTTTGTCAAGAAATATGTTATCTTTTTTAACGTAGGTATGTTGTAGATATCATATTACCTATATTTAATATGGTAATTTAATAAATTAAAGAAAAATCTGCTATGATAAATCTGGTCTCTATTAAAAAATGTGAGTATATAATTTATTTCTATATTAATTACATCATTTAGAGAAAAATCGCCATATTAAGTTGTCGATAGCGAAAACCTACGTAGGTATGGATTTTATAAACGGAAAGTGGGTATATAATTTATATTTGGAGTTGAGTAAAACTTATTGATAAAATAAAAACAACTTCTTAAATAATATTTTCTTACCAAAATTCAAAAATCGAACTTTAGCATAAAGACAAAATATTATATATTTATGTAGGTAAATATACGTGCCTATGCATTGATATCGTATATCATACCTATTTATTTGAGTTTCAAGCTTTTGACAGAGCTTATTCCAAGTTAGAGTCAAGGTTTGTCTTCGTAATACTCGCTTTGCCAGCCTTTTCCCTTAAGACCACGGAATTAGCTTCAGACACTACGCATGAGCCGACCAATGCATTTTTTCCGCCATGACACATTGACGTGAGACGTGAGTGGATCTTACTTAGATCTCTTTCTCTCTCTCAAACTCTTAGTTGTAAATATGATTTTTTTACAATTAATATTACCACCTAAGCCAGTTTGTATACTGTCTGACCATGTCAAATGCGTCACATGAAGCAGGCTCATAGTGAGAAAGTTCTAGATAGTTCTGAAAATAAATGATATGTTGACCTTTGAATTTCTAAGTTCTTGGATTGATGCATGTCAACATTTTATAGGCATAACAGAACGGCTTGAGAGGTTAAATTGACGACATGTCGTCGTTGTAATATGAAAACCAAGAAAACATATTTAAATAAGTTTGTTCAGTTTGTTTGTTTGTTCAGTCAAGATTTGCACATCAACTGAGCGTTAACTTTCTTACAAGACCAATAAATCTAACACCAATTATTTTAAACACTACAAAAATAAAGTAATTTTGTCATAATTTGTAATGACAAAGAGTCAATTCTTTTTTTACAAAAGATGATTGTAAAAAAGGTTCAATTTAAAGTGTCGTAAATGTAAAAAACGACAGATATGCAAGAATATAAATTACTAATAGTAAACGCCTATGTCCAAACACATTTCATCATTTACCTACAACACAACAATCAGGTTTTCTCATAACTACTAAATAAAAACCAGTCGAATGAACGTAAACTGACTGGTCGGATCCGAGCGCGTAGTTGCCGAATGTGCTCAAACTAACCAATAGAAATTCGTAAATATGAGATTTGAATTGCGAACGTGGGCCTGTGTGTGGGCGTCCGCGCGTCCGTTCTCCCATTATCGTGTAAACGATTTTCTCTCGATTCAACGATCATATTTTATTCGTCATAACAACATTGAATTGTTTACCCGAAAACTGTCTATAAAATCTTTATGTTGACTATTTCAAGTATAGAACACTAAAACCAATATACACTTTGTAAGTTTCATTGATTGCTTATTTTCATATTTTTATTTGTGGGCCATACTCCTTCCTTACTTTATTTCTACTAATATAAATTTATAACACTTTTTATTGAAGACATGTATTAAAAAAGTAAAACCTTATTGATATCGAACAATAATTATAAACAAAAGTGTAGATACAAATTTATATCTTAGTTAAATACACCTCTCGGACATTTTTGTTCTCAACTGTCCGACTTAAATAGGACTCTATCCACTGATCCGTGAATATGTATTCATATTTTTCAAGTAAGCAGAGACTAATCATTTGTACACCACATGTGAAAAATCCCATTTGGCTCAAATAAAAGAGTGTGAACAGAGCCTTCTTTATTAAAATTTCAAGAAAGTAATTCTCATCTACGTGTACTAACGAAGTGACTGACACTACGCCACTATGCATCGCCCATCGTTTCAAAGACACACATGCGTTACGCGGCTCTACTACTGATGATCTTCCATCTTTGTTCACCACACGCTCGTTATACTGCTCTCTCTGTCTACACGCACGATCTGATGTCGGTTGCATGTCGCGGTTCGTTCCTCACATCCCTCGGCTCGTAAAGCTATTGCATAGGAGCTAGATTGGCGCGTCGCATATTCAAAATAGGAACGTTAGTAATGGAGTGGTATACGGTGGGGTGGATGTGTGCGTGCGAGAGAGCCAGCGACCCTCCCCCGCGCCGCCGCCCCCGCTAGCCGACGACGCTAGCCGAGCGAGTGGCGCGCGTTTACACAATCCGTTGGTTCGGAGCGCGGGCGACACTCGCGTTGGACGTGTAGCGTCCCGTGACGACGATCGACGCGCGAACTCGTTTCGTCAACTGTTTTTTGTAACATCTTGAAACTCATGCGAGTATAGCGCGCTCTAAACGGTTTGAAACTTCTTATATGAATTCATGTTTCAATAGTATACTGGAATTCAAGTTTAAGAAATTATTACATTTAAATATTTTAGTGCGGCCGCTAGTGATGCAACCACAGAAGATCAATATTTTTAGAAAATAATATTTCTACTTAATTTAATAATTTTAATATTTTTTATTTATTTTTTCATCGAGAACAAATTTTTATGTGAAAGAATAAATTCCTGGTGACGATTAGTGGTACAGTGTATATGGAACAAGAAGCGCATAATATAATTTGTGCTATAAGTAGAAAAAAGCAAAATAAATATCTGCAAAGAATTGGGTAAGTGTTTACACAAATATTTTTAATAGTAACTTCAGTGACTATTAAGTTTAAAATAAGCCCATCTCCGACGGAAATACACATTTCTGTTATACACTAAAGTGGAATGTAAAAAAAGTACAGAATATAGGTGAAATGTTAAATATCACATTAAAGATAAAAGTTGTTCTAAAAAAGTGACAGTATAAAAGACGTTCAGTTTAATCGTCGTCGTACGCTGCGTGTTTTTGTGCCGCGTTTTTGTTGTACCAAGTCGGTACGAAAAAAAAACGAACTGATGTTTTTTTGCAAATAAATAACATCGGCTGTAAAAACAGTTATCGAATAGTTATCTTGACGTTTTTAGCAGGTTATTAAACGTAATAATAATATACATAGAGCAAGAACGAATTTCTATTAGCCATATTTTTTTCATTTTTTTGCTTTTAAACCTGACAGTAAAAAATGTGCAGTGCTACCAACGTCTAAAAAACGTGTTAGTACATACCAAATACCAACTTATCAATACGCTTAGCAACAGCAAGACTTCATGATAAAAACAGTCACATGTTTTTATCACGCTATTTTAACACACCACACAGTGCCCTTATCATGTTCAAATAAAGGACAAAATATATTTAGATTATTTAGTTTTAAAACTTATTTAAATTTTGGTTACTAAGTTCTTTTGATTTATCAATACTTATTCGTTTCTTTTATTATTAAGAAAAATAAGTGAAGTCATTTCTAATTTCGTAAACATATAATTTTAATAAAAGAAAACTTTATACAAAAAAGATTAACAAAAAAAAAAAATATGTTGAGAGTAATCATACGCTTATTTATCATGGCTGACCTTTTAACGTATCGGCACGTTTGGGGCAAAAGGTGATATTTTATTATTATAACTAATTTGTTTATATACAGATACTATTAATGTTAAATAGCGAGCCACGACACAGCACAGACATGACAAGTTATCATACCTACTGACGAGAGTCGTGTTTTATCTACGTTGCTATGCTAAGCCAAGGTACTTCGGTGTAAAGTACTTAGGTAGGTACCGATAGAGATTGTGAGTTCAAAACTTTTTATAAATGTGGAATTTAAATTGTTAAACCACCACACCTCTCACATTAAAAAAAAACACACTGTCATTTTATGGCGGCAATTTGTCTCTACTTTACAACTTATTAAACGTCATCAACAAGAGACTAAACTCACCATGACCATAATGACTGTTTATTAAATTACATTCACAAAAACACCGGACTTGTAAAAGTTAAATTCCGAAAAAGTAATTTACCATTTTAATTTAAAATGTTACCATACGTCACTTTCACAAACCAAAAATGAACAGTGATTATGATAAAACATCTGTTTTCGTTTTAATGAAATGTGAAATGCAAAGATTAATATTCTTGTTATTTTTTACATTTCTAAATGTAGAGCTCTGAGATATGCAATCGCCCGAATATTATATTTTATCTCGAAATAATTTAAGTGTTGCACGAAATATCGACTATTACAAGATAGTGAACGCGCAATTATAAATTTAGTTTGGCCATGGGCAACCTTTTATTTTGTGTGGCCTTAGGGCTTGTCGTGACTTCGTTTTGGACTTTATATCTTGAAGCTTTTGGAGTTTTTTTAGTTGATAGAGTTCGGTTCCGAGCGCGATATTATAGACTTTTTAGTTGGGACAGTATATGATTGATGGAAGCACGCTAATGATCACTATAGGCACTCAGTCGGTGGTATGTTTCCAGCGAAGCCATTGTTGCCTGTAAAAACTCGACTAAAATGCTCAAGTTTTTATATTTTTAACATTTTTTTTCTATCGCTAATTCGACTATTTATCTTAGCTCTGACGGTGTAATTGGAGTTCTTACTCTAAGTCATACGTTTCTCTGTATAAAGATATTTATAAAGCCGTTGGCTTCTCGTTATTAATAACATTCATACGCCGGCGGGCAGTATCGTTTGTCTTAAAAAGCAGGCCAGGTTCGAGTCCCGGTTGCTAATTATTATTTATGAGCATATCTTATCTTTAGCCAGAGGCTGATAAAAATTACAAACTACGGTATTTTTTCATGTACCCTACGTAGAATAAGAAAATAATTTATATGTACTTTACGTACTTAAAAAAAGTAAACTGCATTTTCTCTATTCTACATTTTAACTGACCACTTTACTGAGTATGGTGCAACAGTTTTTTTTTAATTTTCGTCTATAACCTTTTTGTAAAATTTTATTTAGCAAATTAAATTTTACAAAAAGGTTATATAATTGGTAATATATTAAGTAATTCTCTATTACACACAGAAACTTAGGCCTAAATTACACGGAAGGTTTAGTAAATATAGTTAATAATAATTGCGCAAAAACATAGTCTCCAAAGTTCACATTTATTTCATACACAACATTATTATTTAACATTGTAGTCTTGTCTCAATTTACAAGTCCCATTTAAACTGAAATTAACGTTTGTAATAATTAACTCGAATTAACGAACACGCCCCTCATTCACCACGTGATGCATTTTCTTAGTCACTTCATAAATTAAGTAAATTTTCAACTGGTCACATCAATTTCAGTCGTTAACAACTTTATTTGTGTTGAACAGTTTGGCTGCCAGCCATTTTAGTTGCAATTAAATGTAATTTCGCCCATTTCTTTAATGTGTATGTGTATTTATCGCGTTTGCGGGCTTGTATGTTTATTTAAAATAATTGTACTTTATTACGATACTAAATAGATGCCATGTTGGTAATCTTTCACTTATCTGTATTTTATGAATAATTTAGTCTCTGGTTTGAACTCGCCGATGACAGCGCTTAAATTGTTTGGACTGAGAGTTCTTAATATACATATTATACAGTCTTTGGTCCAACCAACTTACATTTTATTACATGAAGGAAAAAAAAACCAACAGCGGTATCTGAATTGGGATATTTCCAAACGTGAAAAATAAAAAAGATGCAAAGATAAGAACATCGTAAATTTGACTTTTTTATGTCGTATTAAAAACTCAACTGACTTTTTATTTAAATCAAAGTTTTGAGGTTAAATTACACTTATATGAGACCTTTTTCGAGTGAAACATGACATTTAACAAAAAATGTTTTAATAAAAGGACTGGCTGATTTCTGAAAAATAAAACAGACAATAATGAAAATAAATATATAATTGAAGATAAATTTACGGTGGTTCTATTAAAAGATTGTATTAACACTGACACACCATTGTTTGTCGCCCACACACACAAATATAAAGTTAAAAAATACATCCACATTTCATAATGATCACAATATGTTTAAGTATTTTATGTGTGTGCGAAATTTGTGTCATTGTGTAGTATTGTTTAACCCATTATTAACAAATGGTTGTTTTTGTGATGAGTGAATTATGGTAAGTCTTATTAAACAACACTTTGCTAATAAACACAATAAATTATTAGCACGAGGGGTAATAAATAGTTGTTGAAATTATCTAGTTATTTTGTATACAATAGAGAATATGAGTGATTTTTGAGTGAGGTGTTATAGGTGAAACTAAGTTATTAAAGGCTCTTGAATCTGTATTTGCCTAAATGTTCGTATTAAAAATATTTTTTTTACGTTTGTAGAGATTTCAAAAGGACTACTTAGTAAATTGGATACACAATGAAACTAAATTACTAAGCTATCAAGTTGGTTATCAACCGTTTATCTAGTTAAACATATCTTCTGTAGCCTTTCAGAAAAAATCTATAAAATATTTTAAATTTTTTTCATTATATCTAGAAGTTACTATTTACGGGCTATTAGAATATGTTATAAATAATTTAAAATATAAAAGAACCTTTTAATACTTACAATACAAATAAAAAACCAGTTTAATATTTTGTATTGGACATTCGTTTTAAATATGATAATAAACTGCTATTTATTCGAGAGTTCTAACGAATTTTTTTTTTTAAATTAGTCATAAAATGGCTTAAAATATAACATACAAGGTTCATAAGTTATAACAATAACTAATGCTTTTAACATATAGATTGTTTAAAAAACGTACCTTTAAATTTACTGATCTGTCTATAAATAGCTTACTTATTAATAATTCTTACTTATATTATAATAATGTAAGTTAGCTATATTTGTACGTACAACGACTGTACTGATACATCATTAGATAATTGGTGACAACGACTTATGTAAAAGGTAAATAATATATATTCACTTTAAAAAACAAAACAAATTATTATTTATTTCCTTGTAAGTACGATCATATAAACGATATGGTCTAGAACTTTAGAACGGACTTACCAGACTAATATAATAGATAGAAAATAGTAAAATTGCAACTTGAACTATGTCTAAATGAGATTATTGAAACTTCATCAATCATCGCATTCCACCACTTAATCACAAATTGGCTCCCGCAATCATGAAAACTGTCCACCTATTTCTTCGCATTGATACAAATAAAAGATTTTGCAAATCGGATTTCCCAGAACGCCATCTAGTTGATCGCGAAATTGCTATAAACCTACAACATATTGCATTGCGTTCAACGACGTCAAATGACCACAAAATATCGGTTAGTGATGACCAATAACACCATAATAACACGTCTGTCTATGATATTATGCGGGCGGTGGTTACCAGCTACCGACTTCAGTAATTCTCTTTGATAACCACTTGCTTGCAGAATATTTTATTATACATGACTGCGACAAGGTCGAGGTAAACAATAACAGACATGACAAGGCGTCTTGTTTCGAATTCCAAATTTAAACTTATTAAAAACTTATCGCGCGCCAAAGTAAAATACAGATTATTTTTTTTACTTCAGTTAAAGGCTCGGATTAACGGCCTATTCGAATTACAGGTCTAAAGCGAGTATAACCTGCCTAACCTTGGCTACCTGCTTACAAAATCCCTTTCCTGTTCTAACTTTTGTTTGAAAATACTCCCAATTTGTCCATCTAATCTATAACATGCTCAACCGGACAAGCCTTTTAGGATCAACTGGTGCTAATAGACTGGCCGATTATCAGAAAAATGACAATAAAATTATAGTTTACAAAACGTGGGCGTTATCCTACCCGTGCCTTCGGAGAAACAAGCATGAATTTAAATTTCTATTAAAAGGGTAGTTCACACCTTATTTTTTTTTTTTTTATCGTGGGGAAATCCTCATGGATGTCCTCCGCTCTGGGGAGACAGCGAAGGGGTCTGTCAGACTTTTACTGACTAAAACCCCCCCGGTTTTCCGTCTCTCTCCTACGCCAGGGATCACGGGAACTTAAAAGGCATCCGCAATCCCCGCTGCTGCGGACCACATCTCGTCAGCGAGAGGAGTGAGGTATTTGACTCCACTCGAGACTTCTAAGAGGGGCGCACAGGAACACTAAGGGGTAGTTCACACCTTAGTCAAATCAGTTACTTTTTATCATCTGTGAAAACGATAACTTTGTATGAAAAATGTACAAAATAAAAACTTGTGACGTCACTATATTAGACTATTCAATTGTGCTATAAATTTCAATGTTTATTTGATTAAAATTTGTAACAGAAATGAAAAGCTGTAAAAATTATAATCATCTCGAATATAATATAAGTTTTAATGAAAGCGACATTGGTATGTATTTAAGATACAGTCAACTACCCTATTCTGTTATTACTAAAAGAAAATCCTCTCTTACTCTCTGCCAGACGTTTACAGTGCCTATGATAAAAAAAACTAAGTTACTGTGCAATATTAAAACGTCATTACAAAAGATGAGACTTACATTATATTAATATAACCTATTAATTATCCGATCGAAAATTATATACCTACTTCAATGGCGGTTCTTAGTACATTTTAATTTAATAATTATTAGGCTTACTGTATCTTTCATATTAAAAAACATCATATACGATAGTGAATAGGTACTTATTGAAGAGTGGCACAAAGTTATACCTATGACTTTTATATTATTTCTTTTAATGAACAACTTTTTTTAACTATTAATATTATCTTTACTTATTTGACCTTTAATGCGCATAGACACCAGCTTTTCCTTCAAAAGAAGGTTTTGCCTACTATAATACGATGGACTGGTTAGTTGGCACATAGTTTCTTTAAGGTTTTCGTTCTCTTTGTAGGCATGTATATAAAAAAAAATCGTAAACAACAAATAGGTCTAGCGCTTTTTGAAAATGGAATATGTGTATAAACGTTTATCCACCGTTAGTATAAAAGCAAATAACATAATAATAATTGATAAATGTTCAAATGTACATTACAAGGGTAATAGTGTTTAATACGACAATATCCAACATTTGTCCAATAACACGAAACATGTTGCCTACACCGTGACTCATGTGTGGTCATGGCCGAGAATAGAATTAATGACACACACACATGTAAAAATTGTATTTGGTAATTGTCGAATTGTCAAGTTGAAGTGAAAATTGTAAAAATATTTTTTTTGAAACCGCAATTGTGCTGTATAGTAATTTTTTGAGAACATATTACTGGTTTTATTTTTGTGGTACCCCTTTGGACTAAATATACTCTTGTAGGAAGATTTTTTGGCTTTGTTATTTCGGAAAGTGTGGGACTAAATGAAACAGATAACTTACCATCTAAGTATAATTCTCAAAGTGCCCAATTAAAGGTCTTGTTCCTTGTGAATGGAACCAAATTAGGTAAAACGTAGATGTTAAATTCTCCTCCTTTGATTCTGAAATCCTTTGATTATTCTCTCGACCACTTAGGCAAAAGTGTACATTTTGAACTGTACAGAGAATTATATATATTAATAAGTAAATTAAGTTCTATACGTATACGTATTTAAAGTACAAAATGGGTTAAAACAACCTGTGCTTTAGCTACATTAAAACACAGTTGTGTCGTCCTGAACCAAATCTTGTATACTATAACTTACGTAAACCACACTTTTTATGGTTCCGTATCCAAAGGTTAAAACGTCAACCTATTACTAAGACTCGGTAGTCCGTCTGTTTTCACCAGGCTTTGTATCATGAACCGTGATAATTAGACAGTTGAAATTTTCACAATATATTCGAAGTATTTCTGTTGCCGCCATCACAACAAAATACTGAAAAACAAAATGAAATAAATACCTAAGGGGCTCATACAATAAACGTGACTTTTTTCTCTTTTTTATAGATAATGGTAGGGAAACCTTTGTACCACTATCCGCGAGGCCAACTCGCACCAGGACGGTTTTTAAATAACAAGAGTCAGCAGAATACTGACTCTACAAGACGTATAAAATATTGCAACTCAATCTGCATGGTTAAAAAAATCTATGTAAAGATCGCAAACAATACAGAAAGCTAAAATGTTGTACACTTACAATATGTTACGAATAGTTTAAGCAAAACAAAATAAACATTAATTGTTTACGTCCATATTGCCAATGTCAAACACATGTATGTATAGCCATATGTATCTGTACACATGCCGTTTACACGTGTATAGTTATTACAAAGATGAAGTGTAGTATATTAAAAAATAACTACCGAGACACATAATATAGCAACGTCTTTTTTTTTTGTAGTCTTGGCTTTGACGTTTTGACTGCATGGATGACGCGATGATGATGAGGCTTGAGAACGCGTCTCGTCACTTCTACTGAGCTAAAGTGCTGTGGGTTCAAACCCCATATAGATAACACTTTGTATAATCAACAAATTGTTGTTCTGAGTATATTCTTTTTATCGGATTCATCTTTGTTTGTAAAGTTCCCCGAGACAGGAATATTATACAACTGCGCGAATTGTTAAATAAGAATCTACTTTGATATATACTTAGGAACTTTGATATTTTTCTTCCCGATTTCTGTGCTGTGGTTACCAGATTACTGATAAATACTGCTTACATGCCTCTGCTATAGATAAATTACACCGATAAATAGAGCAAATGATTGTACGTATCACACAACAATGGGAACCGAATCCACTACCTTTGGCTTAGCAGTCAGAGTCAGTAACCACATAGTGATAAAGTTCATGATAAGTGATAGAGATATTTCCTTCTTAGTTCTTCAATAACCTATATATATGAAAGAGGGAGGTGACTGGTCCTGAAATTTTTCATATAGGTTCTTTATATAACGTCAGTGGGTTCTATGAAAGGAATTTTGGAAATGCCACCCTTAAGGGGGTAAAATAGGGAATGAAAATATCTAGTTCAGCGCGAGGCCGCGGGCAAAAGGTCGTCCGTTTCAATGAAACTGCATTTGATTATTCAATTTGTAGCATTTGCATTTCAAATTAGTTCATACGTCATTAGTTAGTAATAATAACTTGATAATAACAGGAAAATTAAATGGCGATTGAAAATTCATTTTATATTCTCACCAGCAGAACGCTAGCAACAAACAACACAGCTTAGCAACTAAATATTAAAATAAATTACCATTATATTGTTTTATTCATATCACTAATTGCGCCACGCGGTATTACTCGCTGTTGTGTTGTTTGTTCATCTCACAACAACTTTACTTTTTTTCAAAAGAAATAGAAATATTACCGAAACTTCCTGTGATTACAGGTATTGCTTTATAGTATTAGAAAAACCGTATCGGATAGCCTTCCCATCGGGTTATGAGAGTGAGAGAACAGAGAGTGCACCTGTGTTTGCGTACACACTTGTGCACTATAATATCTCCTGCGTTGTTGGCTGGTCTCCGTTGCGACTGGCCGCCGTGGACGAAATTGATTAGGAGTATATCAACATGATTAGTAAAATTTGGTAGAATGTGAAAGTACTTGATGTGTTTTAGGTACAACAAACATTTATTCACCCGCTGCAAACCATCTCTTTTTGTATTTTGTCTATTCTGATATCTCTTAATTAGAAGCGGTAAGAGAAGAAACTTCATGGGAAGTGGAGAAGCCACACGTCTTAGATGTACTTTATATGTGTAAACATTTACATAAATATATAATAAATAAATATATATGTAAATTACAAAACGGTTGAGCCAATATCTCAGCTAAGATATAGGCATTCAGGAGATTGTCCGTTACCAGTCAACAGACTAGGTAAATATTTAAATTCTGTAATTGAAGTAAACTGGCAATAAATTACAATTACTTTGACAAAACAATGTTATACGTCTTACGGGCAATAGCTACTGGTTTGCCTTGCCAAATCACGGGCTATTATAATAATACCGCCATTATTATAGTCCATACCGTTATTGAATAATAGGTTTAGAAACTTAGATATAGTACTTATATTTAAGACCTGCACCTCGATTGGCAACATTTTTCGATATTAGTTGTTTAATATACAACCTTATTTCAAAACCCACTTAATTATATTATAAAAGGTTGTTTGAATTTTATGTAACGATTACGGTACTTATCGTAACTATTATTTGAGTAACGAGATCCCTTGCTCGCTCCCTTTAATAAATTATAAAACCTTTCAAAATTAAAAAAAAAGATAACAATCAATTAATAGACAACATAAAAACCGGAAATCGATAAGCTCCTAAGAATACGACCACAAACAACAACGACATAATTGTTCAAAAGTTCAAATTGAAAAAACACCTTGACCTTATTTTGAAGAGCTCACTTCTCCAAAGCTTGTTTTTTAGCCAACTTGTAAAAGGTTAGATGTTACTTTTGACAGGTAATTAAAAAAAATAAGCTATATTTCAAGTGCATTGTTCAAAAAATGTTATTTCTTTAATATTTTTTGCCTTGAGAACACTCAATTGTGTTGCATGACACTTAATAAATGATATTTTGATGTTTTTTTAACCTACCCCATTAAACAATCCATATTTCGTTATTGTATGAATGCATTTTTTAAGTTAGTTTTTATTTTCCCAAATAACTGACTATCATTTCTTCTATTGTACATATAAGATTTTTTTAATTAGGCCTAAAAGAAAAATAATTCTGTCCCGAAATCAATTTGCTTGTTAAGACGAAATAAAAGTGAAATGAAGATAATATAAATGTACTTACATATTCTCTGAGTATGTACATACACAGAGATAATATGTAAGTACATGTATTTTAATTACAATGATAAAAAGCATAATTAACAACTGATGGAAATAACAAAAACCTATAATTTTACTTCTTCCAAAGACAAATAGAAGAATCTTAAAAATATGGTATTTAGTCTATGTGAGTCATTCAACCTTTTTTGTGTAACGTCGGCTGTCAAAACATTTATTTGACATAAAGTAACAAGCAATTCATTACTGTCTTCGTTGTATAATGTACCACAATGTCCACAATAGAAAGAAACCCATAGCCCACGGTCTCACAATAGGATACAATCACAATAAGTACCGCCTTTTTATTAGACTTCAACTTGTAAACTATTGTAATATAATTTTCTACTCAAGCCGCGTATTTTGAGTGTTCTTTATTTGAAATAGAAATGTGTCTATTACTTTTTAATTTTATTATTTTTAATGTTGACGATTCTTTTCACCAAATTTATTGCGGTTTTATTTTAAGGACTAGATATTAATTTACAAGTTCGAGTTAGTAATATAGTGTTGCCATATTGTGCCTTTCTACGAAGTCGAGTTTGGAAACTTGATATTATAATAAAGTTTTAAGCTACAATGTTGCCCCTTAAGTTCAAGGCAAGTAGCATCACATTACATGCCACATAATCTTGTTTAGACAAGATTATTTTAAAACTTGTTTTATCAAAGTTCTTATTTCTTCAAAAAAACTTATAGAAAAGTATACCAAATGTCGTGTCTAAATTAATAGATTAATAAGTAAGAATTTGCAAATACATACCAATAAAAAAAAGAATAATAAAAAACATTAATGGCGGGTCTGTTTACGCATGCAACGCGATTACGATGCGCGAACATTGGTTAACCCTTGAAAAGTCGATGCAAATTTGCGCATATATAAATAATGTATGGGCCCCGCACATAGATATCAGCCAGCGATAACTCGAGTTAGACAAAGATGGATGATCAAATAAGATTTGTTGACACCTCCGCGCGATAAAGATTTTAATAAATCATCTCTTGCGTTCGGATTATTTATAAGCGTAATTGGACGCGAATATGTAGGTTGCTCTACACACATGAATATATGTGTATACACTTGAAAAGTTTCTTAATTTCTTTTACACGAAAAAGGATTGTTTTATATCATAAATTACGTTATAATTTGAGTCTATTTGAAAGCACAAATTCATCTTTCCTATTATACATTTATTGAATGCATTACATGTCACGTTGTTTTGCGGTCCCGAATATCAGATGGGTTTATTTTTATAAGTAGTCATTTAAATTAGTTAACCTTGTCTAATATTTAAATATTAATTTACTTTTTCTTGTTTCAGATAATACCTACATTGATACACTTATTATAACCGCGAGAATCATCAGGTAATAACTTATTTTTTATTTTTTTGTACCAGACATATATATTTAATAATATGGACACTGAATACGTTCTGCTGTTTGACTTAGCAATTGTATGCTGGCAACAGCCCAGTGGTTACGATACTTGCCTTAATTTGTAAGCTTGTCGCGTCGTGGGATCGAACCTTACTGACGCGCGTTTAGTCTTTTAGGCCTTTATCGAAGCTACATATTCGTTTCAAAGAATATGACAGTCAATCAGAGGCCAATACTAAATGTTCCCTGATACGGTCGCGCTTTAGATTAATATATATCTTCAACGTATCACCGACGGGATCTACATTTTTAGTCCATTAAAAAAATAGTTATTTTACATGTATGTGTCTTAATCGATTTGGTAGAGATCTATTTAAAAAATGTAACTAAAAAACGTGGATTGGAACTGTTTATAATGTACGACTAAAACAAAATGGTAAGAATGATAGCTGCAAAAGTGTATAACTGTGACACAGCCATCAACGACCCCTACTTGATAGGAGAGTGAGTTTTGTCAAGTAAAAATTAGGTTTATTTTACAATTAAATAACAAAATTTTCCTAACACTAAAACAAAGATTTAGTAAGCGGTTAAAAAATGTGTGTGTGTGTGTGTGTGTGTGTGTGTGTGTGTGTGTGTGTGTGTGTGTGTGTGTGTGTGTGTGTGTGTGTGTGTGTGTGTGTGTGTTCGTGTGTGAAAAGTTATGCATCCATAAGTTTTTCTGTTGCATCATAATCGAGGATTTTTAAGCAAATCTCAAGTTTCTTTTTCAGCGTTTTTAGAGAATATGTACAAAGAATTTTGTTAATTTTACTATACGCCTTAGAGCTTATGTGTTTAAAATGTCTACTTCCAGTTAAGGTTCTACGCGACTAATATACTTGATTAGAGCTGCGTTTCGTGATATAAATAGTAACACTAATTATCGCTACCACGTTCAAAACTATTTGTGAATTAAATGTTATAAAATAAACACAATGGAATTGAAAACGTCCTTTTTTTTGAGTCGATTAAAAATATAAGAATCTTTGTCTTTTAGTAACATATTTAAAACATTCGCTTACTACTTGAAATACATACAAGTATCTTGTTATTAGATAACGATAACATTTATCAACAATAACCTTCACAGAGAAAGTCAGATAATGAACTGATCGGTAACATATAAATATTTGTTGAATTATCACATCTGGCAGCCAACATCATAAAAAAATCACCTTAAAACGTCGAAAGTCATCCAAGGTTACCCACATCGTATTGATATTGACATTAGACCGAATCGTTATGTTTTTATTGCACATAATTATTTGCTTCGACAGTTCTACAACATTCAGAAAAACGGTAGAACATTTAGGTCAAAATAATTAGGCTCTTGCAAAACTAAATTGGTTTAAGAGCACTGTAATTTTATTGTTCTTTTTCAATTTTCGTATGCGTCAGATCCGTACGTTGATTATAATTTAAAATAATTGACTTATACCACCTTTTTTATACATCAAAATTATACTAAACAACTCGTTCTCAAAAAATGATAAACCACAACAAAATGGCGGTAATAATTCATTCGTTAATACAATGTTTCACCCATTATCCCTATTTCTTTGTATGGCACAACCGCTTTAAACTAACCCTAACCCTTCCCGGCATACGGTGTCTTCAATGCCCCGACTTTCACATCCTTCCTGTTTTAAATGTATTCATAACGCAAAAAACTAATGCGTATCATTTGACGGCCTCTAGACAAAAGCCCACTGTCTATTGTCGAGTTAAAAGGATTTTTTGTCGTCTTCGAAATTGGATCGAAAGATGCAACTGATAGTTTACTTGCGATGAATGGATATTACTTTCAGTTTTTGTTTAACGAATGCAACCGATCTTTGTTTAAACTATTAACGATGTGGCTTAGACATTTTTTGGCGTCAGTTCTTTGTTCTATATAACGAAAAAAGAGTCAAATATGAATATTTACTTGCATTAACTTATAAACAAATAATAAATACCTCAGAGGAAATAATTAAAAATAATTTAGTGTTATAACGTTTATATCTTCAAAACTCATTAAAAATATCTGAGTATCAATATTTACAGACCATATTTTTTGATCTTTATTCAGACCAACTTTGGATTCAGTTTCTACCGTTATAATATTATAACAAGCTCTATTAAAAATACAACTTGTCAGGTATATTCAAATCGAAAAATATTACAAATACAAATCATATTATAAAACATCTTCGTACACCCCATTGTCAGTACCTCGTTAACTTCTCACCGTAACTCTCTCGAATCACTCTTACAAACCACCACAAAGTGTACCATTGTCCCATCCCTTATCTATAACAATAAACTACCATTACATTAAAACGTAAGCTACTTTGAATAAAACATCCCATTGTAAATTTTATAAATATTATGCTAATACGATAAAGGAAATTTTTGACTTGAACGTTGTGACCAGGTGTCGCATCGGAAGGGTTGAAGGGAAATCTGGGGACCCTGCGTGCTCGATCATTTATTAAGATCTGTTCCATTGTCTACCATCTTATTCCCATGCATGCATGCTTAATAATTTATGTGTGAAGTGCCATTGATATATTTTACTTCTTATTCTAATGCGTGCACGCATGTTGGAATTTGAATGTGATTCGAGATGGTTCATTGGTCATTAATTTATGGATTAATTTTGTTTTAAAATGATATTCTAAGGTTTATGATCAACGTTAGAGGATTATTTTGTTGGATCATAAAAATGCATCCTTTCGGTTTTTATCCTTTGCTACCCCAGTAATAGGTATTTTCATCCCCTATTTTACCCCTTAGGTGTGGCATTAAAAAATTATTCTGTTAGTGCTCAATTACGTTATATAAAGAACCTACATGCTAAATTTCAGGATTCTAGGTTCAGCGGTTTGGGCTGTGCGCTGATCACTGGGTATCTTAGTCGGTCACCTTCCTCTTTTATATATATATATATTTATATATATAT
>PKRV01000612.1:1759725-1780533 GCA_003709505.1 Hyphantria cunea
TTTTATATATATTAATAATAGGTATATCTTTTAGGGTTACTTGTTAAAATATTAAAAATATTAACTGAACTATAAAAAAAATTAACTATAGTTGTAAATAACAAAATCAACATTAAAAAACAGATAAAAGGAGATTGATCTCCATTTTAACTTTGATAGCTTGTTACCCTTGCCATCTCCGTCATCTCACCTACATATTTCAGTTATTGGTAAACGGGTCTTATTTGCAATATCTTAAGAAGTTAAATTTTTTTTTTTAATATATCTCATGCACATAAATGTGCTGTGTGTATTAACTACAAAAAATATTTAGAATATTTCGTATATTGCTAAATAAGTACAATTTCTTTTTAAATTCTACTTTTTAAATATTCTATTTAACATAAATATTTTATTACACGTGCTAAAGTAATGTATTGTAATATTTTCATAACATATTAAACCATATTTTCTATTAATTTATATTTTATAGAGATTTTGTCTATGCACTTGTTGATCCACGTTTTTATAAACACGACAAACAATAGTAATTAGGTACATTATAAAAAACGCGGTAATAAATTACTAATAACATACAAATTTATAGCTTTATGTCACATGAAGGCTATTCAGGAAGGAAGTGGTAGCCATTATTAGTTTACTGACTGCCTAATATTTAAAATAAACTACTTTATTTTGTTATTCTAACATGTAATTAATACGTTGATAGTAACCCATAATGTGCCAACTCTATGATGTCTCATGAATCATTCTTTTTTAAATATTCCCTGTAGTTTCAATGACAATTTAAATCTCTTTCAATTACAACTACAGACTAAAAATCTTGATATCACCGTTCGAAATTCAAAACGTTAGCCTGAACTCACGTACGAACTAAACGTATGTTAATAGCGACTTACACATATGGCCGTGCACAGCTGTTCCCTTTACTATTCTTATGCAAAGCAGTATTTCGTTTTATTCGTTGTACTAGTAATAACCAGTAGCCTGTACTCAACACATGTAGAAGATGGTGTACGGAAAACAGATTTTATTCATCACTGATATGAAATGCACGTGTACAAATACATTGTATGTTCGATGGACTCAGCCACGGTGTCAAATATGGAGAAAGATAAAAAAAAATACAGTTTGGATGTAGGTGTAGATTTAATAATGTACTTTAAGCACAGTTCAGTTTTAGTACCATCCAATTTTAAATTATTTAATGAGATAACGTGAAGAACTTTTAGGTATTCCGATTTGAATAACTAAATAAGTATAAAAGATATTAATATTAAGTCAAATTTAATATTATTTATTTATTTATTTTTATTCATTTGTCTTTATTGTATACACATAGTAAGGAACGGTACAATAGGAACAGTCACAAAGTATGTATAACAATTGGCGGTCTTATCGCTCTCGGCGATTTCTTCCAGACAACCATAACACGGGATATGAGTGTTTCAAAATTTTAAAATTTAGGGTAATTAATGCCTTACACATTGTATTTCTTAATAAAAAGAGGATGACGTAAGATAATAAAATTTACCAATAAATATCACAATATGACATAAAGTGAAAAACAATACCGTTTACCACAAAACTATAAAGTATTGTACAAAGAATGACATTATTCTAAGTTTAAAATACATGACATACTTGTATAGAGTATTAATTTGACGTGACGTAACTTTCTTACTGTTAACATTAACAAACACTTGTGTGAAGAAACATGAACATTTATGGCAGCCATAAATAATTTACGAGTGTGCTATTACGGTGGCCGTCTTCATTACCCGTACTCTTTCAACTGGTAAATGCTTTCAGTTAATTTATAGTGAGTTATAACCACTCATTATGTGAACAACTTTGTGTATGTATTATCTGTATAGATATATATGTATAACTAAAACTTCAGTGCCCAACTTCCAAGTAGGAATTACTGTAGGAATTTAAATTTGAAAATAGAATATACAGGCATCTGTTTCTTGTAGCGTAATCCACTCACGTACGTTCACAATTCTTTATAACTATTTTTAATTGACCACGGAACGTTTTAGAACATTTATTTTAAAAATAGAACTATAATTATATTTTTTTTAAATCCAATCGTTAATAACCAGTATCTCTTTCTATGAAACACATGTTCTTAAAAAGTATAAGTACCGTGGTGGTAGAAAACTCGTTTTGTATTGCCAACGTCGACGTTGATTATTTATAAGGGAATATTTGTTATGTGGTACCTTATGAACTTTAAATACGACATGTTTTCAAGGTATTTTAGCTTAAACTCGTATAATCTTTGACCGTAACCGTCAAAAGTAAATATGAACTCGCACCTACTTGCTTCAAATTTGAATAAGAATAGTGTTTGCTTTGCGCGAGTTTATCGTCTTGTTTAGACGGTTTGCTTTGTAGTTAATGAGAAACTAAATTTTGAGCTCGGTTTGAAAAAAATTATGTATTATAATGCTTTAACTATGTATTATTAAAATACTAAGTAGCATAAATATGCACAAGGTAATAACTTTTAATTAGCTTTAAATTCTTTTGCTAAATCTTTCTTGCTCATTATTAAGCATGCACAAAGTTTATTACGATTTTTATTATTTAAACTGCTAATTAATTCACTACATTTTTTTATTCTCATAAAATTCGGATGGTCAAGAATAATATACATGGTATTTATTGTTGTTTTGTGGAGAACACGATATCTTTGGAACAACCATATTAATCAAATCTACTAAATCAGGTTTTGACTAAAAAAATGACTGCTATGATCTATGGTCTAAGTACTGAAAATAAAGATCAAATGATCTAGTGATAAAGTCAGTACATAAAATGTTTAAGTAATACCTAATTTGCAGATATTTTTTATACAAAATAAACCCTGAATAACAACTAAAAGAAAATATAGATAGAAAGAATATATGGAAATCGTAGAAATTATTCTTCGCATTTGCAACATCAGTTCCCTGCATTAAGCGGGTCGCTTATATGGGATAGTGCATTCCCAGTAATTATAATATTGCTTAGGTCTTGAGCTGTACACATACTTCTTAAGTATATTTGGAATTTTAAATAAAAAGTTGATGTATAAGTCGCTTTTAAAGTAAATTTCATTTAACTGTTTTGTACATGTACGTATGGTACTCGTTAGCTTCATAATGTATTCGGAACGTATGTTCTCTTATTAAATTCCTACTTCGTGTATTTTGTCTTTTAATTTGTTTGCTTCCTCAATAAAACTTTATAGGCGTTAATTAACTAGACTAAGGGGACCACACGAACACGGCTGATGAATACTTTCTCGCTTTGTACTGAATTATTTTATTCCTAGATAGCATCAAGCTATGGTGTTGGGATACCATCGTGATAACGGACTCATTTGTAAAACAGACTTTTTCGTTAAATCGAACTTCTTCGCAAAAGGAGCAGGAGATTGTACTAGATAATTTAGGTACATTAAAATGTGCAAAGCAGTGTTTGTTTTTATAGTAATAGTATTGAATTTATGTTTTTGTTTTGTTCTAATAGTATCTATATATTATTATGTATTATAAATAACGTATAGTTTATTTCTAAAAATAAAAATTGCGATAAATATTTTGCACAAGCCTTTGAACGCAACTGTCAAAATGTTTGAAGTGTATTCAATGCCGATGTGACCATCGAAATTCCATTGGATTCTTTAACAGCTATTTTTAAGATATCATGTTTTATCTATCTTTCTTATATCTTGACGATTCGACGAAATCTTGTTGGTTTTCACATATCATAATATTGAATATTACGTAGATAAAAGGCAGTTGAAGAAAAAAACAAAAAAAATCTTAACAGTAATAAGTCTGCTAAGTAACTGCTAAGCTGTTTGTAAGTGGAAATATTCATACAAATATTGCTATTCAGGCGCTCATAGCCCAGTTGCACTCGGTGATTAGAAACAATCATCGAGGGCAAGCAACGATGACGCGGTCAGTACCTGGATGGGTGACCGCTGGTGGCATGTTACCATGAGCGTCTCCGTGATTCGGAGGTCACGTTAAGCATTCGGTGCCGGTTGTTATCATAGAACAACAGTCGTGAAGCTTAGTTGGAGGCCTTCGGGCGGATTAAAAACATCCAACGGCAAGGTTTCGTAGCCACAACGTAGTCTTGCCAGTCCCCAACCCGCACTTAGCCAGCGTGAGAATGTATGGCCTTAACCCTCTTTGAGAGCAGACCCGAGCCCAGCAGTGGGACATTAAGGGTTGTTGATGATGATTGATGATTGGTATTCATTTATTAAAATAATAAAAAAGCTTACACTCAGTAATATCTTTGGTACGGGAGGACGAGGACCTTTTCTCAGTTGGTTAACCCGAAAGCCATAACATCGTAACATTCCATAAAGTTGCCATACTGTTGACAGGTAATAAAAATAAGGCTTTTGTACCTCATTAGCTTAATTAACGACTGCTTGTAACGGATGCCGAGAAATATCCGTAAAACTGCCGCTAAATATAAATAATATTTTTTAATATATTAAGCTAACTAGCACCCAATTGGAGTAGGTAATTGATCTTACAAACGATCTGTGTTACCATATAAGTAAGTAATAGATACGCGAGCTGTGACAGATTTTTTTTTCAATATGTACCTACAGTGTTTTTATCTATGGTTATTGTGAACAAATATACCTATGTATTTTCTATGGTAATATGACTACAGATTAAATTATTTGCAATACATTTTTCCTGTCACTTTGTTATTACATTTGGTTGAATTTTTAAGACTTTTAGTATTATTTATTTAGAGTCTCAAAACATGTTCAACTCAAATTTACCATGCATAATTCTTATTATTTTAAAAGTTTACCGGAGTATTTTAAAAAAACGTCTACCGGAGGCCCATACCCCAACCCCTCCCCATACCCCCCTCCCCGTCCTCCAAATGCCGGTAACACACTTGTGACGCCTCTGGTGTTACGGGTGTCCATGGGATGCGGTAATCGTTTACCATCAGGCGATACGTCTGCTCGTTTGCCCCTTATATCACAAAAAAAAAGAAGTTTAAGGCACTTAAAAATAATTAGTAACATCAGTTCAGACATAACCATATAAACGAAGTAGGTATAGTGGTTACTCTATTTATTACCAACCCTTGCGAACCGTCAATCACCGCGCAGGCGTGGCAATCGGACTAATCGCCCCCGCCATCGAGCGGACGCCATCTTGGATTTCCATTTATAAAAATCTCTTTTCATTCTCAAAGCGCTAGCGCATTCTGATCTTGTTTAATTTTGAATTATAAATCACTTTATTCTTTTTTTGAAATGTTGTTCTGTATTTTTTTTTTTCTTTTGCGTATGAAACTCTTTATAAAGTATTACAAGGCTGTGAGTGATGTATAATATGACATTTTTACTGGTAGCAAGTTTTTGATTAATTTGCCTTAATAAGGAAACATACAATTTAATTCATAAAATTAACTACACCATTAATTTTCATATGAAATACTTTACCGGTAGGTCCATCATGCAATCAGAATACCTGGCAGTTGGCCTTCAAAAGGTTCGTTTTGAACTTTTTATGTTGACGCCATGATAAAACCTGTATCAAAATATGGAGCGTGCAACAGGGTATCATAAAGCGGCATCGCATTAGTAGAACTATTCGTTTTAGCTGCAACTCTTTTTGTTGTTGAGGTCGCAGTGGGGACCTTATCTACAAATTGCTTTTTACTTTTGAGGTTTAAAGAGACTTGGGTAAATACAAGAATGTATATCAACATTGAGTGCCTCTGTGGCACAGCGGTAGGAGGTAGGAGGTCTCGGGTTCGATTCCTCGGTCGGACTAAATGTTTGTATGATCTGCAAACATTTGTTTTGGAGTGTTATATTTATAAAAAAAGGTATACTATAACTATTTATATCAGTTATCTGTCACCCATAATACAAGATCTGCTTAGTTTTGTACTAGATAAAGTTGTGTGTTGAAAGTCCTAAATATTTATTTTACAACAAAAAAATTAAATCAGATCCCCTGTTTTTAGCACTTATATGGATCACTGCTCCTCTCCTTGAGGTAGTAGTGTGATGTTATCCTTAAAGAAAACTTTTTGGACTACAATGAGTGAAGAGACAAATAATAACTCTAGCTTTGATTACGAGAAAATGACAATTACGCAAAGTGACCGCAAAATAAAAAACAACACATTAATAATTATTTTTTGACCTTGCATTTAAAAATAAATAAAGCTATACATTATACCTAGTAATTATATACCTATATATGTATAGTTAAAAACATTTTACTTTAAATAACATTCACTAGTAATTGTTTTCTTTATTAGTGTATTTCTTAATTAGGATATATTTATATATATAAAATATTATATACCGACATTATTGTCGGTATATAATATTGTTATTATTGTTATAATGCAATAGGAAACAATTATAAATAACTTGTTTACTTCTGATATAGCCGAACGTTATTGTTTTTCTAACCCCACAGAGCGTACACACAATATATACCTATTTTTTGTATACACAAGTAAGGAATTATTAAAAATAAAACTCGACTGCATCGATCAAATTATTAAAAAAGTTAAAAGATAGCATGTATTTAAAATAATTTATTTGAATTTTTTGTATTTTTTTTTTAAATAAGATGCCCAGTGTCACTCTTACGACAAAGACGATTTTTTTGACACTACTCACATAAAAATTCGACAAGCCGTTTAGGCTCTAGGCCGTGCCAAAGAAATATGTTTAGATACATACCCTCGAAAAGCATAACCCTCCAACTTTCGCAGTCGGGTAATAAATAGTATATATACACTCAATCCTGTATCTATCACTGAGAGAATAAATAGTATACAGACACGGCTTCAAAAAAGGAGCAAGTAATCAATTCGACTGTTTTTTTTTTATTTTTGTTACCTCGTTACTTTCGACTGGGTGAACCGATTTTGATGATTCTTTTTTTTATTTGAATGCTTCTCGAGTGGTCCCGTTTTAATTTTGTCCAGTTCTTAAGTCAGTTTTTTTTAATTTGTGATTATTTTTCACACAAAAACTACTGAAAGGATTTAGATGAAACTTGACAATACATACATCATATCGGCGGGTCCGCTTGCAAAAACTAGTTAAGTATTTTATAAGTTTAGTTCAACAAATTTAGAGGCTAGCTATTGAAATGTTGATTATATGGGAAAATTAAGACGACCTATATGAAAAGGTAGATAAGAAAGGAAAGCAATGGTAGGAAAGGGGTATTTATTACCTACTTTACACAGATCAATTGAGGAATATAACTTAAATAACCTCTAGCATTTCACGGTCACATACCTGTACGAGCTAACTTTTGCCGTGCAATCCAAATCATCTTACCAAAGCAATTTATTTAATCTAGTAATTTATAGTTATCATAAATAAGCATGTATGCACACAATAAACTTGAACATAAATTAAAAAATATTAAAAATGCATCTCGAAGATTAACCCAAAAACTTCTTACGTTTCAGATGTGTCGGAAACACGAGAATCGAGAAAAAAGTCGAAGAAAAAAAGGTTGAATACCACCGTGCTCAACCTGTTGTGTGTTCGGGGACATTTGGTGAGCGCTCTATGTTATTCTTTCTCCCTTTTCTGGCCGTTTTTTGTACCAAAAAAATGTAAATAATACGATCCTTTGAAAACGAGATACGAGTGGGTAGAGGTTCGTGATACACTGGGCTCATAAAAGAATCGTTATTAAAAATATTTATTTAGTTATCACGTTCCAAAAATATATATGTATAAGTGACATTAGAAATAGTGTTTAAGAAGCAATAGATATAAGTACCTATACTAATTCAAAACTTGTTAGCTAAAGAGGCATATGTCCAGTAGTACACTATGAAATAGCCTTTTCGTGAAATTATAATTAAGAATTGGTAGTTACACAAATTGCAAGCATCTGTTATCAATGTAGCGAACCATTATGCTATACAAAGTTATTATCACTTCAATTTCAGATTGGTTTATCGTATAATCTCAATATCTGCTAATTAAATGATAAAACATGAAGATATTTACAACAATGTAACTTTGTTTCATACTTGTTAATATTGGGAGTATAATATTCTACATTTTTCTTCGAGCACTGCACGTGCCCGTAAATTTGAATTTCGAATCGTAAAAGTATAAATACTTTTACGACTTTACAGATCATGAGAAATATCGTATCTTATCTGTAACTATTATATAAGGTTTTAAGAGTGTAATTAGACAGACTTATCGACATAGCATATAATAATAATAACCGCATACATCTTACACTCGGCCATTTGATCCTAAACTAGACAGAACCTGTACTTAGGTAACCAGGCTGCTAAAATAAAAACTAATAAAAAATCTAAAACTCACAGGTTTTATTTATAATTTTCACATGACCATATGTGGATTTAAAAAAGACATGGACACAATCTGTTGCTATCAGTGTGCCTCTGCCTTAACTCTTAACCCATTTAAACAGACAGGACCACTCGACTTGAGGTTAAGTGCAGGTATCGTACGCTTTTTTAAACTTTTTTTAAGGGTCTTCGGAAATAGTTGTTACCTATTTATTTTGCTTTCAAAATTGGGGTTAGGAGAATCATTTCGATTCGGTTTGAAGGGTTAAGTTTTTTTTTCTAATTTATTACTCAAATTAATATCAGCTTTTTTTATAAGAAACATTTGTTGGTCGTCATTTGGACGTCAATAATATATTTTTAAGGAAAAAATAAGAACTTCGGAGGTAAATTATTATTCATTTAAAAAGTTAAATATGAAAAGAAGACCTATTAAATCTAAAACTTATATGACCTTTTAGAATTTAGGAGAAGTTAAAACATGTTATAAAATTCTTTTAAGAAGTTTTTGAAACTTTTCATTTTGTTTATTGTACACTACAAGTAAACTTAATGTAACAGTGAAAACATATCAACATTGTTTTTGGTTTCAAGGTACTTTACCAACCATGTTCAAGCATATTTGAACCTTATAATTTAATAATTTCTATTGGTAGGAGTACCAAAGTCGCGCGAAGTTATTTCTTTTGTTTGTTTTCAGAAGGTCATAAACCTTGTAAAATAAATATACCGAGTCCCTTAACATGTTTCATCTTCAATTATAATGAATCATTCTGTTTTTATGGCCATTAAAACGGCCAAGACCCCGGATTCGCGCCAAAATAAAATGGCGGCATTTAAAAACTTGAGCCGAACCTCTTTTCACAACGTCACTCGTAATTTTATAAACATTAACAATATTCTAATTAAATTAATTTGAACGTTTTCCGTAAATCTACCTCAATTATTGTTAATTTGTTTAGTTTTTGTCTTAACAAACATACTGATATGTTTTAAATTACATAGTACTGTTTGTTGTTGCTATTTTGCTATCTGCTCGTGACGTTCCGTTAAGATTTGTGTCTTATTAAGAATGTAAATTGAGTTCGATTTAGTTTGAAGGATGAAGGGACTGAGAATGTTTCAAAGAAATACATGTGAATGCTCTACCTGCTTTGAGTTGAGATGTCGTGGATGGCTGTATGTTGAAGAGGAGCACTTACGTTTTTTCTTCAATCAAAATAAAATTAAATATTAATGGGCTTTTTAACTTACGTATGAAAATATTGAAGCAACATATAAATACGGCTTTAAAATCTTTTACGGAGTTGATTTGAAATGCTAACAACCATTGTGATCATTCTTTTAAAGGTATTTATTTAATAACTTAGATAATACGTGTGTTGTTCGAAATTTCGGGAATAAACACTGAAAGTAACTATCATTCCGACTCTTTCTCTAAATCACTATTAATCACAACATAATCAGTTTTGTATAAATTACCAATAAAGAAGTAAAGAAAGACAATACGTAGTTTATTAGTAAGGTGATGTAATTCGTAGAGATACGAAGTGATACCTCACAGAAACTTCGCATTAAGCAATTTAAGCTAAGTTGAACTTCTTATTGATTGAACGAACTTACCCCCTGAATTGTAAGTTGCAGGTAAAATAAAATAAAAAATAAAACGATCAACAGAAACATTAATGGAATCATATAAAATTACAAACCTATGTTGCTCTCTCGTGCATTCCACCATCCCGGCCATCAAGACCGGTCGAGTTGGGAGGTAAAAAAAAGAATCATTTTCATTTAAAAAAAAACAATTTTTTAAAATACTCTACCGTGGGATCCCATTTATTTGTGGCCAGTATGTTTATAGTACATCGGCTGGTGATGACAAACGGTTTAACAACACCCTGTATGAATGAATATAATTTGCTTCTGTTGAAAGGTTTGTCTGGAGGAACTTATGGAATAATAAATAAAATGTATACAGAAAAAAACGATGATTCCAGACCATGTAATGAAGTTAGAACAACGGACGACGGTTTGTGTAAACAAATTAACGCATTCTTGCAAAATCATACTTTTAACAAATTAAAGAAAATTCGTTCTCCAAGCATTTTTTTTATATGTTCTACATGTCATAGACAATTTGCTTTTGTTTGCCCATAGACCACTCTCACTCATTCATATGACGTCTCTACCTATTTCTACTTCTCAATAGTATGTATAATTATGATATCTTATTTCTTAAATATTGAGTTTTCTGGTTATCATTAAGAACCAGATCAATCATCTTCCATCACAAGCTTATAAATATTTTACTAATGGTTTAACAGTAGTATAAAATAGATTTAAATGGTAATATTAGCACCGACACAAAATTATAGGCATGTCACTAAAATTTACATCTTTAATTATATCTATAGTGCAATTAACTAACGTTTTTAATTATGATGCAACTGACTCCCCTATTAAGTTTATCTATATGCCTTTCTGCGGTCCCATTACCTGCATGTTTCAGATAAAATATCTATTTCCAAACCTTGTTATTTGATTATATGTTTATTTACTTAATTAGTATGAGTAACAGAAATTCTTTCAACGATAATCATTCAGCTTTTATCGAAACCGGAATGTTTGGTTCCTCTGGCTACACCCGTATCCACAACAACACAAGCCCCACGATTTCCAATTTCAAATTCAAATTCTTCTTTCCTCGCCAGCCAGTATTCAATATAATCGTGCCAGTAACATTTAGTATAATTAAAGAACATTTTTTATTCAAATGATTGTTCAACATTTATATTTAAAATATTGAAAGTACATCGACCGAACCTATACAGACAAAAAATCATAAAGGACAGGCCTAACAAAGAGGTAGGTCATGCAGGTCGTGGCGGGCGTTGCACGAACGTAAAAAATATCGCAAAATCATCGCAAGTGCAAAAACACCGAGTCTGACTCATTTTGTATACCTTTACGGAACGGCCAATAAAGGAAATTTGTCCGGCACTAACAAGTATGTCGGTCGTTTGGCATACAATCATTATGATTAGGTGTCATTTGTCACCTTTCGTGTCTACTTTGCGGCCGAGCATTTGGTTTGACACAGTGGTTATTAACGACACGTAAAACCAAATGAATAGTGTAATTTACGCTTTGAAATAATATTTTATTCCTAAGTGTCATAAACGTAGATTATTTTACGATTCACTAAGAAATTAGACAAAAAAGGTGAGTGTTAAAAATTACAATGAGGTTGTCGTCTTTTTTACCAGCACAATGAAATGTTACGTCGCTCTCAACCGACTTCATTTGAGCAAAAAGTTTAAGCTACAAAAAGTTGGGCCATCAAATATCGGCTAGGATAATCAGGCACAAGTTGACCGAGGCAAGGTCGTACGAACTTGAACGTAGAACAAAAAATCCACATTTGACTGTTGCATTCGGTTCGGCTGATTGATGGGATTTCTTAACACGGCACGCGATTGATTTGCTTTGTTATTTTTTTTATTCGACGTTCCCATTCACGCTGCATTTTCGTTTAGGACCTGTTTAAAATTATACTCAATTGTTACTTATTTTTATTCCTTTTGTTGCAGGTACATTTTTATGTGGGTGTAACGACTCTTAAATTGTGAGTTATTTTTTATAGGTTTTATGAAAGAATATGAATAAATTAACCGGCCAGATCCCTTTATGGTTGCGAGAAAAACAAGGTGCTTTTAACATTTACTTGTACGACGAAGATATGGAGAAAGAAATTGTAGTTTATACGACGCCCCTGATATCCGTTATGCATATCGGCCTTATACGGGCCCTAGAAGAGTGTCGGCCGTCTCATTGTCTTTCTGTCCGTCATGAGTGAGTCACGCCATTGTTGGGTTACACAATAGATGTCTTTGTGCATTGTGCCCCCGGGGGACCCTGATGTTACGTATTTTGTAATAATTAGTCGACTTTAAATTGACTCGCAAATGACAATTACTCATGCGCCTACTTTCTAAATTCTATCATAAAGTCTTGCATCAATATTGATCGGCCACGTAATTTTTTTATATCATATGAAATGCAATATCTCACACGGCACGCGTTTAGGGGATTGCCCTAGCGCTTTGTGGGCCAAAAAAAAGGAATGTTTAAGGGGTCCGTCCAGTATAATAGATATGCGAAAACTCAATCGCGTTTGCTACTAACAATAAAATCCAATGAGCACAGTTCATATTCCGGTCGAAGGAATCTAACCTCTATGTATTTGGAATACGAAACATTTTTTTACAAATGAGGTTATTCGAAATTCATCCCCTTTCAAGTAGGCAACTTGTAGGCGGGCAAAGTGGTCGTTCGTTCAGATATGTCAAAACAAATTAGTATGGGTAACTCTATGTATGTATAGGTACACTATTTTATCTCGCTCTAGTCTTGTGAGTGCGAAAAGGAGGAGATATAAGAAAATCGAATATAATTTATCATCAAATTTCCCCTTTTTTGGCGTTTATTGATGCGTAGGCAATGAATAAGGAGTTTTTTGAGTTGTTTTATTTTATTCTGAAGGATTAACGTATTATTACTTTAATTGCGTTATGAAACAAATAATTGACCAAAAAAAACTAAATTGAAATAATTTAGATTGGAATAAAACGGTTCGTTCGGGCACATTTGTTGTAATTCCCACAAGAACAGTTACATAAATTGGTTCAAATCTTCAACATAATGAAACTTCCACCACAAATCAACGCGTCACGCACCCCTTAAATGGCTAACAAAACGTGTTTTGTAAATTATATAAAAAGCGTGATAGCAGTTATCGGACGCATTCGCTGACGTACAACGATAAATGTTTAAAATTGTAAATGCACGTTAATCAACAACATACATATTTACAAACCATAATAATTAATAACAGAAATAGTTTTACATTTTCATGCTGAAATATTAGTACAATTAAAGGCATAACTAACAGTAATTAAAAAAATATAAAAATTAGTTCAATAACTACTCTTTAACTGAAATATCTAAAAGAAATGAACTAAAGCAAGAAAATAAACTAAATTGCTGAGCGTAATTCAAATAACGAATGATGAGTAGAGTGGGTGGCGACGTTCGATGATGGGGTAAAAATTACCCCCGAGGGGTAAACACCCTATGTAGTGATGTGTGTTTATGTGTGGAGGAGGGTATGATAATGGCGTGTTTCCTGCCTGCCCCACGGCTTTACTAATGTGAAATTTTGCATTGCACGCACTTTAAAAATGAATTATATCGGTATTTTATTGTGGACAATCTACACATATACATACTGTGTTTGTTAAATTTTATATTTTATTTATAATGGATAAAATATTCAGTGTTTATGGTTAACACAATAAAATTCAACAGTACATTGTACAAAAATATCATTTGGTTACATTTTTAAAGTTTTTATTTCGCCCATAAACGCACATATAACATTCGAAATGGCCGTTAAAATGCATCCATTAAACACCTCCTTGAAATAACCCGTAAGCAACTGTTTGCCTTTTGGCGGCGGATGAATGCGTTTCATGGCTTTTTTAGTATCCGTGTTTTTATTTGTGTACAATATTTTATTTTGAATGTATTTATTGTTTAGCTTACCAAAGTCTGTTGTTATTACCTTATTTTTCTGCTTATTAATTCACACAGTTATGTTAAAAGGTATATAATTACTATAAATGATATAAGACCTTATGGAGCTGTGGACTATTAAAGGTTTTGTTTATGCTGACAATGGATATAATACATATTATGTATTATTTTCCTCTATTGTCTATAGGATAGTATAAATATATCACACAGTACCTACATAATTATCTCATATACATGACTATGTTTGCTTTCTGAAGCACATTATTTTTTTTAATGTGTTATAATTATTTTTATAATAGCCTTGTAGCACAAACTCATAATATTTTTATGATCTATAAAAAAAAATATTATTATCAAAAACCACGCCTCCGTAAATACCTACATCCAACTAATATTTTTTTTACCTAATAAGCTAAATGCAAGTTAAAATTTACTGTGAATATATTCACAAAAATAAAACGAACCGTCAAACTATTTAAATACACAACAATATATTTCGTTTCGCAAGTTAATTCCATCATAAAATCAAATGAGCGAAACCTCGAGGAAAAATTATTCAAATGTAATAAACTAGGGCGAAACAAAACACTAACGTGTTGGTTCACACATAATTAAACTAATGTGCAGAATGTACCCTTGGGAAGCGTTTCAGGGTTAGCGGCGTCTGTGGTTAACGCAACAACCATCATTTAATATTCAAAGCATAAATGGTGCCTGCACTATTCACCGTTACTTTCTGCACTGTTCTCCTACAATAATAATTCTTATACTAACAAACATTAACCAAAGAAAAAATATTATTAATAATTTAATCCAGAAATGTTCAAGAAGTATACACTTCTCCCACTACTTTACGCAAGGAACTACATGCTTTTTCTTATGTCCGTAATTATTTTCACATAGTCACAATACTATCTATTCATTACGTCTAGTTTCTTGCGTTATACGATTTGAATTATTTATTTGCATTCATATCAATTCAGATGCGACAATGGCCCGTTGGTTGGTGCCTCGGTGTTGGCAACACTGTCGTTTCATTCTGCAAGCCGACCAGATCAACAAGAACTATTCACAGTCGTGCATTCTAATGTAAGACGTTAGACGTTGTATTACGTTACACACTTTCAGGGATCGTATTATAATGGCGGGTGTGTACGCCACGGGCGTCAAACGCGTATTTATTGGACATTCGCAGCGGTGCGTCAGGCGAAGATATGGAGTTAAACTGCCAACTGACACGCGAACATTAAGTACTTTGTATCAAGTTTCGCCGGATTCCGTTCGCTACTTGAGTTATACATTGCGTTGACGTGTGTAGAGGCACTTATGTGAGTCGCGTGGACTCACAATTGAGCCGTTCATACATATTTAGTCGGCATTAATTTCGTCGAATCGGATTAAATACCGATAAAACGTAACTTTCACGTACATTTTACGTAAACATTTATATGGCGTGTCTTATTTTGTTGTTTGTTGTGCCAGTGCAGTCGGATGTCGGTGAGCATTTTTTTCACATTTAATTATATTTTTGTTAGAAAACAAAAATATTTTTTAAATTTCTTGAGCCTTTAAAGACCTTTTATCAGATGTTATACTAGCCCAGATTTTGACCTTGTTAATTAATTTTTAATAAATATAAATCTTATTTCTTTAACTGTAAGACATAATTGTAAAAATCCTAGTTTTGTATGTGTATTACACTCCACTTATCATTTTTAACGATATGAGTAATTAAATTATTTACATATTTATAAAATACACCGTACCTACGTATATTAAAATTTTACATAATATGTACGGGCGTATCTTGGCGTATCTACATATACATAAATATACATTTTCATTCTCTTATCAGTTAGATAAAACGATCTATGTAGGAACTTGGAATTAGCTCTATAAGTGTAATGTAACGGTATATTATAATAATATTTTGATTATTTATATTAAATTACATTCAACACTCGTCGTATTTTCTTAAACTAGAAAAGTTTTCTTCTATTTGTACAAAAATATAATTAAATACTTAATTATACTCGTTAATATTTCGTGCTTAAACTTTAATTAATTTTAATTATACTTAAATATCTTAGAACCGCGATTATTAATACATCTATGTATTATTTGTACCTCGTTCTCAAACAAAGAGAGAACAACGTTATTTAAAAAAAAATGATGGCAAACACAAGACAGTAGCAGCTTATCATAAAGATGTTGGGTACGAAAATCCCTCTCATTTCAAGGATTTGCAGTTGAAATTAGTTCGCAAATCTCTGGCTTACTGTAACCACCCCCGTTACAGATGTTGATGGGACATACAGATAAATAACCTTGGATTTGGCTCGCCTTATTGTATACGTTTTATTGTTGTGTGAATGTTCTGTTTTGGTTGTATAACTGAGGTTACTTGTGTATGTAGAAAATACAAGACATCGGGGAAGTACCAAGTTTTTGAACACGTGTTTTTCGAGGCAATAATGAAGAGATGGGTCATTTTGTACCCCTTTGAGTACCTTTTCCAGGATACCTTTGGTTCGTGGAAGTATGATATTCTCATAATGTTCTATTTTAGAAATTTCGAACGTAAAAAGGCTATTTAAAACCGGTGTTTAATAAAAAAAGATGTACTATATGTGTTCTAAATTTAAATTGCCCGCCTATTACTCGAACCAAAGACTAGATAAATCTGTTGCATATAGCAACACCACTGTTTACTTGTATAATTATCACTTAAAAGCAAACATCTAACCGTCTGGCTGTCTAATTGTATGAAATAACAACATTTTTGTTTTAAACAAAGACTGTTTGTAAGACTTAAATGGAAACATAATAGTTACCATAAACACTGCTATTAGAATCTATTTTGCTGATATATGTTAACGTCTTATAAGTGAGCAGGTCTTTTGGTACATACCCTTTTATTTTTTTTAAATCTTTAGTGTGCAACTACAAGAATGCATTTATATTAATGGTTTTAAGAAAGGAGGTTTTGATCTACAATACCATATTGGAAAGACGGATAGCAATCCGTCTTGTGCCCTTATAGCAATGAAGTTTGATTCAAGTTTTTCACCTTTGCTTTGTTTGTTCTCTTAGCTCTCAATCAATCAATAAACCGCTGTTCTCAAAGAAAATATGTATGTTTAATTAAAATTATGTAATATTTTCTCAGTATAATTATGACAAAAGCGATGCTCTAAACATTGTGTGTCATGAAACAATCTTGCACAATTATTATAAATAATTACAGTTATAAATCAGTTTCATATATATTTTTTCACTTTGAGAAAATGTGTCCCTATATGTTAAAGGCGAGTAATTAAAGCCGTTATGAAAGCAACGCAACCGGTTTAAAAAAAATTTGAACGGTTGAAATAAAATACATCATACATACCTTTCAAACACAACATATGGGCGAACTAAATATATTATAGGCTTCAAGACATCGTAACTTAATAATCATAATAAATAAGACAATACGTACCGATAATATCAAGATCTACTTTATAAAGAGCCATCAGCATCAACAATTTAGAAATGAACTTGAAAGTAGCAAGAGCTCAAGTTATATTGGCATTTTTGCTACCCTTTGCTGTACTAATTATAAAGTAGGGTGCGGACAGTTTACGTTGAGGCTCATTATAAATGAACTTTAAAGTACGTATGTGTTGTTTTAAAAGGGATGTAGGCCTTTAAAAGTTTTAACAGTTTTATGCCCTTGGGTCTAATTTGTTTTGCAAATAGACGCAAAAAATGTAAACTCGTATTGTTTGGCTCTTCAGAATTTTCCGTTTACATACGTCCTCTTAATGAAACTATGTATTTCAAATAAAGCTAATGCTATGGGCTTTCGACACTTGTAATCTAAAAAAACTCGGTTTTATTGTGTTAATTTCTCGATTATTATTGTACTATTCGATTATCGATGTATTGACGTTTCCTATGGGAAGGAAAGGTTTAGTAATCCGTCTTTTTGATTTAAATATCGTATCAATTCATTTCTCAGGCTTTTTTCCACCAGAAATTTGCATGACACACAACCACACATTTCAAACTTCAAAATACCATAATTATTATTACTTTGAGAGCCCCTTGAGTCATTCGCAAGGAATCACAAATCTTCCGGGTTCCCAAGGAATAAAAAAGCAATAAATGACCTTCAGAAATGCAAATGACCGACTTCCCACGGGCGAATAATTTGCATACGCAAGGGTTGAGAACCCTAAAAGCGAGTTTAGCGCAAAATATGCAAATCTGTAAATACCTTAAGTGATTATGCAAGATTTGACAGCTGCTGGTTTTTTATTTTGATGGTAATTCGGCTTCCGAATCAGGTGGGCTATGGCGTCCCTTCGGAAATATAAAAAATATTTTCAGTTATCTTTGAGAATATTTCTTTTCTGCAGTAGAGTTTAAGGGTCATTTGTGTAGTTGTTACTGGCCCAACTACAGTGCTTATTAAAAAGTTTGGTATCCACATCAAGTTTAGTTCAGACTGTCATTGAGGTTATATGAAAAATGGTATATGTATGTTCATTCTTATTCAAATCTGTAAATTTTTGGTTTTATTTAATCTTTATCTTCAATCAAAATATCTTCGTCGGCGGCGGTCTACACTGGAAATATAATCCAATAAGCAAAAGGACGGATGTGCATCAAATTGTTTTATTTGTGTTTAGCCCCAGCAGTATCTGACCTATTTAAATATTTTGAATGTCACTGTGTATATTAGCATTTTGTTTGTATTTAATTTATTGGTATAATGTTCTGTTCAGACCGCCTCGATTCTTAAAATATAAGACAAATTAGCTGAGTTACAAAAGTGTAACCATTTACATATTGTTTGTATTTCACAAGACTTCTAGGAGGAGAAGCAGAAAGAACAAGATAGAGAAAATATGAAGAAAGAAGTAATTTATGAAGATATCAAAAAGAAGATCTTCGTGCTGGTGATTGCCACTAGCGAGGTATAGAGTTCCTACGTATGATACCACTGTAGGAACTTCATACCGTGCTCTTGGGTTCGCCAATCTTCTCCATAAGTAGTTGAAGAAAGAAAATGAAGAAGTATGAACATCACCCGGGAAGAAATATCTGCGTTACGTGTCTTCTATTTCAAAATGTCTGTTCATATTTATTGTTTTGTGTACTTACTTTTTCTTAGTACTTTAAGGAGGTAAGTTTGTTTTGTAACAAAGCTACTTAGAGTTTACTCTTCCGTAAACGTATTGTATATGTTGTGTACATATTTATGCATAAGTTTTTCGTGATATAGTTATATTTAAGTGTAAAAATAGGAAGTAAACAATATGAAACCTCCTTCTTTCCCTGTTAAAGGCTTGATAATGAAATATCTTTGGCCATATATTTCATATTTTTAGTTTTATATTTTAAAAAAATATAATAACTGTATTTTGACCGTAAGAGGTAATGTTTTTTTTAGTGGACTATAGCCGTTGGCTTCAGTGGCCTCCAAATTTACGCGGGCTTTTGGTGAGCGCTGGGGGCTCTCAACCATATGTGTTAAAAATGTACAATATATAACTTTAAGTACCTAGATGACCGAACTTTGCACTTTATTGTTGGTAATTTTTATTCTAGCCAGATCGATTTATCGCTCCCGAAGCCCCCTGCATACTAAATTTCATGAAGATCGATGGAGCCGCTTCCCAGATTCAGATTATATATATACATGTATATGTATATACAAGAATTGCTCGTTTAAATGTATTAGATTTGTGCTGCAAGGCGGAGTCTTTGGTGTCGACGTTGCACGGGTCTAAGATTAATTTTAAGTATCTCCATAGTGTTAAACTTTTATAAACCATTTCATTTAGCATTTTTTTCTACTTAAAACACTTATTATGTATACCTTATTTGAAAAATTCTCTAGTTGATTGCGAAACTTCTATCAAAATGTTAAATGTGGTTGAGAAGCTGTTAAAACGAATTTGTTTCGCAGTTTTTAAGATCTTTTAAGCAAAGCAAATAAATATACATAATTGCTACTAAAACTTAAAAATGTAGATATAGTTTATTTGCTAACGAAAACTGTTTATACACCAAACGGAACTTATAACTGTTATTTATTTGTTCTTTTGTCTCCTAATCTGTTAAATGATTTAACAAATGAGTGGGTAGAACAAAATTGCTTATAAATCTCAAGGATAATAAGATACTATCAATAAGAAATATTAGTTATGTGCCATTTCCCGCCGGCTTACCAGCGGTCACTGTCTTGTCTTAGCAATGAGAAGTCTATGCAATTCAAAAACTATTATATTATTCAGATCTGACAGATAGACACGGTGAAAGAAAAAATATTAAAATTCATGACCTAATAGTTTGAGTCGCCATAGCTGCTTATGAGTGCGCGTTAAGTGTTGAGGACTTAAGCCACACACTTTGTGTGATCTAGATATTGTTGTTCTGACTCCGGGTGTTTCATGTAAATTTGTAAATTACTCCCTCGTCACATTATAAACGCCTAATGCGGTAGTTTTCTTTTTTGATAAGTTTTTATTTAATGCGTTATATACACATATTTTTTGTGTTATTCTATTGTTTTTTTAATTAAAAGAAAATATTTGCTCATATATTTTAGATACTATAAATCGTTACATATCTAGATCTGTATAAATAAAAATAAATCTCCGAAATGAATGTACGCGCATAACTTCCGATCGATTTCACCAAATCGGATAATTCTTTATTTTACGTGTTCGTTTAGGTTTGTATAGTAGGAAATTAAAAGATAACAGGAAAAGTGTCTGGGCCTCGACTGTAGGACACCATTGGGAAGCTGAGGCGGGTATAATATATATAATTATATAATATATATAATTTAGAAAA
>PKRV01000612.1:1780552-2056811 GCA_003709505.1 Hyphantria cunea
TAATATATATAATTTAGAAAATATTTAAGAAAGAAAAATGTCCGACACATTTTGCTTTTTTAAATATTTTCTAAATTTGTGTAGAACTTGTTTTAGTGATTATACCCGCCTCAGCTTCCCACAGGTGTCCTACAGTCATGGACACCATACTTTTCCTGTTATCTTTTAGTATGATACATTTTTAATGAACCACTGTCGCATCCAACATTAAATCCTATTCTAAAACTTACATAGAAACGCATAACGTCATGTAGTTTTTTTTTTCTAATCCCGCCCTTAGATCCACTACTGCTACTCCTGTACACAGAGATCAACGGCAGTGACCCACGAACACACTCGGGAAGTCTCAGGAATACACTGAAAGTCGTAGCGAAATTAATCGAAAGAAAACTGAAAGCAAAAAGTGGAGGAGTTTAAAACATTATAAATCGACTATCCTTAGCAAAGCTAAATGCAAATAAAATAGGAAGACGATCCCACGATTCTCTGCACCGTAGCTTATTATAACAAAATTTCAACAAAAAAACCGGCTTCAACTTCTGGACTGAATTGAAATGGGACCACACGGCAAGCACCAGCTTTCAAATAAAAAAAGAATCATGACTCGGTTCACTCACTCGAAAGTTCTGAAGCAACAAACATAAAAAACAGTCAATTTCGAACCTCCTGTTTTTTTGAAGTGGGTTAAAAATAAATTTCATGAACATCTTCAGTCAACGTCATTCGCTACTTAAAGACACGCCCCACGGGAATCCGATGGAACTAGGCTGCTAGTTTGAAACTAAGCAAAGCTTTTACTATGAAGTACGACGATTTGTATATAAATTTAAACACATTATACATAGAAAACAATCAAACAAATATTTGCAAACATTTTCTATAAAAACTGGTCCAGCGTGAGTCAGTTTCGCGCACCGAGGGTTCCGAGTAAACATGTAATTAAGCAATTTTTATGCTATAAGACGTTTCTTCGTACCAAATTTCAAGATTCTGAGACTCTTTTCCGAAATGATATAAGGCATTTTTAGCGTATGAATACTCGATTAACAGCTTGCGTAGGAGGTTTTTAAATTTTTAATTTTAGCTTGTTACTGACATCAAGCCTTTACAACTTGGATTCTAGGCGATATCGAAATTCTGTAGAAAGTCTATTCACATTTTAGTAAACTACACGAATGGTGCTATAAGGCTTAAAGCGATCGCCACGCTATTTTCCACTACACTAAGTGTTGTAGATTCAAGCCTCACATGGAACAACTTTGTATCTGTTTAATGTATGTTTGTAAAGACCAACGCGTTATAGAATGTATTCCTAAAGCGGGAATAGTATTATATATGAATGGCGATGCACCAGGGCCGCCCTCTGCCCCATCTAGGGGACAGAGGACCTTAAGTCAAGTAAGACATTCCTAATGTATAACCCTTACTCAATATCCTAAAAGCCAACGTTGACTAACGCTGCCTAGCAGGATGGTAGGAGTTTATACCATGAGGAGTATACGTCACAAGTATTACACAGCGACATTGGCCGTATTTTTATTTAATACGTCCTGTCCTAAATCCTGATATATTATTGTATGTTAATCTTAAATAATCTAGACAGAAACCGATAACCCCTATATAGTTATTTCTTTCTAGGGTCGGATAAGATTAAAGTTTCTTTTCAAACTGGGAACTATAAAACTGGCTTCTACTAACTACTAAAAATCTTTAGTTATAGCTGTTGTTGACATGTCTTTAGTCATGACTCAAATATATTTATAGTTATTGCTTTTTTATTGACAGAAAGTCCTGTACATTTGAGTAGATTGTCTGGACCTTAAAAGAGACGGTGATCCCTGAGTTTATTTCGTCCTTTCGTCTCAGGGCTGGTGCAGTTAGGAAAGGTCGAACTCACCTGCTCAAAAAAGTTTAACGTACTAAAGTGCTTGTGCCCTAATTGTAGAATAAATGATTTCATTTCTAGTGTTAGGCAATAGCAGTTGATAGTAGACGAACCTTGTTGTAATCTAGGAGCAGACCAGGAAAATTGATAAAGCGATTGAACAAGGATCCACATTCTTGTTCAATCGTAGGCACCAGTGCCTAAGGTGGAAATTGCAAGAAAAAATCACTAATCAGCTATCGGAGCTCCTTTAATCAAATACTTTTTTAGGATATTGTATCACTTTCTTTACAACAATTTAGTATCAAGAAAATTAGACCCTTGCCATAGAAATCAAGTAAGTTATTAATAATGTTCTTTTTGAGCAAAAAATACAATTTACCGCCATGGAAATATTCCACCGTCATGACACTTAAAGGCTATAAAGTACGCCAAAGACCTATAGAAACTATATAAATCACACTTATAATTTGTCCCATACACATCTAATTAAACACACAACACGCAACCTTATGGCAATTGAATTAAGATTAAGACACTTTAGAAAAAAATAAATGGAATACGGAAGATCAAGAGACTATTTTTGTATCAAACGTATTATTATACATAGCCCAATGAAGCCGAAGCATTCCAGGCCGCCATAGTGTGGGTCACTATGCTGCATTGTCTGTATGTGCAAGTGTATGGTGACCTCTACTCTTGGATTTTGCTCATGTTTACCATCAGGCATAGTAGTGTTATGTAGTAGTACTGTAGAGTATAGAGACACGTAAATGAAACAGCACATGTCACATTGAGACTGCCTTTTATTTCGTTCATCGCGGGCGCCGTCTCGCGCCTCCTACCCACATCGTATTTTTCAATATTAATTACAAATATCTTCAAGTAGAGTTACTTTCGCAAGCTCAAATATACATAGAAAAAGTTCAGGTTACAGACAGATTACAATTAGACGAAGGAACTTTCATGTCCAACTTGGTTAAATAGAAATCTTTTGAAGACAAAAAGGCTGAAGTATTGTTTTCTTAGGCTTCTACCACGGTTTATGCACGGTAATGTAGGTGTCTATGTATACAAGTAAAATTGAAGTGTCTGATTGTTATTTCAGAGTAACATCTTTTCCCTAAATACATTTGAAACTATGTACAGTACATAAGGAATAAATAAAGTACTCCTTATATCTGCATTACATATCTTACACGACCACAACCGATAGTTCAATATATATCTACAAAAATAATTTGTAATAACAACCTAAGCAACTACAAATCGAAGTTTCTTCCATGTAGCTGCAAAATCCTGACTACTTGATTAAACTACATAATTTTTCCTTCTCACCAAAATACCAGAAGGAGCGTTAAGTTTTCAAGTGTAGATATATCAATGTATTTAATATTCTTTGCTAACTTGTAGCCTATAAATAGTTTGATGGATTTGGATTAAGAGGCGTCTTCCGTTCTGTGTTGTTCAGAAACGCTTACTTGGATATGTTAAGTACACTTCACGCTGGCTTTCTAATAAAAAAACACAATTATTGTCTTCAAATATGTGGCAGTCAGCGCATAGGTTTTGGCTAATTTATTACATGGCCGGCCGACTTAGGTAGTACACCAACACTAATCGTGAATATGATCGTTATAGGCAGAACATAGGACCTAATTTAAAAGGCAGTAAGTAATTAATTCTCGGATGGTAAACGAGCCGTTAGTCTCTAGAAGCTCGAAGAGGCGAGGATCGCGTACCTGTATGTCCATCCTGATATTTGAGAACCCATAGGATACTATCAACAACTGACCACCATTTGTAAATTCATGTGCCTCGTAAATCACGAACTTCGGAGGTATCAAATATACAACAGAATGTGAAATTGTCCATTCGGTTGTATATTTTAAATTTGTTACGTCCATGCGGTGATGTATTAAGAATATGAAGTGTTTCCAACCCTATTCATTCCGTGGGGGTTCTAAAAGCCGACTTGGGAAGTAACTTCGAAGGACAATAACACCGCATAGAGAAGGAAAACTGACGCAAACGCGTATACCAAACCATCTGGCTAGTTTAGTGTGCCAAAACCTAATGTCTAACAAGAAGAATATGTCCAACAGTGGACTATTAGAGGTTGTTTGTGTGATGAGAGAAAGAGGCGCCCATAGCCTAGTTGCACACAGTGATTAGAAACAATTATCGAGGGTAAGCAACGACGCGGTCAGTATCTGGATGGGTGACCGCTGTTGGCATGTGACCATAAGTGTCTCCGTGATTCGGAAGTCACGTTAAGCAGTCGCTCCAGGTTGTTATCATCAAATGACAAGATTACGTGGCCACAACGTAGTCTTGCTAGTCCTCAACCTGCACTTGGTCAGCGTGGGGACGTATGGCCTTAACCCTCTCCTGAGAGGAGACCCGATCTCAGCGGTGGGACATTGTGGGTTGTTGATGATGATGATGTGTGATGTGAATGGAAAATCTCCTCCTTTATTAAAGTTGGTTAAAAAAACTAATAAAATTATAATGAGTCTTATACTCAGTCCGTGTCTAGGCATCGTAGATAGGTACTATGCTTGTTTCATCATTTGTAATAAGTCTTTGTATAGAAAACAAACAAACACTCTATTATTGGATTAATGTTTGTAGGAAGGTAGTTTACATACATTAGTGTTGAATAGATAAAAGTCGGTATGTAGTCGTTAGTAATTTTGTTTTATCGTTCACTGGGCATAGTGGTATGACATTCCACTTGAGTAGAAAATATCGAGAGAAGTTCTGTAATTATGTAGGTTTATACTAAAAAAAGGTATTTATCCTATTAATATTATAAACGCGAAAGTTTGTATGGATGGACGTTTGTGATTCTTTCACGTAAAAACTGCTCAACAGATTTGGATGAAACTTTACAGTATTATAGCTGATACATCAGAATAACACATAGACTACTATTTGCCGCGATGACCAACATATACGCGGACAGAGCCGCGGGCATAAACTATATATTATAAAATCAAGTCGCTTCAGTTGTCTGTTCGGCAAGATCTTTTTAACTACACTACGGATTTCAATGCTGTTTTCAGCAATAGATAGACTAATTCAAAGTAAAATCAATTTCAATTTCAAATAATCAAAAGTAGCTGCGTTGTGCGATGTTACAAACGGTTGTTGTTGTGTTGTTGTAACACTGTGGGACGTAGCTAGTATAAAATATGCCCCGATTGTATCAAATAAACTTTTGCTTTAAGAAATTTTAAAGATTATATTTGTTTTTATACAAATTCAGTCATATAGTGTTGTGGTTTTAAAGACTACCAGGATTTTTTTTTCTCAAAAGATTTTTCTATTGGTCACATTTTTTTTATTTTTAGTTGACGGCACTTCACTATTTTTTAAAATCATTTTATGTAGTAGGTAACTACAATGTGAGTTTTTTCAGTTTCTACGGGTTTAAAAACAGTAGATAAGTACATCTAACCTACAACACTTTTTAAATTATCTTATGTAACTAGTTGAAGTGTATTTTTAGGTGTATATTTATCAGTTTATTTAAAGAAACAATTTGAATTGGTGATCACCTAACTACCGAACATCGCACTTCGATAATAAGCCTTTGGAAAACGATCGATTTCCACTGAAAGGTTCATTAAATGATAACACAATGGCAGTCAATTAAGTGTCAATTAATTTTGATACTATATTAATTACGTATATTGACTGTTCAGAAAGGCCGTAGTTAATGCCGACACGAAAGTAAACCTACATGACGGTCAGTATAGTTTAAATCCTTCGTTTGCTTCATCTTCATATGAATATGATATTGTGGGGACTTTACTAGTACTGTACGTCCGTGATCAAGATGATGTCGTGGTTATCATAAGGTTATGTTAATCATGATTAGCTTGGAGAGAATAAAATAACGGCTCGCATGCTTTGCATTGTTTTCCATATGCTGAGTCCAAGACCATATTGTCTTTCCAGTAATACTTTTTAAGTACTTTTGTTTATTGTATGTGGAATGGAGTGTAAAAGATTTTTTTTTCTTATTCATGTAATCGCCCACTGCTTACTCTGGTTTCGGTAGAAAAATAGTAAGAAGGTTTTAACTAATCTATTGCTTATATATTCGGAATCAACAAAGAAATCCAGTGCGAACACTTTGAATGAAATCGTACACGCCAGCGAAACACGACTGATCGAATGCTGTCATTTTAGGTTGGCCTCGTGTGAGAGGATTACGGCCCTGGTAGAGACGAACTGGGGCGGTCCTACCCTCGCACAGAACATCAACCTAAAACAACCGCGTTCGTGCTATCGTGTTTCGTTAGTGAGTGTGAGACCGAAGGCTCAATGATACAAAAGCATCACTAGGCCGCCATGTTACATTGTCTGTATTCGATTCTCTTTGATTCTGCTTATGCTTTCCGTCAGGCACAGTAGAGTCATTTTGGCAGGGCCATACATAGAAAAAACCATTAATTAAGTACTGTAATATTAGTATTAGTCTCAGCAGAGTGCCTATTATTATCTGCCTATTTTTTTTTATTATAACAGGTTGGAGTATTCTAAGCCTGTTGACATAACCTGTCACTTTACATAGATGCTGCATATGTACCTTATAAATATTTAAATCAACTATTTTGCATTGAAATTGATTTTTAATAGAAAAACCAGGTAGTTTTGATTATAGTATAGATTTTTGAACGCATTATGTATATAGTTATGTATCTTTTCTACATAGCTTAATTAACTTTGGTGACATTTTTGTGTATTAACATTTTAATTGCCTGCTTGTCTGCCAGTTACTCCCACGAAATGACCAAGAAGGCTTAGATTTTTAGATAAGTTCTTAAGAACGTTACTAGTCATTTTAGTACGAGTAGTATGGAGTAACAAATTAAATATAGATATGTATTTATATATTTTTTAACCGACTACGAGGAAATCACAAGAAAGCCCGCACGGAAAAATATGCATGTGAAAAATATATGTCAATATAGATGTGAAAACATAATAATATATGTCGTATATATTTAAGCATATTTTTTTGCGTAAAATTATATGTGTACATATCTATTGAGATATATGTCTGTATATATATTCAAATATATGTCAACATATATTTTTGTATGTATAACAAAATGTATTTAGATGTATATGTCTGAATAAATTTTTATATATTTTATTTACCCGTCCGGTTTTTTTTTAAACGTACATGTGAGTAATAAAGGTACAAATATGATTCAATCAATGAATTTCCTGTATAGATATAATTTCAATAATAAATTGCTATTTATTTATTCCACTTTTATCACAAGATGTGTCTTTTTTTTTGACTAGAAAATGTTATGTTAGTAATATTAATAATTAATGCTCATAAATGTGCGCACATAAATGTCAATATATACATCATATAGATTTCGGCATGTATATTAGTATATATCTACGTATATATGTTAACATACATACAGAAATATATGTACTCTCAATATCTGGATATATTTAAAATATATATTGGCATCTATATGAAAATGTTTGATAACATATATCTGAAAATATATCTTACATATTTTTTCATGCGGAGGAACGAATGACGTGTCCCTCCAACACAAAGGAATGGAAAGATGCTCCGACCAGGCGATGTGAATATGTATTTCCACTTCCATTGCGTGATTCAGGATTAGTAGCGTTGTGTAGTACGTTACTCCGTAGTTCAGTGTATCTTCGGTAGATGATGCTGTCATGTTTTTGCGTTGAACGTGGAAATCGACAAAGAGTAATAGTTTCGGCCGTTTATGTAGTTTCCAACGTAGCGCCTTAGCCACGGAACCCACTTTATACAAATCGATTTGTAAAGATGGCCCGGGTGATTTTTAAATTTTTATCAGAAGTTTTAACGTATCAGATTGTCGTTTTTTTTACATTTTGTTGACTCAAATGTCTTTCTGATCCAAAACTAGGCAGATAACATACTATGGTGCCTTGGGAAACACATTTATCTATAACGTATATACGTTGAAGAAGAGGAGAATAACCGAGACAATGAACAGTTATCCACATCACACAATTACCTACTCCTACCACAAAATAGGAAAAGCATCTGTCGACTAAAAGTTCTTATAAATTCAAAGGTTTACGATACAAAAAATAACCTATACTATGATTTCAATATAAAGCTAACATAATCTTATCAGCACTACGGAATTTTGCTTTTTCATAGAAAGCAGTAAATTAGGCGAAAAAAGTAGCGAAATTCTTTTCTTTTTTGTAAAATTCTTGTTAATTATTGGTTTGCATCACGAAGGGATTAAAAGAAAACACGATGGGTGTTTCGTGTGAACGTTCATTGGTCAGGCTATTTTATATTATGCTTCTGATCAGTAAGTTTTTTTAAGGAAATTAAATAAACAGTCTTGACGCCCACTGTATTACGTGTTTATGATTGCTATGCGAGATATGATTAATAATGTAGTTTTTGTACTGAGATGGTAATAAATATGTTTGTCCCGTTATATTAATGAAGAAGTTTTTTTTTACTCTGATAAATATTTTGAAATGCTATTTTATATATTCAATACATTACACAAAAGATTCAAACCATTACTCTCGGAACAATAGGGCCTAAAAGTTCTGACGGGAAAAATGTAGAGTCTGGTTCCTACAAGGTGGTCCGACGAACTGGTGAAGCTCGTGGGAAGACCAGGGATAAAGGCAGTACTGCACCGGCTCTGTTGAAAGCCTTAAGGTAGCCTATGTATAGCAGTGGACGTCTTTGGGCTGAGTAACTGATGCTACCGTGGTCATACTTTACCATGTTGGGTTGTCTCGACAGATCTGGTACAAACCCTCACAGAAAACCAGTGTAAGAATTGTCACTGAAATGTCACTACGAATACACGTAGGAGAGCTATTTTACGCCTGATATGACTATTTGATACCGTATAGCTCTATGCTTCTCACCGAGTGACCCTCCCGTAAAGCTTCGTGCATAGCGCAATGGTATACGACTGCTGTGCTTGTGGTCTCGTCGCATACGTTTCCCGGGTAGGACCTAGATTTGTATGTTCTGGAAATATTTGTTATGGAGCTTGGGAGTTCTGTATTTATAATACATATGTCATTACAAACAAGCTTTTTAACAGTCAATCTAGTTATCATTGTACAAGCTTTGCTTAGTTTGAGCAAGATATAGGAAATATTTCAGTGATTCTCCTACTCGTTTGCGCTCATATCCATACATGCCAGCCATTTACCTCAAGTTGTCTGTCCACCATGCTGCAGCGCACCCTACACTTTGTGTGCGATCATCACCACCTGGAGACATGACTTGTATGACGAAACACTAATGTGGTTCTTCTACTAGGAGTTATAAGAAGTATAAATTTCAGCCCTTCATTAGAATGTAAAGCCGAGAATCGAAGTAACTGGCGTGCGATTGAAGAGGGTCATATAATATTATAAATTAAATATTATAATAATTTGCCTAAAGATACAAAAGAAGCTAAAACATTTAAAATACGACCTTCAAATCTTCAAGAAAAGACCGTACTCCTTCTTAAGAGGTCGGCAACGCACTTGTGACGCCTCTGGTGTTGCGGGTGTCCATGGGCGGCGGTAATCGCTTACCATCAGGCGATACGTCTGCTCGTTTGCCTCCTTTCCCATAAAAAAGGGTTATTAAAAAGCTGCATTTTAAGGGATGTTTAGCTAGAAAAAAAAAACAATAATTTATTAAATTTTAATGTTAAAAAATTAATACTAAGCCTACGTCTAATACCATACATACATACATAACCATGAAATAATTCCTCATAAAAAATCTTACACTAATACACATATTTTTATTTTACGGAATTGATAAGATAAATGTAAATTATAATTACAAAACACCACAAATAATAACACAAAATTCTGCCTATTTAGTATATATATATTACTATACTAAAAACTAATTAAACCTTTTAAACTGTTGTCTTAACTTTTAAACAAGCAAAATGTTCAATTTAAAATTTTTGATTGTAATCTTTTAAGAAAATAAATATCTTTAACCACTACTCTATCTCTGTGTTACGCTTTCACGGCTAAGCGGCTGCACCGATTTGGATGAAATTGACAATGGAAATTACTACTGTTTACTGTGACAAAGCATAAGATAGTATTACTTATATAATACCATTACTACAAATCCTACTACACACTACCTATTCTCACATACAGGCAGTACATAAAAAGTGGCATTACCAAACCAAAAAGTTTTCTTACTCCATAATATACTTTTTAATTTTTTATCTCAACTCACACTTAGCTTTATTATCTCCACAACGGACCCCTAAACTAACGCGGTGACCAAAACTGGACTCAAGTTCAACGTTCTCTACTCATTAGTTTTTGATCACATACGTACATATTACGAAACGCGACATAACTCCAACTCACATCTCACAATAATCGACACAAACCCTACGCATTAAAGTTTAGTTTTGTATGAAACTTGTTTATAGTTTTTCTACAGCGGTATCCTATAGAACTGGTTCTTTTAGACGACCGAAATGATAAAATTCCTCTCTTGAGCTATAGATTAGGAAATTCTTAACTATAAGTTAGTTATTTTTATAGGGTCTACACCGAAACAGGTTTTTTTTCATCGATTTAAATGTATTTGGTATTCGTAAATCGTATATAACGTGGAGGAATGTCTGTTCTTCTTGATTTGCATTGAATTGATTGAAAATTAAATATTCTGTAGTGAAAACAATTGAATTTGGTAATTTACGAGTATCTTTGTTTGCTAATGACCGTTTAGAAAGGGAGGTTTTGCAACATGAGTCACTCTGGTGCTGTGAGCAACGAAATACCGATATTGATATTTATTTATAACTTACCAGCTATTGCCTGCGGCTCCGGCCGCGTGTATGTCGGTTAACGTGGTTATTCGTAACCTAAGCTCTGTCTTAATAATTAAAGTATCTCCATGGCAAATTTCATTAAAATCGACGTTTTGTCTTAACAGTGTAACAAATAGGTGTAATTGCTTTTGCATCCGTACTAACACAATTATAACATTGACACTGCATGGACTACCCCTCCGACCCTGTGCCCCCCACGCCACGTTAACTAATGACAATAACGTTTCTTTCAGTTCAAACTTATTGTGATAACATTTGAACTCGGGAGACCGATTTTTGCTTTTGCGAAAGACGGTCCCCATTTCATGTCATCCACATTTTTTATATTTTTTATCATTAAATCCATCACGACGAAGACTTGATTCAAAAGACTTAGAATTGAAGACGTTAAATACTTGACATTGGCAGAAATAGCTGATCCGGCTGGTTGCCATATCATAAGAAGAAGAACGTTTTAACTCTTCGACCAAATTACTAAGTGTAAAAGACAAAGTTCATCTACATTAAATTGTGAAAGCGAAAAATGTGTCAGTTTCAAGTTTTTTTTTAAATAAATAAAATAAATAAATATTTCGGACATCTAACTGACAACGTCACCTAGCACCAAACTAAGCAGAGCTTGTGTTATGGGTAATAGACAACTGATATAAATACATACATATATAAACTTTTTTGTAAATACATACATATACATATCAAACACTCAAACTCCGAAACAAACATTTGTAGATCATACAATCATTTGATTCGAACCGGGAATCGAACCCGAGACCTCAAGAACAGCATTCGCATACGCTACCGCTGCGCCAGCGAGGCAGTCTATGAATAGACAAATACTCTAAAATTTGTATGGTAAAAAAGTATCCAAATTAATTATGTTTTTAGCTCATTATTTATGATATACTGGGTGCCACAAAAGAAGTAAATTTTTGATGCCGGGGACTTTTATATCGAACTATTTAAGACGAACAATCTCACATTAAAGTTATCGTGTAACTCGAACGGATTAGGCGGCGTACGTCAAAATAGTGCTAAAATGGCCGATTTTTTTTCGACACCTTTGATACTTACTGTAATAGCATGACTAAATGTCACAAAACCCTATTAAATTGTAGCCTATGTGTGATTCAGATGTATAGTCTACGTTTTTGTAAAGTTTCATCTAAATCCGTTCACTAGTTTTTACATGAAAGAGTACCTAACAAACATTCAAATATCCTCACAAATTCTCGAATTTATAATATTATTAGCTGACCCGGCAAAAGTTTTTTTGCTATATGTAAAACTAATTGTCAAAAATATAAAACAAATATATAGAGATGGGTCACCCTTACCATTTAATAGATGTTGGGTCATTTTCAGACCTACCCGATATACACACATAATTTCATAAAATTCGGTACAGCCGTTTCGGAGGAGTTTGGTAACAAACACCGCGACACGAGAATTTTATATATTACATTAAATGGCGAATAGTGTATTTTAACCAGAATACGGTACAAAGAGAGTGGTAGTTTTGGCAGTCTATGTATATTTGTACATTCTACTGTAACACCTAAACTACTACACCAATTTAAATTATTAAGGTGTGAGGGTTATGATTTTTTAAACTTTTTATTGTTGCCTTTTATGACACACGACCATAGGTTTTATATGGAAGGTACGACGGTAGTAGTGTCGGCTATAGGCAATGTTGAAATTAATAACATAGTACCGCTCATAATACAATTAAATGTTAGGAAAACCCCAATAAACATTGACTGAACAATTAAATACGCTTTAATTTCCTGATTAACTGGACTGGAACTAGTTTCTAATATTAACTAGAAACCCGCCCCGCCTTCGCACGGGCTCTTTACGGAAAATATAATATAATACAGCCTATGTTAGCCAGAGAAGATCTAATTAATTTTTTCCGACGTCTTCAATAAGTATCGTAATATTATTGTCAATATACTTAAAAAAATAACAATTTATATACGAAAACCTTCCTCAAGAATCAATATATCTATTGGTAAAAACCGCATTAATCTGTGCAATAGCTTGAGTTTATCGCCAACAGACAGACGCGGCGGATGACTTTGTATTACAATGTGTAGTGATTAACCGACTTCAAAAAAGAGGTTTTTCAATTCGACCTGTATATATTTTACGTTCGTTAAGTTGGACAGCTTCTTGATTTGTTTTTAAGCACGTTTTTGGGCTAGGTATGTGTCTTACTATGTAATATTTCTTATTTCACAACACATAGTATTTTCAACAAGAAATTTGAAAAAATATAATATCATAGGATAGCTTTCTATGATTAAAATAATTTTAAATACCTAAGCTAATCAAATATTATTGAAGAAATTGTAAACAAAATGAAAATGAATTTAAAACAATGAAGAAACGTATCAATTTTTTTGGTAAAATAATATGTAGTTCTTTATAAACACAGGTGATTGTCACCACTGACCATTCTTTTCATTTACGTCGTAGGAAATTATATTCTCAATTATTGTTTTCTTTATTACCAACGTCAGGTTTAAAAATAAAACGACCATAGATAGAATGACTAACTCTACTTTTTATTATAGCACTGTTTGTCCAAACACTTCACAATTCACATTTGGCGGGAACGTCTCACACTCAATATTTTCAACAGTTTGTTTTGATAAAACACTGGCATCCGGGACTTTATCGATTTTTGCTAGAAAACAGAGGTTCAATATTACTAATGCAAAATTGATGAAATTTTAATTATTGATGATATAGAAGAGATGATTAATATGTCGGATGATATTGGCGTTATATTTTGTGATTCTATGGTGCGTCAGTGTAGTGAGAAAAACTATCAAAGTTCATGCCAAATATTATAAATTCAAATATAACTCTGTTACGCTTTTCGGGTAAACAATTGAACCGATTTGATAAATTTCAATATAGAGATAGATTAGATCTTGGAACACGTGGCCAGAGCCGTAAGCAAAAGTTAGTTATTAAAATGTTAAAAATATTGTAGATGAAAACTGAGCTGAATCACATGACCAAATATGCGACGATTCGATTCAGTGCATTTTGTTCTGTTGACTATCTTCATTTATTAAGATTTGAGATATTTTTGGATTGTTCGTTTATTTTGAATAGCCTTTCTAGTCAGCTAACCTTTATTTGTTTCTCAAATTTACAAACAAATCTATTCACGCAAAACCTACATGCAAACAATGACAAGACATTTTTTTGAACTATGATTATTGTTAGTCACCAAGACAATTATTTTGACTTCTTGAATATTGAACCCAAAAGGGAAGTCTCTTAACTTAAGTTTCTATAGACATACAAGCTTACAAGTAGACTATACAGGCAAGGAATGTACTCATTTGTCACTTGACTATAGAAAGAGTTAAATTTATAACTTAATTTAATACTCCTTATGTTCATGAAACTAATGTAGTTAGTTACCTTTTCCGTTGCTACAAAACTAGGGACGGGGAAAGGGTGCTAAATGTATGACCCCCTGATGGCTACTCATTGATTAGAACGTAAAATATTCAAAGTTTAGTACGTTACGACACTGCGCATGTAATCAGTGAAACACATTATTGGTCTAACAATTTAGCTACGTAAACGCCAACATGATACGACTAAAAAATGATCATGGGTTATACTAGTAAAATTGAACCTTGTTTCCTATACTATACGACACGAATTCGGGTGTTGGGAACATACAGAAACCATTTCTTTGGCTGATTGCCTGCAACAAGCGGGGATCATCTCACAGCGAGGCCGGTGCACACAGCTCGGTATAGCGTCATGGGGCGTGTAACCTTCCGCACACATTTGAGCCAAACACTTTGGTATCATAATGCAGGGGTGGGCATGTCGGCACACCAACTTGGCTTTCGGCCGCACTTGAGTACCAGTCTCCCCTTTCGCGTTCAGTACTAAATAATTTATGCTGCACTTTGGTACTTCGAAACATTTTGGCTTGTGTCGACATTGCGTTTTGATCTCGATTGTGTCATTTGAATCCAGCAGACACACAGGTATATTCTCACACATTGGTACATGAAAACAATTGGAACTCAAAATAGGGGTATATTTAGGCTTATGGCACTTTCTCTTCACTTGACAAGGTGGTGCGTGGCTGCAATAACTTTGTATATTCTTTTCTTCTGTTAATAGTTCTGTCAACTGATATTGGTCTACGGTCTGTGATAAATACTGGCAACTTTGATCGATACAATTATGTTCCATTTTTATGGACTTGTCGACTTGGTTCTTAACTTCATGGTTATGGTACTGGCTGCTTCGTTCTATAGCCCCATTTCCAAGGCTTTTATCAAAAACATCTTCTTGGTTGTTTTTTATCTTCTTTTTAGAACGTTTGCCCCTATATATTTTTTGAAAGCTAGGCTTGGAAGAATCACTTACTGGCCACATTGGTGTTGATCTAGTCTGATTGTCTCCAATGGGTGGTAAATTTAAACATCCATTGATTACAATGCAAGGGGGATTGTGAATGCATAGGATTTCTCCGTTATATTTTTGATGCAATGCTGCAGTTAAATCATTGTGCCCCATTTGGCAATGTGGAGTCTGATCATGTCTCTCTGATATTTCATTTTTATGCGATGATTGGTTGACATCTCCCGATGACGTATTTTGTCTTTGAGATTTAGGTGCAATAGTAAATTTAGCTGACGGAGCATAAGTCTGTGGAGGATCCGACATCCCTGTATTTTCATGTGGTGTATTACAAGAACATGTGTTTGTCAATAGTCGCGTATTATAACGGTCATTATAGTCTGTTGTTTGCTGTTCTGTTGCGGTATCACGAGCAGCGTTACATGTCGGATTACAGCAAGGACTGGTTTTTATTACTCTTTCAGTGTCAGTACAACATTTGCAAGTCTTGTAAACTTGTACTTTTTGGTATTTATTGTTAATTTTATTGAAGAGATAGTCCCAAAAACCTGAACAGGTCGATGGAACGGCGCTAGTGGTGCTACTTACATCAGAATTGGGCATTAACCCAGTTGTGTATTGTCGAGGGTTCGCGTAGACTTGGAAGGGGAACTTTCGTCGCCGTTTCATCAAATTAGTTGATTGCTGTTGGTCCTTGTAGTTTGGTCTAAGTAAATTTCCGTCTCTAAAATCTTTTTGAACATTACTATCAACTTTCTTTGTCCATTTGCTCTTCGTCTCTACTACGTGACGCAATTGATGATCAACTTCGGATGATGAGGTTAAACTGTAAATAGTGTTAAAGTATTGGTCTCTGGATGTTATTTGGGCTGGTAGCGCACGATTCTTTTTCAGATGCTTATATGGAATAGTTTGGGCATAAATGTTCCTTTCTACTTCATAGACAGGTTGGACTGAGTAGTGCTGCTGTCGTTTATGAGATTTATCTGCTCTGGGTTCATACATGGCATGATACGTTTGACTACTGTTTTCTGTTCTACTTTCCTTTAAAACCGTCCTTGGCGTAAAATGATTGCTGGACTTCTTAAATATACTGGATATAGATGGTATAATTCTGTGTCGTTTTGAATTTTTTGCTTCCATTTGTTGTTCATTGTGTATCATTTGAGTTTTACAGTTGTTGTAACTTTTATAAAACTGTGATCCTTTTTCAGTGTCATTATAGATCGTTTCTGTTTCATACAATACTTTAGAACTACTTTTAGACATTTGACTGTTGTATAGTGCGTTTTCAGATGTTCTATCTTTGCTGGACTGTTTTAACAATTTCTTTTTGCTGAACAGACTGTGGTTACCGCTTTTGGGAGCTACTCTTAAGATGTGTGAGTCTTCAAAATCTGTGCTGTTTGAATGTAAGTCCAGATAGTCAGGGTCATACGTCAACAAACAATCTTCTGGTATGTCATACATTGTTATGGTTCCTCTTGAACTTGTCTATTTATATTTTTCGTCAAACATTTTTACGCTTTATTTTGAATGGCACACTGTATTTTTGAATATTTTTGTATTACATTATTTTTGAGATTTTTTCATTAGTCACTCCTTTTTTGACACTGACGTTTTATACTTTTATATTCTTTTTTGAGATTTGGGTAGGATCGTTTTTTGTTTTTGCGAAAGACGGTCCCCATTTCATGTCATCCACATTTTTTATATTTTTTATCATTAATTCCATCACGACGAAGACTTGAAGACTCGAAGACTTAGAATTGAAGACTTGAAACACTTGACATTGGCAGAAATAGCTGATCCGGCTGATTGCCATTCATCAAAAGAAGAAGAAGAGATTTGGGTATAAAAAATTCTGCAGTTGGGTATTAAACCTGCTTTTTATAAATTGAACTTAATGAGGAAGTTTGACTCTAATAATTGTTTGTTTGATATTTTATAAATTATATTTTAAACAGGAAACATATTTTGCAACAATAATGATATATATTTAATATAGAATAAACAAAATCTTTATTATTCACTAAACACAATATTACAAAGGAATATTGCAAGAGGATAATATGTAAAATGAGCGGCTCTCTCACATGCAAACTTTGAATGGATTAAATCCACATTCCTCAAAAGAAACAAAATATGTGTGACTTCTTCAACTGTCCAGACATCCAGTAATTTACAAAAACTATTCAAAAGAAATCGTAATATAATTCTACTGTCCGCGTGTTTATCACATAATTCCATTGAAACGACTGGGCCGTAATGGATAAAATTGTGTGTGTATATTTTAATGGATTTCTGGATGATTTGACAATACGATTGGACTCGATAGGTGGCGCTGCTTTGACAGTATGTTATGACAATATGAAGTTCGTCAGGTCTCCTAGTATTTCAGTACTTACTTTCAATACCTACTTCATCAATCCTGTCCTTTTCTGCTGAGTAGGAAATGGTGATCACCTGGATAGAATGATCGCAAAAAGCAATACTGTCAGCAGAAATATTTTTGGCAATTTATAGGTTATTTGCCACGTTTTTGCCACATCGTTGTCACGTTATTGCTTCGATGTTGCCAGATTCTAATCACGTTGTGCTAACATACAAGTGTTCATAGTACTCAGTTACTGATTAACGAGTAAAGGATTGGTTTGATATTTGGGTTGAACAGCAATGTCCAAATTAGTACATCTTTATTTAAAAAAAAACATCGAAAATTTTGCGTCACCCTAATTGGTAGCCACAAACCCCCATAGCTGTTACTAAAATACCATATTTTACATACGATTTAAACACAATCAGTCTCAAAGAGATTCCTTGCATTGTTTCTGGTAACAAAAACGGTATTTTTTGTGTGCTCAACGGGCCACAGGGTTTAAAACAAAGAGCGGGCCATTGTATGGTATTAAATGGTGTATTAACGTACGGCGATACGTCATAGTAACGTTGAACTATTGTATACTGCGTTCAAGGGACTTTGATCTTGTTTGAATATAGATTAATAAGTTGCACTGGTTCCACGTTTTTTATGGAATAGTGGGTAAACGAGCAGACGTATCGCCTGGCAGTAAGCGATTACCGTCACCTTAAGTAATCTTCAACCACCCTCCCATGGACACACCAGAGGCGTTACAGGTCCGTTGCCGGCCTTTGGGAGATGAGGTTGGGTTCGGATATAGATCTCCGGTATCCTCAATTATTCGGTAAAACTCAGCGCAAGCGCTGTTTCACATTTTTTCTGCGAGGCCTTGGTATCACTCCAGTCAAGCTGGCCCATTCGTGCCGAAGCGTGAAATAAAATAGAATAAAATAGTAGTAGTAATAAAATATAATAAGAATATTCTTTATTGATAAAATACACTATGGGATTCCATAACACCTGCGCTGAACACAAAATGAATAATTGTACATATAACACAAATATTTGTCCTGGGTGGGAATCAAAACCTTTGCTTAAGCAGTTAGTCACTAACCACTTGGCTTATAGGCCTGTCAATCAGTTTGATCAAAGTATAACGCATTAAAATTTTCCATTACCATGTATTATTTCTTATTTTGTTTTTGTTACCTTTTGAGTGTAAGTATTATAATTACTTGTACTATTTAATTAGAGATTATATCTAAGTGGCGCTTCCATTTTTTAAGTTAAGATTTTTTTACTATAATGGTTATAGTATTGTAAGTAATGCTTGCTACTTCTAATTTTTAGTGTTTAGACTGGGTAAAATTTACATCTCTGTGGGTAAAGAAAACTATTTTGTACGTAAAGTAAATTTTAAAATAAATTGAGAGTCATAAAAAGGTTGCGGAGGTCCGAGACGGCCCATTCGTGCCGAAGCGCGTCTCTCCCATCGAAAGTTAGAAGGTCCCACGTTAGGAAGATATGTTTACAAATCTTATCCTTTGTTTAAATCGGTTAAAAATAGTTGTCATTATATCCGCCACAAAGGTAGATTTAAATTTTAAAACAAATACACATATAAAAATTACACACATAACAATTAAACTCTGGTTATATTATTTATCTTGAAACATTTGTGATGCTTTTAACTGAAAAGGTTTTACTCAAATTTAATGTCATTCATTTTTATTTTCGCAGAATGCTTGACAATATAGAACGCTTTTCTTACATCTTCCCAAAACGTTTAATTCGATTTATTTTAAACCTTTTGATTACTTGTAACTTTTTGGCGAAATCAATTTCAATTAATATTTCTGTATACAAATTCTATAAATATGTGCTCTACTCTGATGCGCAGTTACACATATATTTACTGACATGAAATACATGGGCTATGATAATTTATATTTAGACCACATAATCTGCAAAATAAGTAAACTGTATTAAATGTGAAATACATAAAGTTTACACAACTTGCTTACTCATAACAGGTGTTATTTGAGATTTATACGAATACACTACTGTACGTTTTAAATTATGTTTGTTTGTCCAAATAATCATACGATCAAAACACCTTAGTCGTTCTATCCTAACTGACGTCACACTATAAAATAATAGGAATAAAATAAAAAAATGAAGCCGAGTTGAATGCCGCCGGTACGAAGGTACGCCAGTAATGAATCGAAAGGGTTACCATGTTAATATAATAGGGGCGAGGCCCTACGTAATCATAGGTGATCTGGCTACGGCCGCTCTATTGTTTAGAGAACGCCGGCAACCAGTTGCTGGGCATTTAATTTGAATGGTATGTGTGTAATAAGCGTTTGTAATTTTGGAAACAAATTTGTTCTTGATGGTATTTATTATTAATGACAAGATGATCCTTGAAATCAATATCTTCAGTTGTACCTTCTTTGGTTATTCGTTTCCCGCTCTGTCATAATCTTTTTTTTTTGTAGGTAACTGACGTTTACCAAAGAGGTTATTATTTTACAGAAAAGTTGAAGCTTTCGATAAACCAAACGAGGACTAGAAGTCTGCTTAATTTGGTGTACGGTTTCGGATTTTATTAATATGAAACCCCAGGACCCAAACAGTTGAGCGTTGTTATAATACACCATATGGTCTTAAGTTTAAATCGATTCTTTTTGGGACTGTATTAGAAAAAGTTTAAAGGTATATGCAAATAAATTCAGAGCCATAACAATATGTTATTATTGGAGACAAGGAAAATAATTATTAATAATAAGGTTGCTATTCGTAGATGTTCTTGTTATAAAAAACTTTGTTTAATATCCATACTTATATTATGAATGTGAAAGTAACTCTATTTGTCTGTCAGTCATGCTCTCACGGCCAAACCGCTGCACCGATTTCAATGAAATTTGACATTGAGATTTTTCATTCTTAAGGACATCGGCTACTAAATCAAAATCTGATTTATTATAAGCAAATTAACTAACAGTTCCGTTTGAAGACGGTTTAAAAATGCATAGTGTCGCCAATCCTTTTCACCCCGGGGACGTCGTAAAAGACGACTAAAGATGTGAACTAGGCACACAACAGCACTGCAAAAAAAACCTTGAAATAGACCTTATACTACAGTGTCAGACGAGCGTGGTATACGAGACCAAAGACTTCATTCTACGAGAACGACTAACTAACTAACGAGATCCCTAAATCTAACACTGAACTCATAAAGGCTGAACTGGCGAAGGCGAAAGGCTGAAAGGCGAAGAATACATTTAGCCACCAGCACGTAACGTCGCCAGATTTCTTCGTAGTGGAGGTAAGTTTGAGCATAGTACACTTAATGCAACAAATCAAAACAAACAAAATCGAAGTGTAGTTGAATGACGCTCCAATCGCTTACTCGGAACGGTGCTACTACAACCGCGTCCCTCTATCGACCAAAGTCCTAAAAACAACTTCGGCGCATCTAACGAATGTAGCCAAGCTACGTGCCGGTCTTTACACTCTCTTCCTTATTGAGTATAGCACTGAAAATAAAACAAATTTTGTGACTGTATCGATTACAAAGCAACCATCGTGCAACTAACGCAGTTGAAAGTTCAGTAGTGATGAACAATCATTTTGTGGCAAAATAATACGGTATGGGCTGGTAACCTCCATGTTTGGAAGTGCGTGTGAGATGAAACAATTATAGCTGAGTCGGTGGTGCTTGATGATTGCTTTTAATATCTATTTTCTGATAAGTTATAATTATGTTTTCATATTATTATTTTGTTTTCTTTTACATTGGCCGTGAACTTTGTTGTCTTGGCTTCATTAAATATTTAGTGAAATGTAACACAGATCAAAGAATTAAACAAATTGCCGCCATTTTTATGTTTATTCTTTTTAATAAAGTCAATTATCGATTCTATTTAGAAAGAAAATCAAATAGTTATGTTCAATAAACGATTTTTTGTAAATACATTTGTGTGTAGGACATCTAAAGATTGCTTAGGTTTATTACTAAACCAATTACTTATTTTTATGTTAGATGAACAATGTCTTGTATTTAATTATGTCATTTTAATTTATTTCAGTTTTCTTCTACTACATATTAGACTAAATATAGAACTAATATAGATTATAAATAAACTTGAAATGTGAAATAAACAACATGTGTGCATACTCAACGTATTATTGAAGAAGAGACCAGATTTCATACAGCTTAATGTTTTTTTTGATCCCCCGCAAAGGACTCCGTTGTTCTATCAAACAAAATTCCAACAAATTCCTCACTCCTTCTAAAATGTTTATAAACACACTAATAGGAACTTTATTTTCTAGCCATTAAAATTCATATTATATAAATACTCTCATAACGTATAACAATACGTCAGATGCTAAAATTAAAAAAATAGTTAAAGATTTTTTCAAAAATAGAATTGTTTCTGATTTTAAGTTACTGCATATTTATGAAATAGTTCCATATTGACAACCCATGATTTGGCTCACGATTACAAAGAACTAAAATTGATTTCATACCAAAACTACTGTGCTGTAGTGTTATATATTAATTTAAACTATTTAAGTTAGCTACTTATTAGTAAATTTTTCTCATGGGTAACAAAAAAACATTAATACTATTAAAATAATTTACTTTCAAATTTTACATCGTAAATATTTTATGATAACTTGAACCGGCTTTTATACGTTGTTGACATCATACTGATCTGTATAGGTAATATTATAGGCTGGTTACGTAATGTCTGACTTCTTAATACATATATTCATTAGTTTTATTTCACAAAAGTTTTGTGAACAACCTGTCCGTTTCCAAACTTGTAACAAATGCAATCAATCAATTGTTTAACGTCCAAACTTCTACATCTATAAAAGAAACAAATTTAAATGATAATTTAATCTTAAAATTGATATTTTATTACATTCTATTTCTACAAAATGTTAATATATAAATAATTCTACTGACATTTGAATGCGTTGTACGAAATTCTAACGGTGGAACGTCAATCGCGAATTTAATTTGATTGGTCGAATCCCCACGAGGATAACCGAGGATCCCCGAAACGGGGGAAATCGTGGAAAATAAATTTTTTATTGCATCATGCGTGTGGTGAACCATTTTGTGTGGAGCTGTCGCACCCTAGTCAACTTGAACGCAGCTATAAGAAACCGGTTGTGATTTAGGGGTTAATGTGTAATGGTTGTGGTGAAGGGGATGTGTGGGGTAACCAATCGTGCGTCGATGTCGCGATTGATTGGCAAAGGGCGATTTGGCAATGCTCTTTTGTATGGGGGCGAGCGCCAATGTTTTTGCCACATGTGGGAGGGCCTGCGAGTTGTGTGGAGGTACATATTTTTATTACTTGTCACATATTTAAACTGTGGTCAAGAGTCGCAAATTAAATGAAAATAAATGAAAATTCTCTTTGGTTTCACATTCTTTCATCAACATTAAACTGAATGTTAATAAAAATTAGTTTAAACTTTAAGTCACGATTTTATTATTTGAATTTGAGTTTAACGCGCACTAAAACACTATAAATTATTATGATTGCACATGCGTGTTGTAAATCTTCTTAAAAATACAGTCATGAGCATTTATTTTTGTTCTAAGATACAAACATCAAACTTGTTTGAATAATTACAACAATGTATTTTTAACTTCTATATTTGAAATATTTTTGTCTTTGGTACGTTGTTATTGGTATTAACTTTGTAATTCTTTTTATGTCATATAGTGTCAAACTCTATCTTGACGTTCTTACAAGCATGTTAATTGTAAGTTTTTAAACTGAGATTTTTTCAATAACGATGTTTTAATTAAACTTTGTAATAATAATTATGTGGACCTTTAGCATTTTCTCAACGATATTTCTGCTGTACCTGCGTATATTTGAAAAAAGATGTCACATGAAAACATCATTAAAGTCTTTGAAAGCGTAAGCGTTGATACGCTATGGCACCTGGCGTATCATGAACTAGTATCTACTTCCTTCTTAGAGTATAAAATGTAATAATTATTCCTATAAACCCTTAAAAAGCCAATCGGTCGTAAAAATGATTTCACGGTAGTAAAAATTTATCGGCCTTGGACATTGAGCGTATAGTGTACACGGGTTTTAAATTAGCTACTGTTAGATATAAAATGTTATAGTAGACTATTAAACTGAAATTTCTATCTTTTTTTTAAAATAAGTGCTTTAGTTGGTATTCCAATACCAACTAAAGCACTTATTTTAAAAAAAAGAGATTGGATTTTAAGTGTCAATTGATTGAGTAGTGGAGGCATCTGTATGTTTGAGTTCGATTTCCTGATCAATCAACATGGAAATGAGGTATTTAACATTTTTAGGAAGCTTTTTGATGAGTTTCTCATAGAAATAAAATGATCTGAGCCTTTGATATTTGGTCGTAAAACATTTAACAAGTGACACACCAAATAAATAAAGAACTTATAAATTTTAATGACTGGTAAAGGTATGTATTAATAGGTAACAGAACCAAAGTTTTAATTGCATATCCATGTTAGTAGATTCCTCCATGGTATCTATACATATTTATATCATATTTAAATAAATATCCCAAGAAAATCACACGGGACCATTATTCAACATAAAAGTCACTAAATTTGTATCCGTGAAGACACAAAATCCTATTGTTCATTAAATTTATTGTGCCAACTGTACCTGAATGTCCCGTTACAATTTGCATATTAACATTTTATAATATTCGGGTTGATATTCTTAATGTAGCCGGTGGGAATAGCAGTGAGATTTGAATATATAGTATTGTACATTTACATAAATGTGGCAGCGATCAATCGATGCTCAATATGTGTGTTTTGTTGTGTTCTTGTTCTCACGGTGGCGTGGTGTATACTAAGTGTGAGAGATTATTCTTACTTCTACTTGTCTATACACATGGTTGTCTTGTTAATACACAGTCGTAGATATATTTGAATATCTTTTGTGTAATAATTTATAGCTTTATTGTATTTTTATTTTATATTTCCGTGAAATAAATACATATACGAAAGATATACTTATGAAGTGAATGTATGTTCATTAGAAAAAATGTAAAGGATGTTTTTTTTAATACTTTTTTATTTAATAAATAAATAAATATTTCTGACATCTAACACACAACGCCATCTAGTCCCAAACTAAGCGGAGCTTGTGTTATGGGTACTAGACAGCTGATATGAATACATTAATACTTTTTTTTTGTAAATATATACATATTATTATATATATTATAGCATTTGGTCCGACTCAGGATTCGAACCCGCGACCTCATGGACAGCAGTCGCGTACGCTACCACTGCGCCACAGGCAGTTATTTACGCAGCAGTTATTAAGATATTAGGACCAGGGTTCTTTGGAAGTTTTGTTTTGTAGTTAATATCAAAATGTTCAATTTTAAAATACATTTGCGTTGGAGAGGTTCAAAAATTATGTTCGAAAGATATGAAAGGCTCTTGAAATATGTCTACGGTCATTTTTCTTTCTCATTAACTAACCTCCGACGCAAAAAGAGGGGTGCTATAAATTTGACATCGATGACTATCTGTGTGTATGTATGCCTGTGTGCACCACCGATTTTGATGCGGTTTTATGTCATTTTAAGCTATTTGAACTCCAATACCAAATATACAAGCTTAGGTCGGTATTTTTTTTTGGGTTTTTATTCTAAAAATGGTTGCTGGCTAGATCGATTTATCACCTTGAAAAAGTTTCATAACAATCGTTGGAGCCGTTATCAAGATTCAGATTTTATACGAGAACTGTTTGTTTAAAGGTATTAGCTTTTATTTCATTTTACAGGGAGAGCGAAATAACTACGAAAGATTAGTACCTACATATATATTACCTAGTAGCTTTTGCCCGCAGCTTTGCTCGCGTAAAAATAGATATTTTCATCCCCTATTTTATCCCATTTCAACAATTCTTTTTTAAGTGCTTAATTACATTAAATAAAAAACCTACATGCGAAATTACTAATTCAAATTCTAGGTTCAACGGTTAGGGCTGTGCGTTGATCTCTGGTTATCTTAGCGAGCCAGTCACCTTCTTCTTTTTTGTATATAGATAGACAACATGCTTACTTTTTAATTAAAAATATTATAAATTAATTAAAAAACAAGTGTACACATATTTATGTGTTCAAAGTTAGCCACGGCTATCACGTACCCATCCGTACGGAAACATTTTTATTACGTCTGTCGTAAAAAATAGCAGTTAAAAAAAAACAAAGAATTTAAAAAGTAATAAAATGATGTAACTTTTAATAGACTTACATAATATTTTAAAATTAGCCATTTACTTGGATTAACGGCAAAAAAACATTTTTATTACGATAAAATAAAAGAAATATATATTTAAGTAGGAAATACGTATATTTAAGTGTGTAAAGCAAAGTGGGAAGTAAAATACAATACGACATATTAATTTACATGAATATGGTACAAAGATCTTCAAACATACATTGGGAATCACAGCATATTTCTTGAGGTCCACTAACTCGTTCACATATCTGTTTGCACGCAGTATCATAACTTCATTACCATCAGCCTATCGCAGTCCACTGCTAGACCTAGGCCTCTCTAATTTCACGCCACTTAGTTCAAACCTCGGCTACTCACTGCCAGCTCCTGCCAGCCGTTTTGCGCAGATCGTCACTCCACCTGGCCTGTGGACTTCCCACGTTGACTATATCATTACTTGAACATCGTTATTTTTAATACGAGACCAACGCAGCTAACATCAAACTTTGTACTCTTTATGCATAACCACTGGGATTGTCTAGACTTATTTGTAGACATACATGAGTACATGTATATTCTGGCAGTAAAAGGTGATCCGGTACAGACCTCTTTCTTTCATGTGTTAGCTACCAAAATGACTCTGCCCAGCCTGACGGAAAGCATTAGCAGAATCCAAGAGTATTAGTCACCATCCTCAATGTGAATAAGGACAATGTAGAATAATGACCCACACTATGGCGGCTTGGTGGGCTGCTCGTTCACGCCAAGCTTAAAGGACCAGGGATCATAGTGGGAAAGAAACACATGGAGTGGTAGTGAGTTCCAGGTTTGAACTGAAGCGATGTGTACTCTTTTAACTCTTGGACTAAAGAGTGTCGTCTTCCTACCCTTTATTATTCCTAAGATTTGGGGTCGGCTACTAGTTCAACCAGTTTTACCTGAATATCAGCTTTTACGGAGCGACTGGCATCGGACCTCCGCAACCCTAAGAGTGAACTGAATTCCAAGGTTGAACTAGCTGTCAGCATATTTGAGGGTACTGACTTCCCAATAACGATTGCTATAGATGTTCATGACAACCGGGACCGAGGGCTTAACTTACTCTACGAGGCACGTGCGGGAAACATCGCCATTTTCCATACTCCGGGCTGCTATTAAGAATTTCTTGGAAAAAAAACCCAACAGCAGTCTGACCCCGGGAATCGGACTCGAGACCTCTTGATCTGAGTCGCTTACGCTAACCACTAGACCAATGAGCCCTTTGAATTAATCCCTCTCACACCAGAATCAAAAGCAGTACCGATTTATTAGATTAGATTACCGATATACAGTACCGATGTATTAGATTACCCATCCATATACCTGTAGTTATTCATGAGTAACTTTTTTTGACATCTTACGAACGCCCGGAAAAAATCCTGTGTCGCGGTGGAGTTTATACACTTGAAACACAAAGAACACCTAGACACAGAACAACAATTGGTGGATCACACAAATCGTTGTCCTATGTGGGGTTAGATACCTACATCTGATTAAAGTCCTCTGTAGTTGGTTCTCTTAGTCGCCTGCACTTTACATGCAAAAAACTATGTACTAACCCGTTCTATGTTGGCGAAAACCTTTTTGACCGACTTAAGAAAAGGAGGAGGTTCGCATATCGACTATTTTTTGTTATTTTTGCTACCTCAGAACTATCGACTGGTTAAACCGATTTTAATGATTCTTTTTTGTGAAAACTAGTCTCGGGTGATACATTTCAATTTAATCTAGCTCTTGAAGTCATTTTTTGTCAATATGATGTGAAAACCACGAGTAGAAAATACTTTTTAGCGATAAGGCCGCCATTTGTACACGGTAATTCAATTGATCTATTATGTAAACTATATATTTACGTATTATATCTGCTGTACAATAAAGTGTATTCTATTCTATTCTAAATTACAATTCGATAGCTAATTTATTTATTTACGATTCGAACATATCGAATTGCAACATCGTAATGATGTTTTATAAATCGTAAATCACATCTCGACATTTATATGTTGCATTAATTTTGAGACAAAACCCACACTAACTTTCATTCTCCTACTATTTATTATAGACATGTTAAAATTAATATTCTGTTTTATTTGAAGACTAGTGGCGCCCTGAGGCGTTACTCGCAGTAATAATTTTTTCTTAACTAAAAGTTGCCTAAGTTACTGCTTATGATATCATGTCGGCGACCACCAGACAGGTATGGACTGCCATGAGATCTCGTCTCCGTGGCAACTACTCCTGGGCCATCTTCAATACCCATCGTACTATCTTCAACCCCCGACCTAGTGACGGGCGTTACTTTGGGTTTTTGGGTCTACACCCCTAGGAGCGAGCTCGCTAAGTACAGGTCACACTTTGAAGAAGGACTAACGCCCCGGACCTACCAAGAGGCCCTTCAAGGCACAACCCAATGACCCATCTGTAGTTACAGGTGGCACAGAACATCACTTAAACAGCTTATAGAACTGGAAAAGTTACCCCGAGACCTTAGCTGGGGTCTACGAGAAGAACCACTTGTAGTTTTCTGCCAATGGAAGTCACATCAAAATCGGTACAACCCTTTTATAAATTAGTCGGAACATACAGACAGGTAGATTAACAAATTTATTTGAAAATTTATTTCTCACTAACTGAGCCCCGCCGTGTTACCCGCGTTTATTGGTATGACCGTGGGCAACTTCGCGGGGCGAAACTAGTATCTTTATAAATTTTAGCCTATGTGTTATTCTGATGTGTAAGCTATATTACTGTAGTTTCATTAAATTCCATTCAGTAGTTTTTACGTGAAAAAGTACTAAACATCCATCTATACTTACAAACTTTCGCGTTTATAATATTATTAGGATGTTGATAGTTTCGTAGGGATTAAATGAAAAGCTGTTGATTTGAAATTACAAACAGACATATTAATTGTATTTATTTGTATAGATTTAATTAATAAATCAATGTGTTGCATACGTATAATTTTGTTGGTCGACAAGAAATATTGAATGCTTTTGTGATGATAAATTAAAATGATATTCACTGATGAATAACGCGGACATATACCGTTAGTTTCTAAACTACACTCAGATATTTTTATCGATTAGATGTATCATCATTGATTAGATATTTAAGTCGTTTACATATTAATAATAAAGATTCGAATCTAAATCGATTTCAAGAAATATCGATGATCAGTGGCGAAAGTCGTGATGTATGTTTCTGTGTTTCAATGTAGCGCCTTAAATAATTAAACCGATTTAAATGAATGAGGTATCAATAGATAGGCCCAGATATATATCATATATATTAATGAAGTTTTTAAGTAGTCCCTGTAATACTCTTTTAATGTTATATCAACGTGTTTTATATTCAAAAATTACTTGCAACTTGATCTAAGTTGATTCTACCAGAACCAAGAATAAAGCCAACTGTATACTTTATTACCATCTAAGTTTTATTAAGTAAAACAAGACATGGTAAGACCGACATTACAATACAAGAACCTATAATAGGTCTACTAATATATGTAGATACCAGCTGAGCCCGCTGAGCCTCGCGGTACAAAGATATTGTGTGAATTGTAACTTTATAAATTGTAGCCTATGTGTTACTCTGATGTATAAGCTATATTATTGTAAAGTTTCATTAAAACCCATTCAGTAGTTTTGACGTGAAAGAGTCAAACATCCATTTACACTTACAAACTTTCGAGTTTATAATATTAGTAGGATTTGGGTTCTACGCAGCCAAGCTAATTTTGCACTTCGCTTCGATACGGTATGTAAAAATTAAATTCGCTTACCAAATTCGGTTTTAAAAGATGAAACGAATGTTTGTTACAAAATGCTAGGTCAATTTTCTGCTAATTAAATATTTTTCCTGTGTTGTAGGTACTTACCCAAAATTGATAGAACCCTTTTCATTATGAAAAATAGGGTAACATTTTATGTAGATATTCTATCGTCAATTGTCAAGTGCAAAAAAAATCCACTAAAACTAAAAAGTTTCACCGACCCGCTCACAGATGTCGTTATTTGCATTTCAATTTCGAAACTAACCTCTTCTATTAATCATTCGTGTTCATAATTTAAATTTGTAAAAATAATCGAATGCAGCTTAACAAACAAGGCCTTTACTAATAACTTGTTGGAAAAATATAGTCGGTTAGTCGCTAGTCGGTGTGAGGTAACTGAAAGTTCTAACGTAAAATTTCCTCATCGCCGATAGTAAATCTTGTCAAGCTTAGAAGCTGAGGTTCCAGTGTGGGCGGGTGATGTCGCATTATATCTAATGTTGTTATCATAGTTTTTATTTACTACGCAGATATACTCGTATAGCCGTGGGAGCCGCCATGTTTGGACTGGACTAATAATAATAATACTTCGTATATCTAGTTCCAAGCTAAGCAGAGTTTGTACTATGGGCACTAGACAACTGGTATATATATATATATATATATATATATATATATATATATATATATATATATATACACTGTTTTTTTAAAAGTATGTGTGTGTACTACTCATGTACACGCGTTAAAGGTAACAAGATAAAAATTTGAAAAACTAAAATGTAGACTATAGCTAACTTGAGAGATTAAAAGAAGTATAATTTCAAATACATACATATACACTGAAAACATCCGAATTTTGAAACAAATATTTGCAGATCATACAAACTTTTGGACCAACCCGGGAATCGAACCCGAGACCTCAAACATAGCAATGCTTACGCTGCCACTGGACACCGAGGAAGTCAAATTATTGATTGATAACACCAGCCCATTCGTCACACGGTGATCACTGATCAGAGGGTACGTAAGCACTTGAGCACATTTGAGTTTCAATAACTTTGCATTTATATTTTGTTTAGAATTACCTAAGTGTTTGTATTAATTAATTTAATTTGATACAATTCACCTCATACATTTCTATATTCTATTCTATTAGTTGATAAACGAAACAAGGTCTGCGTCTCTGTTCAATGATACTCGGTTCCTATAGGTCGAAGCGTGATGTTAACTATCCGAATTTAAACACTGTCAACGTGACCCGAGAAACATATAGGCATATAAGTTTTTCTAAATAATTTTAATCCACAATTACCCGCTGTATAACGTCACCCGCAGATTACGCAGCGGGTCGAATCAATTCCTTATTTTAAATCTGAACCATTCTCGAATCCACAAGAATAGACAAAAAAAAAAAGATTGAAACCGGGTCAGTCGTTTAGGTGGAGTTTAATCTTATACACATGCACATAGGCTTAAATATATATATATATATATAAAGATATTCAAGAATTAATTTATCATTCATCCGTATCATCCTTCAAGCTTTTTTTCAAAAATAGATTTGTCAGCTTTCAGTCTGTTACAACATGGCTGAACTTCGATTTTTACGTGGAACGACTGCCATCAACCATCGACGACCACCACATCGAAATGCTGTAGACAGACTCATGTCTTTAGAGCTCCAACTACCCTTAACAATTGCCACAAACGTTCGAATGGCAAGCCAAACTACTGTGTACAAATTTTGATGCAAATAATGTACCCAATTAAGTTTGAGAATATTTGATTTAAAGGTTTTTTTTTTTTTTTTATATATTTAAGCTGCCAAAATGACTCTGCCCTGCCTGATGGAAAGCATGAGCAGAATGCAAGAGTGGTGGTCACCATCCTCAATGCGAAAAAGAACAATGCAGTATGGTGACCCACACTATGGCGGCCTGGGGGGAAAAGGGATGGTGAGGGGGATAGGGGGCGTTGGATTGGGGTATGGGCCTCCGGTATCCTCACTCACTCGATGAAACACAGCGTAAGCGCTGTTTCACACCGGTTTTCTGTGAGGCCGTGGTATCACTTCGGTCGAGCCGGCCCATTCATGCCGAAGCGTGGCTCTCCCACGGTATAATTTCAGTTCCCATGCCTCGGAGAGCATGTTAAGCCGTCGGTCCCGGTTGTCACGGACATCAATGGCAATCGTTATTGGGAATCAGCGACCTGAAATATATTGACAACTGGTTCAATCTTCGAATTCAGTTCACCCTCAGAATTGCCAGTCGGTCCGTGGAAAGTCTGATATTCAGGTAAAACCTGTTGAACTAGAAACCGACCCCAATTATTCTAGGGAATAATTAAGGCTAAGAAGAGGAACGGCATGATTGCGGTTACTGGATATATGGAAAATTATTTCGTACTTATTTCATATGACTATACGAATTGTTATACATAAAAATCCCATTCAAAAGTTTTATTTTAAAGTGCCTTAATCCATTTATTTACAGTTGGCATAAATTGGAAGTTTCAATATATAATATAATGTTGTTTTATTTATGCATACGATCGTAACTAAATGATGAACCAAAACGCTTACAAGGTTTTAATATCTAGCTCTTGCAGTAATTACTTTTTATGGAATAATGGGCAAACGAACCACGACGTTCGACGAACCGAGTGCAACTGGGCTATGAGGCGCTCATAGCCCAGTTGCACTCGGTGATTAGAAACAATCAGCGAGGGCAAGCAACGACGGCGCTGTCAGTACCTGGATGGGTGACCGCTGGTGGCATGTTACCATGAGCGTCTCCGTGATTCGGAGGTCACGTTAAGCAGTCGGTCCCGGTTGTTATCATACGATAACAGTCGTGAAGCTTAGTTGGAGGCCTTCGGGCGGCTTAAAAACATCCAACGGTAAGATTACGTAGCCACAAGGTTGTCTTGCCAGTCCCCAACCCGCACTTGGCCAGCGTGGGGACGTATGGCCTTAACCCTCTCCTGAGAGGAGACCCGAGCCCAGCAGTAGGACATTATGGGTTGATGATGAACCACGACGTATCGGCTGATGGTAAGCGATTACCGCCGCCGCGATTTCGGGTATGGGCCTCCTGTATCCCTCACTCAGTCGGTGAAACACAGCGCAAGCGCTGTCAAAGCTAGTATAAAAAAGTAGTCTTAGTCCCCCTCATATCATCAGCTATCTGCTAGTGAAAATCCGATCAAAATTGGTCTAGTTTTTCCAGAAATTAACCAGAAGAGATAGACAGAAAACAATTAAAAAATTGACTTTTTTTATGTAAGCCACTTTTTAACTTTCATTTCATTATTCATTTAGCAAAAGGTTGTTTATTAGAAATTAAAAACAGACACTGATTTATTTGTAAAGATTTACAGATGATTACAAAAAGCATTATTTTGAATTGATGACGTCATGTAATTAAAAAAGTTAATATTATAATTTAATTAAATTATTTTCTTTCAATTTACAATTTGAAAGAGGAAGTTTGGCAAAAATGACCAATGTAATTAAAAGTTTTACTAGCAGCTTTTAAGCTTCTTGCCAAATAATTTCATATCAAATTATATTCACAAGAGAGGCGCAAAACTTATGAAGCGAGGTTAAGTATTTGCTCATATTAACCCGGCGCTCATAGCCCAGTTGCACTCGGTGATTAGAAACAATCATCGAGGGCAAGCAACGATGGTGCGGTCAGTACCTGGATGGGTGACCGCTGGTGGCATGTTACCATGAGCGTCTCCGTGATTCGGAGGTCACGTTAAGCAGTCGGTCCCGGTTGTTATCATACGATAACAGTCGTGAAGCTTAGTTGGAGGCCTTCGGGCGGCTTAAAAACATCCAACGGCAAGATTTACGTAGCCACAACGTATTCTTGCCAGTCCCCAACCCGCACTTGGCCAGCGTGGGGACGTATGGCCTTAACCCTCTCCAGAGAGGAGACCCGAGCCCAGCAGTGGGACATTATGGGTTGTTGTTTTTTTTGTTTCATATTAACCCACACAATAATGTCATAATCATCCACCGACAGCAGAGTAATCAGTCAGGTTACTAAAGAGCTGTGTTGTTTATTTAAAAATATCAAATACAATGCTAATTCTTTACCTCTTCATCATTATCATCATCAGCCTAACGCAGTCCACTGCTCGACATAGGCTTCTCCAATTTCACGCCACTTACCTTTTCATGTTAAATTAATTAATTACATACATAATTCGTTCTAGTACTAAAATATTTCGAACAAAAAATATTTTAACTGCAATGAGTTAGAATTTAACAATTGATTTGAATAAATTTCACTTTACTAGTTAGTATTTGGACGAATAATGAATTTTTTTTTGGTAAATTTTCTAAAAATGTATCTCAGATAGTTCGATTTATCGGCCCCGAAATCCCCTGCATATTAAAATACGTGATAATCGTAGGATCCGTTTCCGAGATTCAAATTTTTTTTAATGGTTTAAGGGGCAAACGCGCAGACGTATCGCCTGATGGTAAACGATTACCGCTGCCCATGGACACGCACACCACAGAGATGTCACAAGTGCGTTGCCGGCCTTTGGGGGATGGGGAGAGGGAGGAATTGGGATATGGGCCTCTGGTATCCTCACTCACTCGCTGAAACACAGCGCAAGCGCTGTTTCACACCGGTTTTCTGTGAGGCCGTGGTATCACTCCGATCGAGCCGGCCCATGCATGCCGATGCGTAGCTCTTCCACGATTTTGTATATACACGATTATATGTATATACAAGAATTGCTCCTTTCAATGTACATATTGGAAAGATGTACCCCATACAATTTTGCCTCCTTGCCTCTTGCCAGTACATTGATGACTTAATACGGTGACCGTTAATATCAATTATTGAATCGTACCTATTTTTTGTTAGACATATTTTTAGTTCTACAATAACCTATGTATTTAAATTTATACAAGTGAATGGTAGCTTCTGAATTAATATTGAAATTTAAATTTTAAATTTGAAACATTAAATGGCGTCTCGCCCACATACATGACGACTTAATATTGTGGTATACTAACAGGTGGGTGTTGGTAATCGCTTCACTGTTTTCTCTTTTGCAGTACCGTGGTGGGGATCTTTTAAACCCACCTTGAAGTCAATGTTAAATGTATTTTATGGTACTGGTGCTTGCACATTATGGTGTACCAGTTAAGCCCCGCGGTCTAACATCAACCACAGGTAACACTAAGGGTTGAAGCTAGTCTAAAAAGTAGCCTAAGTCACCCCTTATTACACCAGCCAAGTCCATTGAAAATCGGTCCAGTCCTGTCAGAAATTATTTTAAAGTATTTAATACAATATTAGAAATAATCACGATCGGAGCCTATAAGCTTTATGTTCTGCACTGTACACTTGAGAAAATATACTACATGAAACCTGGTCAATAGGGATCTCGAAGAGACCAAGGGCTTTGTACCTTTTTTTTTATCCAAAGGTTTTATTTTATCCAGTTTTCTAAAACAATTAGATAGGTTTAAAATTAAAGTTGTGTCCTTTCGTCAACAACCCATAATGTCCCACTGCTGGGCTCGTGTCTCCTTTACAGAGCATCTATCAGGCATATTATTTCTGGTTGTTCTCGTCTTGCTAACGGCGAATATTTGCACAGACACAACAAAGTAGCCAGGATAGTACATCAATAGCTTGTCCTTAAATACAAACTTGTGGATTCAGAGGTGCCACACTACAGGTATGTTGTCGACCCAGTTCTTTTATTTTCTTTTTTTTTTTAAAGACAACTCCCGCTTTAGGCATATCCTGCATATACATTCCTGTGTCACGGGGATCTTTAGAGACATACATAAAATGGACGCAAAGTACACCCAGACTTAGAACAACAATTTATGGATCATACAAAGTGTTGTCCCTTGTAGGATTTGAACCCACAACACTTGACGTAGTAGGAAGCGGTGTGACGACCACTGAAACCACTAGGCCTACCGTGTAGTCAAATATAAATACATATATACTTCTGTCTCTCATTCAAAATTTTTCCTTTTTCCAAAGAGAAGCTTATATCCAACAGTGGACTGTTGAAGGCTTTGAAAGTGATGTGATTAGACCCAACTCAAATGATTTCTTCTAGTTTCAGTTTGAATCAGTACAAAAGGATTAACCGTATCGGTGGTGCAGTGGTACCGTATGTAAATACTGTATGTTTGTATGATCTACAAATATTTGTTTCGGAGTTTGAAAGCTTTCTATGTACAATATGAATGTATGTATTTACAAGATCCTAGGACTAGATAACATTATGTCAGATGTCGAAAATATTATTATTAGTAGAATAGTGTTTCAGCAACAGATCAGGCTCAACAGACGATTACCCGGTAGAATCCTAATTAGACCTAAGGAGATCAGTATATATACGTATTTCAATACCACACACCTTCAAGCTACATAGTGTTTCCAGACTTCTTAACGAACACCGTCGTCTTTGCTTTAACTGCATTACGTTAAATGTGTATTTTACAACCTTTCCCCGTTTCACTTAAAGCCAATCATCATCGAACCTTATTCTTATTGGTTTTCGTTTCGAAAGTTCCATATCCATCAACAGATTCCAAGACATTTGGTATCATAAAAAATACAGTCTTGTCCCCATCGAGATAACGAGAACGAATCATTTTTAAACTAATGAACAATAACAACATCCTATATCTTAAAAAGTTATTTTTATTATATACAGAGTGACTCGCTAACCCGTCGACGGCGAGACCGGTCTCAACGCCCAATCTTAAATCGATGTTCTCTAAATTCGAAAAAGTTGATGGGCCGACGAACCGGCCCGGACCGGTTTTAACCGGTTGTAGTGTAATAGCTAATACACTCTTAAAGTAATAATTGTAAAACGGCCTATGTGCCATTACAAGGTCTTAATAACAACTAAATTACATGTGTTATAAATGCTCTAGTAATTTCATGTTGATATAATTTTATACAAGAATATTGGATAGTGTTAAAAGTTTGTTTAAAAGTTAATATACTCTAAACGGTAGTCGTTAAAATTTTATATTTAATATATATAGTCATTTTTAATGTACACAGATATCTTGTTTTTTTTTAGTCGCTTTTTTTACAATAACGTAATAAACTTTGGGATGGAATTTCATTATTTTGCAACAACTTTATTGTGTTTACTTTAAAAATATATATAGATCCAAGAAAGAATACATAAGCGAGAACCAGTTTTGAGTTCGACAGGTTCACTAGCGCGATCTTTAAAAGTGGAACTACGTCAGTTTACACACAAAAGTTTGTCAAATAACTGACGATTGCTTACACGGGACGTGCAAAGGAATATGTGCTTTATGTTCTCATATTACAAGGTTCAAATTATAATCATTCTAAAAATTAATGTACCCAAAGCCCAAAACAGTCGTTGTAACATACAGATACACATATTAAAATTCTTAATTTTAATTGTCAATACTAAATCATGTGACGAGATTTATTTACGTGTATCGTAAATCAGGCTTGGGTGTGTCCCATTACTTATTTCATCATTGAAGAAACTACCATTTAATCTTGTACACAGATAGGCAAATAACATATTGTTTATTACATTTAAATATTTTAATACTTCCTTTTGCCCGCGGCTTTGGTTATATTTATGTAGATTTTGACTATCAATTAAGACATGCCTCTGTGTGTAACAGGCGGTGAATGAATACTAAAAAATATTACAGAAACGTGCTTTTGCATCGGTATATCTGTAAGTGTTTAGTTTGATTTAAACTATATACCTTCTTAGTCTGAACGATTTGGTTATTTAGTTGAGTAACTTAAGATCAACATGTTTCCTTGTATTAATGAAGAACTCCTCAATCAGTTGTGATTCTGTTCCTAAAAAAAATATCACGTGTGTGTGTAAATATTTCAGCACTGTAAAAGCTATTAATCATATATTGACATAATAATATAAAATAATCTAAAGTATATTAAATGATTTAAATAATGTGTTATTAAATTTAATTACTTCGTTAGTTATAACTATTACTAAAAGTATAATACTCATCAAGGAAACATTGCATGTAACAACAAGTAAAATATAACCACGTTTATAAACTATTCAATTTAGCTGAACTCGTATACGGAAAAACAAATATGTAGGTTTAATAGAGAAACTCATCTGTATATTTATTGGTTAAAACTGAAATATTGTCATGTAGTAGTAAATATTACAAAATATTTATTTATTTATTTAAAAACTTTATGCACTACAATTGTACATCGGCGGACTTAATACCCAGGCCATTCTCTTCCAATCAACCTTCAGGTGGTGTAGATAATTTGTAGAGTAGGTGCACAGAGGTTACATACTTATAAGATATATATAGTTCATAATATATTTAAACGTATACATACACACATAGACTTAAATATAACATACATATATAAATATATACAAATATATAATTAATTAACATATACATAAATACTTTATTTGTTTATATACTATGAAACCCTGTAACGTAAGGTATGTTATTGATTAGATTGTTCTGCCAGTTCATTTAGAAGAAGCTCGTGTACCATCTTTTTGAACGTAAATCGGTTGGTGGACATCCTGACTTCGAGCGGTATCTCTTTAAAAAGACAGCCACCAAAAATTTTATCAAATTGTTTCTAGAAAGTACGATTGTTTTGACAGTTATAGTACTTATCTGTCATCTAGTCACAGATGAATAAGTGCCTTCTTGGCAAGTATATCCTTTCGTAGCGTTATTAAAACATCTCCTGTTAGAAATATTTCAATAAAAAAACAATCATTTTATACTTTGCTATTACGTCTAAGCATTGAAAAATAAATGCCTAGCAATTATTACAGAGAGGTCACAGGAAATTGTATTAAAACCGACGCAGATGTATAAAACTATAACAATGCATAATTGTTTATATGCAAATTACTTATAACAATATAAAACTCTCAAATCATAACGAGTGGCCAATAAAAATCTTGTAAAAAATAGCAGATGTACAGCTCAAAACAAAAAAGAAACTTTCATTTATATAATGACAATTATTTTTTTTTCATTTAAGAAAAAAACATTACCCTACCGCGATATTTTTTCTTAGTTACCCAAAACTAAGATGAAAAAATGTGGGGTCATATTAACAAACGTGTATGCAAATGCGCTAGAGAATTCGTGCACGAAATATGTATTTAAAACACAACTGCAGCACGAGGGTTAATTTTAGGGTTGTATGGCACAAGAGTTTTTTGCGCAAAAATAAAAAAAAACTTGCTCTAACAACGTAATAATAGTTATATATTATTATTATTATTTTTCTATTATTAAACAGTTACAAGAGAATTTGTATGTTTCATTCTTGCATAAGTTTAATTCAAGTTGCATTTGGAGAGCAGGAAAAATAACATTTGTGGTGTAATATACGCAGACAGCACACGTGAGGCCTTTGGTATTTGAACGTCGAGAACATTCTTTAGTGTCATGCAAGAACAGTAGTGCTCACACTATTGCGTGGCCATACTTACCAAATGAGTCGACATTTTGTGTCCATAGACTGCCTCTTTGGCGCAGTGGTAGCGAATGCGACTACTGTGCTAGAGGTCTCGGGTTCGATTCCTGAGTCGGACTAAATGTTTGTATGATCTGCAAATATTTGTTTCGGAGTTTGGGTGTTTTCTATGTATAATATGTATGTATTTACAAAAAAAAAAGTATATAAGTATTAATATCAGTTGTCTAGTACCCATAGTACAAGCTCTGCTTAGTTTGGGACTAGATGGCGTTGTGTGTTAAAATGTCCGAACACATTTATTTATTTATTTATTTATTTTGTTAGATACAGTAAAGCTTATTTTTGCACCAAAAAACTTATTATGCAGAAGAATCACTTGGCTACCGTGGTGTGGACTGTGGGTCACCATGCCACATTGTTGCGTTGTCTGCATTCGCAATAAGTATCGTGACCACCACTCTTGAATTATGCATATGCTTTCCATCAGGCGGAGTAGAATCACTTTGGAAGTTACATAAAAAACATAATTATCATCAAAATAAAATTAATTATACCTTCAAGATAATTTTTAACGAGGAACCGCAGTGTGTATGTGGCAAATAATATAATGGTACCTATGCGTATTCTAATAAGCATCTCCAATTATACTACTGTATACTACCGGGATCCAAATTAAACGATTTCTTTGTTTAAGACGATAATAATACCTAGTCATAAATACCTACTCTTGCTTTTACCCTAAAGCAAAGAATATGAACATCAAACATACAGAAAATATACAACGAGCGCCCTTATCACAAGAAGCCATGCCTTATAGGCAATATTTGGATTGACAGGAGTGCATGGAATTTGTAGGTACATATACATATATGACGTATACACATTAGGATATACTTGAATTGATTTGCCACCAATGATATAATTATAAAGGATCGAAAGTGTTGTGTTGTTGAATTTGCGCACTGGCAACAGCAGTTTTAGGGTTAACTGCCAACAAAATCCTAGTTAACCACTAGTGCTTCTGTAACGGGTACTATTTTATAATTTTTTAACTCAGTACCCTTTTTACCCCATACTCCGCAGCAAATCCATGAAAGATCCAAGTATTATTATGCAGCCAAGTTGAAATGAGGGGACATTCAATCAAGTTTTGAATTAAATAATGCGTGTTTTTACTGCCAGAATGTTTTTTGTTTAATTATATTGGACTATTAAGAATTTAAAAATAATGTTAAGTAGATAAATGTGTTGAAAATTTAGATTTCTCTTCTGTTTTTTTGTTAATCTTATTCTAATTTAAAAAAAATTGTGAATACCGCAAAATGTTAAATTTTTTCCTCTTTTTAAAATTATGTAGATTTTTTTGTATAATATTTAAATCTTAGACTGGCGTGAGATTTGGAGCGCTTCCCTCTGAATGGTCTTTATTTTGTTCTATGATTTTAGCAACTGAGTCTTTGTATGTCGTGAATATCCACTAAAAAAATTAATTGAAATTTCAAGTAATTGACAAACGGTGGTACGGAATAACTTTATATACCTTCTTAGTCTGAACGATTTGGTTATTTAGTTGAGTAACTTAAGATCAACATGTTTCCTTGTATTAATGAAGAACTTCTCAATCAGTTGTGATTCTGTTCCTAAAAAAAAACATCACGTGTGTGTGTAAATATTTCAGCACTGTAAAAGCTATAAATCATATATTGACATAATAATATAAAATAATCTAAAGTATATTAAATTATTAAAATATTGTGTTATTGGATGTAAAATTTAATTACTAAGCATGTTCGTTAGTTATAACTATTACTAAAAGTATAATACTCATCAAGGAAACATTACATGTTACAACAAGTAAAATATAACCACGTTTATAAACTATTCAATCTAGCTGAACTCGTATACGGAAAAAACAAATATGTAGGTTTGAATGAATATGTAGGTCTTTATTTTGTTCTATGATTTTAGCGACTGAGTCTTTGTATGTCGTGAATATCCACTAAAAAAATAAATTTAAATTTCAAGTAATTGACAAACGGTGGTACGGAATAACTACTTTTTTTTTGGTTTTCAGGAGGAAGAAAATTGATTGTTATTAATGTGAGCTAACACGCAGCTAAAGACGATACCATGACCCTTTAATATTTTATTTGAAGCTAGATGACCCGGTGAAATACGTATAATACATGTATATATATATATGTGAAAATTTCTGACCCCACCTATAAACATTCAAAAATAAAGGGACAAGTTTTTTTTTCCTAAATAGACAAAATACATTAATTATTTCACAGCTAGGAAAGGAGTGTATTGGCAAATTTAATTGTCGTCTTTTAGTATTTTCCGTTACTTATTATTTTGGGTTTCTCACCTTTAAAACTTGCCCTGAACTTCCTCAAATATTATACGTTCAAAATTAGCCTAAAAGATAAGGTGACCCACCGTTAAATATATTTTTTATTTTTGCGGCAATACAGCGTTAGCCGGGTCAGTATGTTTATATATATAGATATAAGGAAAATATGAAGACCTACTGATTTCAAGAGTGAATATCTCACTATCCACGACATTCACCAGCTATTTCCTTGAATTACAAAATGAAACTACTTTCATCACCCGACTTGTATTGTGGCAAAATGACGTACTCTCTATAATATTCCGTCACATACTGATTCAACATCGCAAGATGGTAAATTACATATAATCGAGTGAGAAACTTCAGAGAATACCCAACCAGTTACAATATAAGGAAAATGTTGTGTTGCTGTTAGATGTTGAAACTGTTGAATGCATAAAATGACTTATAAGTTAATATTTGATCACATTTTTTTTCACGCGGATTTTCCCTCGTTTTTTCCCGCCTGGTGGCATGTTGGACTCGAACCGACTATAAACGCTCGCCGAACGAACTAGGAGCCGGGGAACGAGGTACACCTTAGAACCCCAACCTAACTCGGGCTACTGGATCCGAAAAGGGTGGGGCACGATAGCTGTGGGGCGCGCCTACCTACACGATTTTTACATCCAAGACACAACGGAATCTAGCCTCATAGTAAGCAAAGCTTTTACTATGGGTATCTGACAACTGATATCCATAGACTATTTACAATGAGGTGAGCGATCTCCCAGTTCATCGTCCTCTTGGAATCATAACAAAACCTTTATAATTAAAAAATGTGTTAAAAGTTACATCATATTGAAACTGTCAGTGGAAATCGCTCGTTCTTCAAAAGTTTCTTATCGAAGTGCGATGTTCGGTGATTCGGTAATCACCAATTCAAATTTTTCCTTTAATTAAACTGATAAATACACTTGAACATAAGATAATGTAAAAGTATTTATGAACTAACGTACTATTTAAAAGTCGTCGAAATTTGTATGACTTACGTAATGTCGTAATGTTTTAAAAACTAAGAATGTAACCTACATGTACTCACATGAAAGTTAAGTTAAATCGAATAAAGCAATGTGTATTCGCAAAATTCGAATTGTGGACTATTTCGTTAACAAGTAATAAATTATTTTAAAAAAATCGACTACCTATATTTTTTCACTCTCACGACTAAGACGAATCTATTAACGACACCGCTCTCTGAAAAAATTGATAAGCCGTTTAGACTGTAAGGCGTGCCAAAGAAATATATATATATGTCTTTGGCACGCCCACATACTCTTTTTTAAAAACCTGCAAAATTACAGTTTAACTACTTCTCTTTTTAAATCCCTAGTGCTAGAAGCATCATTAGATTTATATACAAGTCAAATTGTCTTGGAAGTAACAGTTTTAGCGACAAAATTAATATATTTCTAATATAAAGCTATGTTCACAGGTTCACATTATGCAGTTCGTCCGCCATTAATAAAACCACAAAGTTATAAAACCATAAAGATATAGAGTAACATCATTGCTTACTATGTTAATGACATTGTCAAGTTTCTACAAACTTCATCATCATCATCATCATCATCAGCCTATCGCAGTCCACTGCTGGACATAGGCCTCTCCAATTCCACGCCACTTAGTACGATATATGTCTTCTCGCATCCAGCTCCTGCCAGCCGTCGTGCGCAAATGATCGCTCCACCTGGCCTGTGGACGTCCTACACTACGTTTGCCGAGACGCGGTCTCCACTCAAGAACTCGTTTACCCCAACGGTTATCGTGCTTGCTAATCCTGTGGGCTATGTCGATGACCCTGGTTCTTTGTCGGATCACCTCGTTTCTGATGCGATTCCTTAGAGAAACGCCGAGCATAGCCCTCTCCATAGCACGCTGAGCGACTTTGAACTTATGGACCAGTCGAACCGTAAACGTAAACTTCAATTATTTTAAACAATTTAATGAATAATCAATCACCTAAGAAGTTTTGTTGACGGTTCTTTTAATGACTTTAGATGGAATTATTTTATGGGTTTTATGACCCACCGAATTCATGAAAAAAAAGACTTAATGCGTCTTGATATAACTTGTTTTTTTAATAATTAACCTGTTTACTATTTTTTTACGATTTAAATTTGAACCTTAGTTTTACGGGTTTTATATCTGGCGTCTTGCAGTAACAATCCATTGTAGTATTTAACTGCTACATAAATTAATGTTAATGACTCATAATACGTGTTTAATTGGATTTGATCTAATACTACATTCTCATTAGTTTATTGGAGTTTAAATATACGTTTTTAGTAGAATTTTTACGAAATATTAATAAGGATAAAGCGCCTAGTATTCTATTTAGAGGATTTGGAATTCTCGGAAATGGGTATTCAAGTTGTAAATAAATACCGATGTCCTTGACCTTTTTCTTAAATAAGACATGAGGTCATTGAAAAATGGGTACATCTGTAAATGAGCTTTCAGACTATATTTGAGACGATACACATGTGATACAATATTAGGACACAGTCCGTTTGCTTCGAGACTTAAAAAAACAAATTTCGATTAACACGTAGTGACCTAACAGAGAATCTAGTTGAGTTTTTACTCGTTTCACTGGGTAAAGAATATTTAGGAATTTTAGAAGACAAAGGATGAAAATATCTTGCGCTTAAAACTTACTGGCAATTATTATATACTCACAATTAAGATGAATACAGAGACACATATCGAACACCAAAATCTATCAAACCGTCTAGCCCACAGAATTACAACAAAAAGTCGAAAATCATAACCTCATTTCAGTGTAGTTGGGCATAAAGCAAGCTTAATGTTCCGCTAACTGTAAAGTGTTATCATGACATTAAGTCATTATTCATACATAATTGTAACAAAACATCATTATTTTTTGTTTCCGTAATATTCTACACGTTAACTCTATTCTCAAGTTTTTGTATATATCTTTAAATAACAAGTGGGCTCTGTGAAAGAGCAATTATGTATTAAATTAATCATTTTAATCAGCTTTAAGTGTGTTTAAGGTCACTGCTCTCCTCGTAAGGGACGTAGCGTGATATAACGCTGCTTGTTCCTACTTCAATGAATATACTCTTCTTTCACGTGGGAGAGTCACGATTCGGCTTGCAATGGGCAGGCTCGACCGGAGGGCTACCACGGCCTCATAGAAAACCGCTGTGAAACAGCGCCTGCGCTGTGTTTCACCGAGTCAGTGAGGATACCGGAGGCCCATAATCCAACCCTTCCCCTTATGAGGGGAAGGGTTTCCTTTCCTCAAGGCCGGCAACGCACTTGTGACGCCTCTGGTGTTGCGGGTGTCCATGGGCGGCGGTAATCGCCTACTATCAGGCGATACATCTACTCGTTTGCCCCCTCTTCCATAAAAAAACATACTCGACTGATGGTTTCTGAGATTTGTGTTTATACAACAAATAAAACTTTCCAGCTTTAGATTAAGTGGATGTAATAAATTACGTTAAATTCGAAAATGTGTTAAAAACCCGAAAAAGTATTTTATTGTTTCCAAACTTATTTAAGTGCAACACATACTTGATTTTGAAATAACTGTTACGTATTAGGTGTGTTTTAGTATCCAGGTGGTTTCCAAAATTATCCTACTCTGCCTGATGGAAAGCATGAGCAGAATCCGGGTACTGTAACCGCGTATAGCTCTGACCGCCAATACCCTCTGAGGATGCCCGAGGTGCGCCTTATTCATTGGGCGGTCAGAGCCGCCACCCACACTGGTGCAGGATACCGGAGGCCCATACTCCAACCACTCTCCCCATCCCGCAAAGGCCGGCAACGCACTTGTGTCGCCTCTAGTTTTCCGGGTGTCCATGGGCAGTTCGCATTCCTTGGTGGGTGGTTACTTACCATCTTTGTTTGCAACTAATTCCATAAAAAAACAGGTCTCCTCTAAGCCTGTCCATCACAACCGCTCCAGCCTGTGCTGTCATCATCCAGCGATTACCCGCACCGGGTTTATCAAATAATAAATATTTCGGACATCTAACACACAACGTCATCCAGTCCCAAACTAAGCAGAGCTTGTATTATGTGTACTAGACAACTGATATAAATATATAAATCCTTTTTTTTATATAAATACATACATATTTACATAAAAAAAAATCAAACTCCTAAACAAATATCTGCAGATCCGACAAACATTTTATCCGACCCGGGAATTGAACCCGAGACCTCAGCAGTCCCACATGCTACCCCTATACCACCGAGGCAGTAAAAAAAGTACAATTAGTGAAACATTTCTCAATAAATTCCACACTTCTTATAGCAGTCCTAACTGCAGTAATGGGGATATCCCAAGCAGTACTTTGCTTATTTTTATTGAATTATAGCGTGTGTGTACAATTAATAATACACATACTAGTTTATGATATTATTTCTGTAAAATGTCCGTCTATGGCTGTAGCCATATATATATATTATAATACTTAATGCGCCAATGGTATGTATACCATTGGCGCATTAAGTATTATAATGAGGTTCCATAATAACTCGCAAACGAAATAAGATTATCTATAGAAAAATATGCTATCATATTTAGTCAGGTTCATTTTCTATACTATAAGTGATTTTTTTCTTTTTAATGACTAAAATCTTGAATGTAATTAATTTATGTTAGGTAAAATTAAAATAAATCATCAATAACATTAATACTGAATTCATTGTCTATATTAAGCACGCACACTTATACACTATATTATACACAATAAAAACAGAAAAATGGCATTTGAAAATACCTTGGAGACGCACAGTAATTTATTGACTAGCATTAATATTCAATACCCGAATGAACAAGCTTTGCTCGGTATTTTTTTATATTTTTTTTTTATAATGAATCTCGGCCTTATCAACTTATTGATGCCACCTGCATACTTAAATTCATGACAATCATTGGTGCCGATTTCTAGATTCAGAATATATACATGTATATACGAATTGCTCGTTTAAAGGTAGTCAATTTTATAACATTATTATATAACAGTACTATATATTAACATTTTTATTTTTTTAAGTGGTTTATCTTTGCGTCATAAGTGTCAAACTCATTATTAAGATTTTATAAATTAATAAATTACTTCTAGACCATCCATATTGAAATGTTCTGTATAAAATATCTGTCTTTTAATCTTCACTGCTTGATTTTTATCTAATATTATGACTGTTTGTATATGACCACGTTATATTGACTGCGTAGGTTAATATATGCTCAACTCTCCAATTGATAGTTCAAAAATTTAAAACCGTCTTTTTTGATAAAATCGTAATTATTTTTTTATCTGTGGAACGTATTTTATAGGCATACATATTTGACGGTAGGTAATTTAAAAGTAATATAAGATTATGGCTATTTATGAATAATATCAAGACTGATGCTCATTGGATTATAGAGTATAACATTAAATATTTATTAATTAAATATTTGATGATGATAGATAATGAGTTTTTTTTAAAATAATTATCTATCCTTTCTGTCACTGGCATTTTTTATAAAAAAAACCAAAAAAAAACCTCATTATCTATCATCATCAAATATTTAATTAATAATTTTTTTTTTTGTTTTTTTTTTTTAATCATTTTTAAATCAATATTCAAATTCAAATTCATTTTCTAGCTACATTTTGTAAAATTTATACCTATTATAATCGGTAAATAGCCAAACTAAAACCATAGACACTATTAGTTAGATAAGTTATTTTCCAATTAAAAAACCTCTTAGACTATACTGACTGTCTCTATGGTCATATTCGATTCTTTTTAGTAGGTGACTTAACCTCTTTGGCAGTGACTAAAACACATTCGTTTTCGATTTTCAAAAATTTAAATTGTGGCTCACACACACCTCAATATATTTAGGTAGTAAGGTATTCGTTCTACTACTATCCAATTTCACCCCTATAAGAATACGTTAAAAAGCGCCCGCATCAATGAAACTCCATAAAGGTTAGTGCACACTGAGCGTCTATTGTTTTAAAACTTTTTGAGTGTACAAGAACAATGGTCTAATTGTTTTTGGCGCCCCGCGTAGTGTTATAGAAAAAGAGTTCTTTATGCAAATCAATTATGAATGAATTATTATTTTTAATTGATGCGGGCGGTGCACGTGTGCACACTGCTTTACATTTTGGGTCGTTGTTTTATAAATTAAATAAACGATTTATCATAATAATACAATAATTTGAAGAATAAATATCATCATCAACAACCCCACCCCAATGTCCCACTGCTGGGCTCGGGTCTGTTCTCAGTAGAGGGTTAAGGCCATACGTCTCCAAGCTGGCGCAGTGCGGATTTTGGACTGGCCAGACTACGTTGCGGTCGTGCCGTTGGATGTTTTCAAGCCGCCTAAAGGCCTCCAACTAAGCTTCACGACTGTTATCCTTTGATGACAACTAGGACTAACTGCTTAACATGACCTCCGAGTAATAATAATAATAATAGTTTATTGCATAAATTTAACCATACAAGAAAGTAACACGGTTATTCCATTTACAATAACAAATTATCTAACAAGTATGGCAAACAATCATATGAGACCCCTGATCCTCAAACTAGGATTTCCTGTATTTTGAGAAGCAGTGGCTCTGCTTAATCGCTTAATCCGCGAATCACGGAGATGTTCATGGTATCGTGCCACTAGCGGTCACCCCTCCGGGTACTGACTGCGCAGTCGATGCTTACCTCCAGTGACTATTGCTAATCACCGAGTGCAACTGGGCTATGAGCACTACGATTAAATATTACGTAAACATCTTACATGTAGAATAGAATGCAAAACGGTAATTTACATAGTTATAAGTAAATAAACGAAAATCACTTATCAATTTTGCACATCCAAATGCAAACTTTATCCTAGAAAAGATCAAAAAGTAAGAAACTGTTTCCGCCCGGGATCGAACCGGGGGCCTTGTGCGTGTGAAGCACACGTGATAACCGCTACACTACGGAAACATGACTCTTCAGCTCCAATTTTAATTTAACTATCGACACTGTACGATAATATGTTTTAAGACGAACGTTCTTATCAGCCAATAATAATAAGGTCGTAAATCTCCCATATCTAGGTTAAACTTGCTCTTATCTGCTTCCATAAATAATGAGGAATTGATGTTTTTGTCTATCAAATTCACATTAATAGCCAATTATGAACAAGTGTGGAAGGTTTACGAACACCAAGTTGTATCAAATAATTATTGTTGTGATTAGTTTGAATTAGTAATAAATAATAATTATTTGAAATATATGGGCCATAGATATGTCGTATATCAAAGTGGCCGATATTTCTGACAATTAATTTAATTCTGACTCGAATTTATCAACCGAAGTTGTGAAAATACCTACTTGATAAGTTGGTAGTTACGCCATTTTTAAATTTTCTTACACGTCAATCACATTATTGCAATCGAAATCATAATTTTGGTAATTTTAATACTTTTATCACTTTTCTAGAAAATAGTCAATGGTGAAACTATACTTAAAAAAATATTGTTAGAATTTTTTTTACTAGCAGAACGTGTGGTTTGCACTGTTTGGAGTATTTTATATACGTTTTACTGAAGTAAAAAGTTAAAGTTTTGTACAAGTACTACTAATAAGTATCTGTCTGTCTGTCTATAAGAGTTTATGTAATATATTTTCATATGAGCAATGAAGTAAAGGGGGGTTTGGCAAAAAAAAATTTCTTTCAATTTGTTCGTTATTTATTCATGGTAGAAGAAAAAAAATATTCTCAGCGTTGTTAGTCTAAAGTCGGTAGAGTAGTCGGTCGGTAGCGGTTCCTCACTGTCAGCGAATCGAGTTTTATGCCTGAATCTACGTCTCAGATTAAGGATCTAATGCCCCATCTAGAGTCTCGCCTCGCGCCTCGGCGAGTTTAACGGGCCAAACCACACTCTAGCATGAAAGTGTGGAAGCTTGTCACGCATCGCTCCTTGCATCCTTTGACTCGCGTTCAAAAACCGACACAAAGCGAAGCGACAGCGAGGGGAGGCGAGGAAAGACGAGGTGGCACGAGTGCACCGTCCTTCCTCTCCCACTCATGGCGCCTCGTGTAGTCTCGTGGAGGGTGTATATGGGGCATCAGACAGGAGCGTCTTTACCTATAGTGCACGAGAGAGTTTAATGAATCTTCACGCTTACTGAAGGGCGCTACGCTTACTGAAGGGCGTTAAAGAAATGATCGCACACGGGCGCTTCTCGGACTAGATATGCCTCTGGTCTTGAGCGAGCCCATCGCGTGTCTTGTGATATTAGAGTATTTTCTTGTGTTCTTATCTCGCTTCATGTAATGCATGCATGTGCTGTAGGCGTCCAGAATCGAAGCTGCTAATCGTAAATATTGGGCAAGAAATCTTGTTATATTAATAATAAATTGATTTGAGGTAAGTATGCAATAAAAATTCATTCTAAATAAATAAACCCGTCCAAGTGCGTGTCTGGCCTCACATCGAATAAGATTCCGTAGTTATCCATTGGCACATGGATTTAGAAGGCGAAACTTATTATTTGGTGGTTTTTGTACGAAGTTTTACAAGTAAACGCATTTTATAAGTTACCTAAACTAATAAAGTTATATAAGCTGCTATAATTTTCCTTCAAAGTTCATCACATGGACTAACGTCATATATTCTATCAGAACTATGGAACCCTTATAAAACACAAAAACAAGCTAGTATGAATTTGACCAGTTTCTCATTTAGAATTCAATACATTTACTCAATTAAAAGTATTAAGACTAGATTACATCCACCGAATTGTCACTATAATTATTATCGAACAAAATTAATCGCTAGCCGAATTCAATTAGCGAGATCTAAGTGTCATTAACCCCAAAAAACAAGTAGCGACAGTAATAAACATTACATTATTATGTTACAAAAATATTTATTTATAATACCACTGCACGGTTATTGAGTAATCACTGCGCCGCTTCTTGCTGTGCTGAATGTTGTGGGTTCGATCTTGGGACACACAAAATGTTATTCTGAGTCGTCAACCTATCGCCGTCCACGGCTGAACGAAGTTTTCCCTCCACGGCTATCAAGGTCTTGGGAAGTCCGCATCCATCCGCTGCCTCGTCAAAACCCTCGTCAGTCTATCGTGGCACAGGACACTCTACACTCTGACATCGACAACTGTTGATAATCGACAGCTGTTTTCTGAATTTGTGTTTCACAGCGAACATCCTATGAATATTATAAACGCGAAGTTTGTATGGACGGATATTTATTACTCTTTCACGTAAAAACTACTCAACGGATTTGGATGAAACTTCACAGTAATATAGCTTGTACATCAGTATAACAGATAGGCTGGACTATTTGCCGCGATAACCGACATATACGCAGGCGGAGCCGCGGGCATAAACTAGTCTTTTCATATAGTACGTATGGAAAAAACCTCACGACATGAAATATATTCCTAATTCAGGGTTATCTAAGAAAAAGTAACGTGTTATAATAAAAAAGATGCAAATCAAACTAATCATTAACTAATGTTTTATTTTAGTATATTATCGTTGTCTTGAAGCTTGTCGAACTCGACTATTATCTAGTCAGATTCTGACAGTCGTTAACGTTAAGATAACTGTTTACTGTTTTTTCATAAAATGTTTTGAAGACAAGAATATAATTTATGACTAAAAGTTGGTAGAAATTATTTATACTGTTTTAGATGTTTACAGTCAGCGATAAAATATATTGTTGTATTTTAGAACACAAGTTGATTGGGTCTAGTGGTTATAGTCCTTATAATGTATCTTGATCTCTGTAACAGTTGTCATTAGTATCATTTTATTATTAGCGAGGTACATATAAGACTGATTTTTAATATTACTAATATATTGCACTTCATTTAAATCGTGCCACGCTTCGGCATGCATGGGCAGGCTCGACCAAAATGATACCAAGGCCTCACAGAAAACCGGTGTGAAACAGTGCCTGCACTGTGTTTCACCGAGCTAGTGAAGGTATCGCAGGCCTACACCTAACCCCTCCACCCATCCCCCTTCGCATTCCTGAAAGGCCGGCAACGCACTTGTGACGCCTCTGATGTTGCGGGTGTCCATGGGCCGTGGTAATCGCTTACTATCAGGTGATACGTCTGCTAGTTTTCCCACTATTTCATAAAAAATGTGATAAAACTGGCATCATTTGTGTAGTGACCAGCAGTGCGATGATCTAAGGAGGAGCCTTGGCAGTTAGTTTGGACATTGCGACGGCCTTCGTTCGGGTTTGGCACAAAGCACTTCCATCGAAGCTCCCTGCCTATGGGCTACCCGTGAAATTATGCGAATGGGTCACTAGCTTTTTAGCAGATAGAAATATTAAGGTCGATGTCGACGGTGAGAGCTTTGTCCGTCTCTCACTAGCATTGACATATCTGTGAATGCTAGTGTCACACTGCTGTGCTCATCGTCTCTTTTGAAGTCCAGACAAACACTGTGGTAGGTACTATTATCTAAAACGTTCATATATTTATAAGTGTATAAGTACGTTTGTCAACAGTCTGACTACAAATACAGGTTTCAAACAAACATTTATGACTGCCGGACAACCAAACAAATTTATTACCACTGGAGGTTGTACGTACGAAGTCAAACCAATAAAAATATAATTAAAAAAGCTAAAATAATTAGACTATAATTAGTAACGAATGTCTTTGAGTTTCCATACAAGAACACTTTATTGCCTGCCTAATAAAATTTGAGATCAGGTTTGATTGACTTGATTGCAAAGGTACCTGTTTAATTAAGCTATGTCATAGCTACAAGATAGAAAACTGTCAAGTGTGTGACGGACCCCGTGCAGTAAGGGATCCCGCAGTCTTTTTATAAATTATAACTCAATAACAGAATAGAGCTTCTAGAAAAAAAATTCATGTTCCCAACAGCCCGCTCCGATACAAACCTCTTTTAAGATTACCAAGAGTCTCTACTAATTGTTGGCAGCACAGCTATGTTGTGTGTGTGAGTAGAGCTTTTAATAAGCTTTGTTGTGTGTGTGTGTGTGTGTGTGTGTGAGGACATTATAAATCTATTCCCTATGAGTGCCTCAAAGGTGCAAAATTGTCTGAGCCTTAACTTTTTTAGAAGTTAAATAAAAAGAAAAAGAAATTGTTGATGTTGCCGCTTACATCTTTCTGTTTAGCATATCACAAAAAGTTAGGACTTGTAATTGGTTCACTGTTATCTGTTTTATTGCAATTGTATAGTGTTAGTTGTAAGTCCTCCGTAACATAAAAACACTTAGATTGGAGAGGGCTCAACGATCCGTATTAAAAATAGCTTTTAAAAAACATGGCGTTACTCTACTGACTTGCTATATGAAGAGTGTGGGTTTCTCAGAATAAGACAACTTTGTATTGCCTCGATAATTTTAAGATTTCATAAAAATGCGAGAAAAAAGGCTCGAGCCTCAAACAGATCTGTGAAATGGGACAGGTTGATAATACGTACCTCTTTTTCGCGCCGAAGTTTCAAATTTATGGGTCCCTACTTATACTCGAAATTATACACTCACAATAACAAAGTAATCAACATGAATAGAAATACCTGTAAAAAAGTAGTAGTCCAGTGGTGGCAAAAGCTATAACGAAACTGAGAGTATAGTACAAGTCTTGCAGTAAATGTATATACACACTCGCACCGACCCTTTTCACACCCACATGTAGGCAATCACACACGCAAAAACACACACACACGCTTACACACATGCACACACACACACACACAATCTCCGATGCACACTCGCTTTTGTTTTTTTAATGTTTCTGTTGTAAGGAAGATACTGATCCCACGACAAAGGAAATCCTAGTGTGGGGGCTTGTGTATATTATACAGTTGAAAATTTTAAATTATGAAAACAATAAATTATTATTATTATTATTATAATTAACAATGTAAGTATTTATTTATTCATCATTATGAAAATCAAATAAATAAATCTATCGCTGTCCACTTCTGAACGAAGGCCTCCCCAAGGAGCGCGAACTATCTCGGTCTTGGGCAGTCTGCATTTAATTTATCCGCTCATTCAGTGAGTCCGATCACTTTGTTCAAATCGTCCATCTACACACACACACTACACAACGTTTGTCTAATCGCGGTCTTTTTTTAAAGGATTTTATATTTTACAGGACATTTTCTTTCTAATCTTTGTAAGAAGTTTTATAGATTGAGTGACCATTAAGCACTCTTAAACTTATACATCTAAACCAGTAAAAATGTCTACCCTACTTTACGCCAAAGATCTCAAAATTTTTGAAATGTTTTTTCCACAACAATAGTTAAGTTACATACACTGTGGCCGTCCAGAAGGATGAGCATCGCACAAACTATACTTAATGATTCTTTATTAGGACTACCGAACCCTAAAACTACGAAGTTAATTTTGATTGGCTTAAATTGATATTATCTGTACAGCTGTCTACAACGTAATTTGTCATTATGCTAGAAAAACACATACATATGTAGTTTCTTTAATATCAGTTATATAACTTTTTTTAAAGTCTTAAGCCCGTCTGATTGAAAGCTTAAGTAGAAACCAAGGGTAGGGGCTGCCATACTCACTGCGAATGCAGACAAAACAGCATGGTGACCCACCCTGTGGCGGCTTAATGAGATACGTTATCACACTCCGCTTGAAGGAACTGGGATAATAGTGGAGGGAAACATGTGCACTGGTTCTTCTCTATCGCTTGACTATTGGCAGAGCGGTCGCGGCCACCTAGAGTCTACACTGGTGGTAGAGGTGGACAAATCCACTCGTACAATTTCCCGCCATCTCACCCTGTCGGCAGACTGTTGGCTGCAGTCAGACATACGGCTTCCGGTTGTGGACTTCACCTGGTCGATCCAGCACATGGGTGCCCTGCCGCGTTGTCTGATTCCCTCCACCTTTCCCTGCACTACCAGTCGCTCTAGTGAGTCGCTACTCCGTCTAAGGACATGGCCAAAGTACTGTACGCGACCTTGACCTTGACAGACGCTGTGTAATGACGAGCTCTTCTAGTACAGACACGTTGGTGCGGGACTCCGTCCAAAATATCCTGAGCATTTTTCGTGTAGAAGTAAGTTCCAGATTTTAGACCTACTGTAGTCATAATGTATTAATTAATTATTATCTAAATTGGATGCCTACGATACAATAGGTAGTATTTTGACTATTAGCTCTGAACTCACTTGTAACTATTTCACCGTTTTACCCTATCAACAAACGTAGGAGTAACATTTGATAATACTATATAATGTATTTTAAAAAGTTCCATCAAGTGCTGACAATCGAGAGTATAAATTAGTTAATAAGTTTAATTAATTAAGTAATATATTTTAAAAAGTACCATTAAGTTTTGGCAACCGAGAGTATAAATTAGTTAATTAGTTTAAACTAAGCCTGTAAAAAGTAATGTGACTCGCCAAAATGTTGATTATTTTAAATGATTTTCGCCAGATATTTTAAAATAATCCTGTAATTAGAGAAGCCACAGCTAGAACAAGGGCATCAAATGTGTAAGTATTGCACAGAGCATAAAGAGTCCTGCGTCGATACGAATGAACCAGTTTAATGACACTACAGCCTCACATAAATCCATTCTTGAGCAATAGTTTCGTGCATATTTACTTAGCAAGTGACTCATTCTAATCTCCAGACACTGTTTTCATCTCAGGTCCCTTAAACGGGCGCGTATCTGACTAGGCCACCATGGTGTGAATCCATTTTCGTATTAAGGATGGTGATACATGCTTTACATCAGGCAGCGTAATCATTTTGGCTACTTAAATAAATTATTGCAATTCAAATTGCAGCACCACTTATTACTCTTGAGTTGCAGGACTTGCAATCAATTACCATCTGGTGACATATTTTCTCATTAACCCTTCTTTGATTTCATAACATCAGAAGCCTGTAATAGTCTACTTGTGAACATAGGCCTATAATTAGAAATGTTTTGGGCTTCTATACCAGGCTGTTCTCAACGCCTATTAATTTAATCGGTGTCGAAAGAGCCGGCAAACTGCGCAAGGCAACATCAACGTCAAAAGAAAATAATGTTATGTATACACGCCTGCGAGGACTTGGAAGTCGTTACAATCCTACACAAACAGTCGTCCATGCTTCCTTTAACCTGTGGTCAAAAACCGACACCGACTCGATCACAACCTCGCGCAACCCAAGCCAAACAGCCCGTTAACATGCTTGTGATTGTGGAGGGTTGTTGAGGTGTGCCACGTGTATAAATGCACCAGAGAGGCTATAGTCTGCCCAGCATGGTATGCCTAGTAGCCTTATACCTCCTCTCTAAGAAGAGACCTATGTGCAGAAGTAAACCTTTAAAGGCGGACCATGTGGCACCACGCCAGCCAGAGGAACTGTTCAAGTTTTTTTTAAGATATATCGTAAAAAAAAGAAATTCTGTGGCCGAATTCCACACAAATATCTGTATTTATCATAACGGTGTTATTATTTGTGTGGCATGCAATGAAATGTGTCGCGTTATTTAATCTTTTACGACGTTTCTGTCGACAACTTGTCACTACAAGTGAAACGGTACAGCGACTAGGGTGAATGTACGTGTTATCGGCATAGTGTATTATTAGAAAAGTTATCGAATAACAATTAAAGAAAAAACATAATTTTAGAAGTATTTCGGTTTTTCTAATTCAACAAAAAAGTTTTAATCACATGGAATCGTTAGTTTTTGTCGTTAATAAATTTCTTAAGTATCCATCTGCTGACAATGTATTGACACACTGCAAGAACTTTGACGGTCAAGAGTTTAATATGTTCAGTAATCATTTTCTAACATTTTTGTTAAAATTTGTAAATATTTTGATATCTTATCTTAAGGAATATGAATTACTTCCTCGATTTTGTTCAACAATAAAATGTAGCCTGGGTGCTCTACAGTCAGTTAAATAGCGTTATTGTCGATTTTTTCAATTATTTTTATCCGACATAAAACTATCCTCTTTAAGATAGCATTTGTCTAGATCCATCTAGCTGTTCTGGCGTTATTAAGTCACAAACAACACTTTGACTTTTATTTCATTAGAGTGTCGCTTAGACAGTGGTGAGATAAAAGTTAGAGGAATGCGCCTCATTACTTGTATTTAGACAAGTCGTTAACCGACCGAGATTCTGATAACCTTTAGTTCAGTTTAGGTTATCCACACCCCCTCTAGTAGACAAGAATAAATTATTGAGTTTTCCTTGTAACGATTTAATTTTAGAACAACTTCAATGTAATTTATACTCTCTATTGTCAGCACTAAATGAAAATTGTTCTAATACATTATAGAGTCAAACATACTTGTACTTATTTCACTATAATAAGCGGAATAAGTACAAATGAGTTTGATTCTAGAATGTATAACAATTGCAATAGTTACTCTGGTAATCACTTTAAAATGATCTCATTTTTTTAACCCCCGATGCTAAAAGAGGAGTGTTACAAGTCCAACGTCAATGTCTGTGGGCGTGTGTGTCTGTCTGTGGCATCGTAGTTCTCAAACGGATGGTTTGGTAAATATCAGTCCAGCAGTGTAAGAGTATCCGCTTTTTCCAAAATGATGCATCGAATTATACATGTACATATTTTAATAGTATTGCATTGCCTAATACTTATCTACATGTGTAGAATACATACATGAACCGATACCATGTATATTGTTGTGGACCACCCCGACCAGCGTAATAACATTGTCTGTCTTGTCAAAAGTTGTGCTACGCAATTCCTTCATAGCCTTTCATCGAGAGAGTGAGGGTCATCCTTTTATCCTTAACTCCCGGGTCAAGGGAGAGGGAGCATACAAAGAGCGGCAATGGACTTGTTGAGAGTCCTCAAGTTGCAAATATACATGGTCGGCGGGGATCACTAGTCGTGAACTAACGTGTTCTTTCCATTGACATTTGAAAAAATATCTGTATTATTCGTTTCTTTACAAAATACACTGCCTCAGAGTACCTTTTTTAATACCCGTGTTATAATCCTATCATAGTCAATGTATAGTGAAATGCAACTCCTCCTCTTGCATTATAGTGCTGTGTCTGATTCCATGATCTTCTATTTTTAAACCTGCCACATTTAGAAATACATAATGGAATGCAATCGAATTGAAATCGGTGTCAAAGCAACAATAAAATATGTAGCAAAATCGAGTCACTTGTAATACAGCTGCCGATAACTGGTGCGTTTACCTCACTTCAATCGTGTCGATCTAAATGTCAACGATTTTATAGCCGCTGAGAGAGCTGCGTGTTATCGGGCTGGTCTGAATCTCCTAGCTTTTTTGTCCAAGTGTGAAACATGTGTGGTCCGGAACATTCCTGATATCATAAGTTTTAGTTGTTGTGGACCACAACTCAGTGATCAGTTTTGTGATAAACCTTTTGTATAAAGAGAGTCTGGGCATAAGAAAACTTTTTATAATGATTCGTTTAGAAGTTATGGCGCAAAAGCCTAAAAACAAACGCAAGTATTCGAATATTAACTGCTAGTAGAATTAATAGTGTTTAGTTGTCTATTTGTAAAATATATTCGAACACTGCGAAGAGAAAACGTACTTAATCACTTCAGTTTTTTAATATTTTCTTGAAAATTTCGCCTACAGAAGCCGCCCGAGTGATGGCGTTGCTGAATTCTAAGCTTAATCAGCGTGTTGTGGCTTCAAGACCACATCTAAGCTTGTCATTTGTACATAAAGCTTACAAACGCTATTTGGAAACTTGGTTATCCAGGCGCCGTCCTGGATCTGGTCGGAATCGAGTTACGTCTGAGCGAGGCGACCGATTCATTGCAACAGTTTCTTAAAGAAATTGGTATCTTAACGCAATTTAACAACAGTAACAACTTCGTGTTGTTAGAAATGTAACAGTTAGTGACTCTACGATTAGAAGAAGATTGAAGGAACGTGGATTTGTACCACACAAACAGAAGACCGCTCCTCGACTTTGCACGTGAGCCCCTTAACTGGTCTTTTAATCAGTGGAGCCACGTTCTCTTTTCCGATGACTGTAAAATTATGCTTTATGGTAATGATGGAAGGAAAAAGTACATAGAAGAGAAGGAAAACGTTATGTGCATTACTGAATGTAAGAAAATATTAGTTATGGTGGCGCTTCGTGGACAGGTTGGGGTGGTATTAGCTCCTACGGTAACACAGAGCTTGTCTTTGTGTCAGGACCGCGTCTACCGTCATTAAACAGTAAACACATCACATCGAACAATGTCTAAACGATCATGTGATGCCCTCTGCACATTTTATTTCCGAGGAGTTCAAATTCATGCATAATAATGCTCGAGCCTACTTATTTCTACATACATACATACAGATTTTATTTAATCGAGGATCGCACGCTAGACCTCTGGTGTAGCAGTTACAGTCACTAACTCGACGAACAGGCCTGTCAAGATGGCCAGAAAGGATTAACGCTTTTACGCATATTTGTGTTTCGACTATACTTGACCAGTTTCACACTGAAGGGAGATCCTTATCAAAGCCTTGGTATAGCTAGGTTACGCTTCGGTGTCATGCGCTCCACCATCATACAAACGGTAGTAAAAAAGTTATATCTTCCTCAATATAACTCAAAATAGTTTTTATTCCAATTAGCTTAAAGTCGGATTCTGTTTGAAGTTCTGTCTTACCCCGTTTTTAGAATTCCACAATTCAACAAAGAATAAACAAAAACCACTCTTTAATTTATGAAAATATTTTATAAACCAGAAGGCAGACTAAACTTTTTGCCGCCGATATTATGTCAGTGTGCACACATTTTACATAAATTTACTGTTGATGGAGGTGATACAAAAGAATAAGATGTTTATCACTCAAATAATTCCGAACTCGATTTGTACAACTTTTAAATTCCAAAATTCCTTCATAAATCGTCCCTTATCCAAAGCGGTTCATTATACATTCGAATTAAAGTCAGGTGATGCATTCGATTATGGAATTCAGTATCGTAAATCGTTGTACACGCCTCGGGAATCGATACTCGAGTCGAGTAACTACAGTCGAATAATTTGCAGATCGCTGTGTTTGACAGCCGCCTTGAGCGCATTGCTCTGTTGCATGTCTTTATTCGGGGTCTTTCTGAAGTATTTACTATAACTTTTGTTTTTGTTTTCAAATGAAGGTATTATTTCGTAAAGATTTTTTGTTTCTGCTCATTTAAATACGGCATTTTGTTTATGGTTGAGTATAATATAGTAAGACGTAGTATTTAAATAAGTACCTTGTTTGGTTCTTGTTATTTTTAATATGAATACATTAAGTATATTCTAGTTTTGTAAGAGCACTTATTGGTAGGGGAAAATCTTATGAGAACGCGCCACCGACGTGCTGATGTTTGATGTTGATAATTTTAATTTTAAAATTATAAAATTTCTAATTTTTACACACCAATTTTACAAATAACATTCTAAGTTATAAGTTTCCACTTTTATCGTCAGTACTTATTACTTATGACTACCGAGCGGACCTATCACGTGATGGTAAGCGATTACCGCCGCTCATGGACACCCGCCAAACTAAAGGCGTCACAAGTGTGTTGCCGGCCATTTAAGGAGTACGCTCTTTTCCTGTGCATTAATGAAATCTATCGTAACTATAATGATTGAGTAGGTTTAGTGTTTATCGTATCTATTTCCATTGTCTTGAGTTGCCTATGTTTCTATGTAGATGATTAAAATATGACCTTAATAGATCTGCATATAAATAGAACAGAAAATAATAAATTTGTGACATAACCAAAGTAAGTTAAGTAGGTGTCACGCAGTCAAAAAAAAGAATCGAATAGTATCTAGTTAATTGCAATCATTTTAATTTTCACGCCACGTGCGTTTTAAATCAAACACGTCTTGAAAAATCTATTTTCCTATGTCACATTAGGTATTAGTGAAAGCGGCAAGCATGCGTGCGTGTGCGCACGATCGGGTCGTGTTCGGTTACGATCGGAGCCGGTCGTGACGCGCTCGTGTCATTACGCGCTTGTTCGGGCGTCGTTCGTCGTGCGCACCCGTTTCGGTTGTATACGTTGTTACGCGTGTGCCAGGGTTGTGCTTCACATTTTGTTGTAATGATGATGTTGAATTTAGACATCATATTATACTCTTAGAAGATGGGTTCCCTCGTGAGTCACGCGCTCAATAACAAAAGCTTATCAGATTTTACACATACCAACTTATGTTGCCTCCAACTTTTATCCTCGTATTTTTTCTATTTAGGTATGTTGATTTAGTTAAAAAAAGTATAAAGTTAAACACTAACAATATTCAGTTTCAATATTAAAATATGAATTTGGTATTTTAATTGATAAGTTGACGTAATTGGTACTTTTTTCATCATCATCCACACGTTTCAGTCCTCCAGCAGAGGACTTATGCCTCTCTCTCTCTCTCTTTCTCTCTCCTAAGCCAAGAGAGCAAGGAAACAGCATAGAGCAAGTCGTCCCGCCAACTGGCCCGAGGTCGTCCCACCAAGTCCCGCCAAGTCGCTATCTTCACTCCAAGACTCGCTCACTAACACAAAGTGATATATTCTGTCGATTATGTCACTTTTTTTCTCTGACGAATCTTTAATAAAAGAAAAAAGAGTACTCCTTGTTAAAATGTCGACAACGCACTAGTTATGGCTCTGGTGTTGCGGGTGTCCATGGGCAGCGGTAATCGCTTATCATCACGCAAAAGTCTTGCTTTATATTCCATAAAAATAAGTGCTATGGAAAGAGCTATGCACGGAGTCTTTCGGCATTTTACGTTACTGCATAATTCTAAATTTTTGTGTGTCAAAAAAATATAGACAAACGGATAGCCGTTTGTCTATATTTTCCAGCTCTACCTAGGAACGGCTTTACCGATTTTAACTGGATAGTTCATGGTATGAGTAACTTAGGCTACTTTTTTTAGACTCGCTTCGTATCGCAGTGTTTTTGTAAAAACAACCGCGGGTAACATGGCGAGGTACAGTTAGTTGCTAATAAACTAAACTGTCAACCCTAGCCTCGCACTTACGCTCATAGTAATATATCTGTCAATATCGTGCACCGGATTATTGGCATTGCTGCAAACTAATAGGGCAGGTAATTGTATGCACGTTGTGTGCAACATGCATTCATGCTCATATGTACGTTGTACAGGTTTCTTGTAAATTTCCGATCCTTTGATAAATTAATGATTTTTTTTGTATGGCCCTGGCAAGATGACTCTACTCTTCTCCATCAGGAAAGCATAAGCAGACTCCAAGAGTGGTGGTCACCATCTAATAGCATACAATGCAGTAATTTATACTCTCGATTATCGGCACTTGATGGAACTTGTTGCAATACATTCTAGAATCAAACTCACTTGTTCTTATCCCACTATTTTAATTGAGTTTACACCTGACGGGTTTTGTCTCATGGCATTTTCAAAGGTTACTATACAATGCAGCATGGCGATCAACACCATAACGGCCTCGTGATGCTTCTGCATCGTTGAGCCTCCGGTCTCGCACTCACCGTGTGGTTTGTTACCGTACCACTTTCGATGCTATGATATTTTATGCTAAAATGAGACTTAGAGCCCAAATGTTTTATTACTATAATGATCTGATATGATATAAAACATGCTTATTTGCTAAATGATACTGCTAGTAAAGAACACACAGGTGCGTTCAATGACCGGTGGTGAACTAACTTTAAAATGGGAATTAATATGAATGTTCATTGATTTGCTGATGCGATGCTTACAATTTCGCAATGTACGGTTGCACCGTTCGTTACCAACGAAACACGATAGCACGAAAGCTGTTATTGTACGTTGCTTTTCTGTGCGAGAGTTGTACTGCTCCAGTCGAGCCGACCCGTTCGTACTGAGATCAGCATGACTCTGCTATCTTGAATGTCTTGTGGTATAAAGCAGGAAACATCTAGCATCTATGTAAAATTGACTGTTTGAGCCGATGGTCGATAAACATATTAATTTAAAACTAGTAGACGCGCAATGGTCGACCACCATTTCTTTTTCTGTACTCCTCTTCCTTTAACTGTGTCAAATTTCATAATTCTCCGTCTAAACAATTTTCTTAAAAAGGGATACAAACTATTTGCTTAACCTATAATTATATAGATTATGTTGACGTATCTTTCTATCATACTTTATTTAATCTGTATAAAATATCAGTATCTTAAATTGATGTATATGTAAAATTAATTATTTATACGGCTGACTGATTCATCAACGCAGAGACTAAACCACTTGTAATTCGAAATTGAATTTTTGGCAGTTGATATTGTTTACGTTGTAAAAAGCTACTAAGAAAGGATTTTAAGATATTTCTTGTTTGTAAGTTCCTCAATTACAAAGTTTCAAACAGAATATTTCGTACACCTCATTACAAAATTATGTTTATTAAATGCAGTACAAAATTTATCATCATAAGTGCAGGAAGAGGAATGAAATATTGTATTTTATGCTTTTAATCTATAACATTATAAAATGGAATGATATGGTTCGGAGTAGTTACTTGATAGACATCAGCTTAAGAATAAGGAAACATATATATTTAGTATATTGAATTTAGATAAAGCACGCCACGAGCGAACATCTATCTAAAATTCCAACAACAGTGTTTCAAAAGAACTTCGATATCACTTAGCAATTAGAATTTAGAACTCTGATGGCAATCAGTCCTCGTCACAAAATCGAAAGTTCAGCTGTATCAAACTTAAATTCGACACTGAGGTAGTTTGACAACAAGGAGAATTTCCAGGAACCTACAGGCATTCCTACGAGAGGAGTGCCTGTAGGTTTCTGGAAATTCTAGATATCCATCCGTAAATTGTGTACTACATTTTTTTACAATTCCCAAAACATAAAAATAGATAGTAGAACTACGTAGATTTTAGCAGGAATCAGCCGGCCGCGGCGATCCTACCCTCTCATAAGAGACCAAACTAAAATGGTAGAATTCGTGCTGTCATGTTTCTAAGATGACAGCGAGATCGAAGGCCCAATAAGGCAGAAGCAACTCAATAGACCGCCGTAGTGTAGGTCACCATGCTGTATTGTTGCATTGTCTGTATTCATAGAGAGTAAGTATGGTGACTACGACCTTTGGATTCTGCTCATGCTTCCCATCAGGCAGAGTAAAGACATTTTAGCAGTCTCATATGAGAAAAAAATTTGGTAATTTTAGTAGTTTCATAGAATTAACAAAAATAAAGTTTTTAATGTAAAGAGTTGTAAACCAACTAAGCGCAACAAATAACAACCAACCAACCAACAACTAACACGATGGGGTCGAGATGTGATGTTAATGTGTAAATATTCGTAGAGCGCTATGACCACCACACCGTGTAATGTTTTGTGGTGTCGAGGATCATAGTCATACTAGATGTGACCTGAGCAGAGCCGACAAGTATACTTTATAGTATATTTCATTTTTTCTTCTAAATTTACTTTGGTAGTTTATTTGAAGTGCCTGAATTATTAAGGAGATTAGAGAGTATAGTTTATTTCATTGAGAGCATAATCCTAATTGGTTTGGACAACATTTAAAGTATTGACATAATCGGATTTATTTCTGGCGAACCATGTTTGTGTGTGGCCTTTTTTAATTTATCGTCCCATAATAATAGTTTCATAACAGAACAGATTAATAAGGAAAAGCTATTACAATTATTATATTATTAATTTTTTTCGTGGCTTGGATTTGTGCGCTTGCTGCTGTAGAGAGACTATTGATATTTATAAGTTACATATATAAATATGAATAGATTGTTACCGAAAACTATTATCACTTTTTGAGAGCCTTATGCATAACAGACCAGTAGATTGTGTATTTTTTTCGTTGGAGCAGTTATCTAATTTTTAATGTGAAAATTCAAAAGCCTCTATAAATTCTACTAAAACTTGGTTAACAATATGAGCTAAAGATTTTAAAATTGTTTGTTGATTACTCCATTTTAATGTGCTTATTTGGTGTTTTATCGAAGTGTTAGTCTTTAATGAAGTTCTAGGTACAAATATGATACTAGGTCACATACGTTGGCATGTGTAGTCACATCTACAAGTACTATATCACTGTATGGAGTAGAAGCAGCGACCCGCGATAGAGTCATTTCCTGATTTTGATGTCACAATATAATGTTTGGTGATAGTACACAGAAATAAACTAGAATTTTGAACATTAATATACTCTTCTACTATTTCCGATTACATTGTCATTGTCATCTGCAATTAAAGACAAATGTTGGGTCAAAGCCCAAACTCCCTCCTTTTTTCTTCCCTGTGGAAATCTCTGAGGACGTCGGATTCGAATCGACTAAAATCGCACGTCATCTCGGATACTAGAAGCCGGAGAACCGGTGCAACCTAGAAAGGAAAACCCTAGAACCCAGACATACCTCGGGTCACATACATTTTGCAGATGGTCCCCTCCTGTGTGGGAGCCCCGATGTGCCCATTCGCGTCGCTACCAGGGCCTGATTCTGCTAGTATGACAGATGGCCTCACCTATCACCCTCAAGGAAAGCCCAAACGGATGGTCCCCTGTTTCTCGGGAGAAGGGGCGGGGGAGATGTCAGTGTATTACGCAATATGACTTTTGAGCACCTTTAATAATTCGACTACACAATGTGACCTTGAGTGTTGTGGGTTCTAACCCAACATGGAATAACAGTCTGAGAGATCCACAAATTATAGGTCTGAATCTGAGTGTTTATTTGTGTCCATTTCATGATGTTTGTAAAGACCCAAACGATACAAGATATTTATTATGTATATTAAGTAGTATGTAGTTGCAGTTGCCATGACCGGCTACTTATTGTTGGCGGTCCTTCAAGGAAGCCTTCGTTCAGCAGTGGACGGAAATAGACTGATTTGAAAAGTAACTGAATGTCCCCATAATTTAGTAAAATAAGTTTCTAACACGATCAAATGCTCTCACGTCACTTAGTTATAAAAATATTATTTATACCAAAAAAGCAAAGGATTATGCAGATCGTATACTTTGTTATTTTATAAAAATGTTTAGGAATGATCATAGATCTAATAAAAAAATGTTGTTTATCTTAAACTGTTGCATATACTGCGTGATAGCAACAGCGCAAACAAGGATGTGCGCGGTAGAGGCGATGCCTAATTCCCTCTAATTTCAACCTATATAGCACTGACAAAGTTATTGTTGCGTCTGACAAACGGATCCCTAATAATTGTATTAAAATGTTGTTGTGAATTGGCATTAAAAATTTGATACTTCCTCGTATTTAGAAACATTCATATAGTGCTAATTTTAGCGGTAAAAAATAGCCTTTGTCCTCCATCAAGAATCACGGTATCTTTAAAGAAATTTTAATTGTCAATTAAAACGTAACAATATTAGTAGCGATTAGCTGAAAATTTACGGCTTTCGAAGGAAAATTTTCACCGTTCAGTGATGTTTAGCGTCTATTTGTCGTACGGTAATGTAATAGGGGTATACATATAAAAAACAGTTCAAACTAGAAGTTCCAGAAATTAGAGCGTTCAAACAAACGAACTCTTCAGCTTTATAATTTATTATTCTAGTGTCACCTTGTTGCTCACACTGAACTCCGAAACTATGAAAACAATTCACGTTTTTTTTTTGAGATGTTATAGTTAACATTACACTAAGACATTGGTCTTAGTGTAATGTTTGGTTCCTATTGAGGAACCAAACATAATAAAAAGAGATGCGTGTGTCAACTACTAGAAGTATAGCTTTTACTTATATTTTATTTATTTTACTTTTGTACCGTGGGAGAGCCACGTTTCGGCATGCATGGGTCCGTTCAACCGGAGTGATACTACGGCCTCACAAAAAGCAAGTGGTGTGAAACAGCGCCTGTGCTGTGTTTCACCGATTGAGTGAGGATACCGGTGGCCCATATCCCAACCCTTCCCCCATCCCTCTCCTCATCCCCAAAGGCCGGCAACGCACCAGTGACGCCTCTGGTGTTGCGGGTGTTCATAACGGCGGTAATCGCTTACAATCAGGCGATAGGTAAGCTCGTTTGCCCCCATTCCTTAAAAAAAATTTAAAGTGGTTATCGGCGGATCTAAGTCCTATTTTCTCACTGACTCAAAACAATATTTCTTACTCATACATGACGTCAGATCTTTTGACATTTTGCATAAGAATTGACGTATCAGTACTGTTCATCTTCATCATCAGCCTATCATAATCCACTGCTGGATATAAAACTCTGCAATAGTATGCCACTTGGATCCATCAATAGCTTCTTGCATCCAACTCCTGCCAGTCGTCTTGGGCAAGTCACCACTCCACCTGGCTTGTGGGCGACCTACACTACGCTTACCGAGACTGTAAATCAGTACGATGCTCTTACGTATCCCACAGCATGAAATAGCGCTGCTCCATAATCTGAAGGTCCACTTAGCGCTCCTTTATCTTCTCGTCATACTTATTGTCTGGTTGCTGGCTGACCGTATTGGTTGTTTTTTGCACGATGACATCTTAAACGACTTTAGTGTGAGCTTGTGTGAGATAATGTTATGTGCTACTTAATTGCCTTATAATACATCCATGTTATGGTCTGCAAATCATTGGGTTACTGTGGTGTCCAAAGTTTGGCGATTAAAACCGCTGCACCGATTTTAATGACTAAATACATGGCGCACAGTAAAATATTCTCGTTACGTATTATTATATTTATAAATAAATAGCTGAGCTTCACGGTGTTAACCGCGGTACAACAACAACCGCAGGCATCGCCGACTCTCAGAACCTCAGAAACTCAGAAACCTCTGTGGGCTCATGCAAAACACTTTCCTTAGATTATGACATGATCAAATGCATAGTTTACGATTCTATAAACGACATAAAGACAACATTCGTTTTTATATGTTGAATACTATATTATAAGATAGTATTATATAGTAAAATTTCGTGTAAATATTTCAAATTGAATGTTTGTTTCCTATCAGAACGGCACCAAGAATGTTGTCTAAACTACATTATAATGGCCAAAATGTTGCATTGTATTGTGTGCCGTAGTGCGTGTCGGTTTGTGTTTCACTTTATTTATTCACTATTATTAGGATCCGTTATACTGTTGACATCATCTAATAAATTAACTCTATAATTACAAAGTTCATTTCGTGGAATCGTTAATAAAAAAAACAATAAATTAATATAGGAGAACCAACATTATTTTCACAGGAATTAACGCGATCACTTATTTATAGGTATTACATACCTCTGATTTGCCTGACGTTTCGACCAGTTTGCGCTGTCAGCCTGTGACCACGGCCAGTGCAGCCTGGTTAATTACGTTAATTCTCGTAAAAATAATTATTATGTCATGAATTTGATGAGTTTGTGAGAACCAAAGCGACCGTAATAGCCGAAAGTTGGTAGGTTGAAGTGGAAGTGGGCTGGTCACATATGTCGCAGAACAGACAACTGATGGAGTAAGCGTGTTTTATATTGGAGACCGCGTCTTGGCAATTCTATACCTCTACTAATCTACCTAACCGTATTTCTACTGGCAGAAAAGGAGAACGTTCCTAACTTAGCAAATATAGATCTGTATCATCTCTTAACTGCAGTTTCTCGCTATGTTAAACGACTCCTCGGGCTATGTTTATTACTAGCTATAAAGGCGGTTGCCAACTCAATTAAATAAAATAAACACGTCAGTGAGAATTTCCCTTTAGTTGTGCCCCATGCGTGCGCAACTACAATAGTACTGCTAAGCTCTTTATCACTGAGATTTTATCAGTAGTACTCAACCAGTTCAACTTAGCATCTAATTATAATATCATTAACCTTTCGGCAACGTAGCTGACGTTAATAGAATATAGCCCAAAGTTATATTCGAATGAAAGATTAATTACATACCGCTAGATTTAATTGGAGATTTCTTTATAGTTAAATAAGGGTCTTTCCACACTGTTGTCCGCTTAATCAGTCTATGCAATATAATAAAGACATTTGTACGAGGAAAAAACATTCAAGAAAAAGACCCGACAACTACTATTCTGAGTTATTCTGTGGTTTTAAAAATGTTAATAAATTATATTTTATACGTCAGAAGGTTTATTTTTGAAATTCGTCGAATCCAAACCCGTAACAATATTATAATTAGGTAAGTCTTAAAAATTATGAAGCGACTGTCTTCTGCCACTGAATGCGTCAGTTTAAGATCGACATAATATGACTTTTTGTTTTCATTTGTTTAAATGCACAGAACAGTAGAAATTTGTTTTGTGTGCATTTAAATTAGCTACTCAACTACCTCACTCGTCAGCAGTAACGATCAGTTGTGGAAAAACTTGAATAAAAAATATAATTTTAGATTATTTTTTGATAAGCAGGGTTTGTTCCTATCAAATGTATTGAAATTTACAGTGTGTAGACTTCTTAAACGTTGATAAATAAAACTATCAAAAGTAAGGTGTTTTTATAAAAAATACAAATTTTATTTCATTACTTATTCTTTGTACAAATACTAGCTTTTGCCTGCAGCTCCGCCCGCGGGTATGTCGGATATCGCAATAAAGAATAGCCTTGAGGAACACCTCAATAATCAAAGTATATTCGTAAAGAAACAGACAGACACACACGGAAGAGTAAACATTATAGTCATTATTAGAGTAAATATTATATTATTATTAAAAACACCATACAAAAATGTGAAAATATAACATATTTTTTAACAACACTTATCTGATTCGCGCAACTTTGTCTGTGTCTCAAACCGACTTTTGGCTTTTTGTATTCTCTCACATATTTTCTCCCTTTTTAAAGTTTCTCTAGATTTCCACAAGCATTTTCAAACTAAAATAAGACATATCTGTTCAGCCATTTTCGATTTTTAGAAAGAGTAACCAACGACAATGCATTATGGTATACAAGAAGAAATATATCAGTATCCAGATTACTCATACAGATTCCGTTACTTGTCCGTCATTTTACTTGCAAATATGTTACTCGTCGATGCCAAGACCTGGTGCGTGTTCACTACGCCATGACTCATGTGTACGGAGCTTTAGCGGTTAAACTAAAAGATAAGATGGTTTATGTTATCTCGAAGCCTATCTCTGACAAGATTGTGCTTTGTGGCTATAGTTTTTAATGTTTTTTATTATCTCTTTAACGGCCTTTATAGCAGTTTACTCCGATGTTTGGTTAACAACCGTTTAATTTTCAGTATATTCGGCATCGTCTTAAGGCATTGTCTTTTTACGGTTCGAACTCGATACCGCGGCTATTAAACATAGTAATATATTTAATATAATGCGTCCTGAAAAAAATACAATGTTTTTAAGTTTTTGTTTGTGTGCAATCCAGAACCTAATTAACTTTAAACTATTGCGTTCCATTTTAGGTAAATATGTATGTATCTCGGTAAATGTTGTGTAGGTTTAACAGTTTGATTTAAACAGGCTACATGGAGTGACTATTTGGGCAAAAAGGCTGGCAGGATCTGGATTTGGGAACCTAAACTTAGTGAAACTGGAGTGCAATAGGAGAAACCTATGTCCCGCATTAGACTACGCAGGCTGTTGCTAGTGATGTAATAACAGGAATAAACGCACTCAGGATAGGTTTTCGACATTACGATTACTGTCATTTTAGGCTGGTCTTCTGTAAGAGTCCAATCAAGCGGGCCCTTTCGTGCTCAAATTCAAATTCAAAATCATTGAAATCAGCCTGGTTCTACTGATTATAGTGGTTTCGCTCGTTTCTTTCGCCGTTATGATCCAACACGTTCGCAAATAATTGTACCGTCAATTTAAACTTTTTATGAAGTAAATGAATGCCATAATTTGCGAAGTTAATGAACTAAATGTAATTTACAGTCTCATTGTAGATAGATTAATGTGTAATACAAAAAACTGTTAAGTGTTATAATAGATGGGTTCAAGCAGTAGGCAGTATAATAGTTTGATGAATTAATATGATAATCCCATTAGCTTTTGCATGCGGCTTAGATTGTGTTCTCAATTCAGACAATCTGTTTTTTACTGGTTGAAAGGCATCTTATTTATTTTTAATTAGCATTGGTATTATTGTAGGATTTGTAATTAAGGCCTGAAAATTTAATAAATAAATAAACGAATTCACATTGACTTTTTTAACATAAGCTTGGAGTTAGCGTTGAATAATAATTTGTCATTACTAGATCAAAGATATAGAAAAGCAGATATATTTAATACAAGGATGTACTTTTGTGTAAAATTTAGGGAAACATTGGTCGGACGAAGTTAAGCGAAACAATATCTGAATGCTGTTTATTAAAAACGTCGTTAAGAATGTGGAATTTTTCAGTTTGGCAGTTCAATTTAACTAATTGATTATGTTCGGTAGTAAAGTGGCTTGTATTGGACTCGTGGTTCCATAATCAGCAGTTCCGTAAAGTACCACAGTTTGATAACCTCGTGTGAAATATAATCACTTTAATGTTGGTATTTTAAGAAAGAACGAATTAAATATCAGTGCACATTATCCACTGTATACTATCCTTTTTTTTACGTGTGGACACCCCCAAGGTCCGTCACCCCACCGGGATTTGCGGCGAAGCGATGTGTCGGAAACGAACCGACTAAAACCATACGGCGTGCCCCTCTGCGCCTGAGACGGGAGGCATTCGGGAACCGCTTTCTTACGCCATCCGGACTGTATATTATCCTACACTAACTCTTCTGGTCAGCGTGTTCTAGTAGGCCAAATCCTCTTTTCTGAAGAGACACCTATGTCTAGAAGTGAACTTAAAATCGTTGTTGATATGGATAAAGTAATAGTGACAACGTAAACGCAAAGCCATCACTTAAATATGTTTTCCAAAATAATTTCTCATAAACAAGATGAACAAAGACATGAAAGAAACTTAGAATAATTAATCCACAATTAAGTTAACATAATTGGACGAATCTAGGAGTGAAGCAGTGGAACATGTAACGGTGGTGCGCAACCACTGAGCCAACGCGACACACTCCAAAGAGCAGATAAAGTTATTGTAGGGAATGTGCGCATACGCATTGTGGTTTAACCGGCAGCGATTTTTAATTAATCGAAAACTTGAACTGAAATGAATGATTTTTATTAATTAGGACTTACAAGGGTCACTTGTATGTTAAATTATTAGATCTAAAAAAACACTAAATAAGTTATAAATAAATAATCTAATTTAAATAAGTTTTGTTCGTTTTGCTTTCTAGAAGAACAGAGATGAGATTATCCTAACTACCTAAGTGAAAGATCATATGTTTTATACATATTTATATCCATATCATTGTCCTTATTGTAAAGCCTAACATGGACTTGTCTGCCGTCACCACACGGACTGTAGAAATATTAATAAATGTGCCATCTAGCGAAGATTGGCGGGACTACTCTTCTTTGCTCCCGCATTGCAGTGCAGTTGGGAATTAACCCTGTTACTTTTAAATACATCATAAAAACATTTTTCATCGAGAAGAATTCTTTAAAAATATTCAGAAATTCTTCTAACTAGAATTCTATTCTATTCTAGAATTCTTCCAGAAAATCGTACGTGGTCTATCTGAAACGTAGGCATTGTAAATCCGTAACGGTTTATGATGGTTTTCTCTCTCGAGTATATTAAGTTAGTTTTTGATAGTAACAGTAATTAAAGATGTGCAAAAAATGACAATTCATTCTCACTGACTGTACTATGCTATGGATTCTTAAGTCCCTCCGCTTACTCGCTTTCACTGGAACCGCAAAAAATCCTAATTAAATAAACGCACAGAAGCAAAGATTGTTATCTGTTAACAACTACCCACGTAAGTGCATAATCATTCATTGTTTGATTTCGATCACCAGCATATACATGTTATTATGGACACTAGAACCTTTTACAACATATCATTTTACAAGTCTATATTTCTGGCTCAATTATTCACTCGACTTTAGTTAAACGCTCTTTAGACTTTAATTAAAAGGGGACACGCCTTTATTAAATATTATGACTAGTCTTTATAAACTTCAAAGCTGGGCCTATATAGTAATTTTTTATGATCATCAAGATTATTTGGGGAGGCTACTGGTTCAACCGGTTTTATATGCATATCAGTTTTTACCGTATAAGTACTTGGGAACCATAAAGGCTAGGAAAATGAAGATCATAATCGGCATCGAAATCCTAAAGGTGAACTGAATTCGAAGGTTGAACTAGTTATCAGTATAATTGAGAGTGTCAGCTTTCCAATAATGATTGCCATATATGTTCATGATCGACGACAAAAAAATTCTCGGCCAAAGTGTGTGAAACCCAATTTCTTAACTCCGGACTATGATTAAAAATTTCATGTAAGAGAAACACAATAACACCTTTAGCCCCACCAACCAGCCAGACCAACGAGGCATTCATAATTTTTTCCTTAATTTTTTTTTATTCGAATATCATAACTCAATACCAGTGGAAAAGAGTGATAAAAAGTACAATTAGTTTCCATTATCACTTGACTTAGAACTGAAGAGAAATACCGTGAGAATGGTTGCACTTCCGATGTTTATTCTCGAATATATATGAAGTTTGAGTAAGTACTTAAAGAATTATGATTCTAAGTGCACATAAAAATATACATATTTATTAAATAAATATATTTATAGTACAACTAGTAACCTCCTCCATGTGGAGACGTATTAAGAATATAAAAGCTCCTTGGATACAACCGACATATTAAAACCGACTAAAACCGCATCCCGCCTCGGGTACCAGGAGCTGGGGAATCAGGTGCACAATCGAACTGAAATCCCTGGAACCTCGAAGCACCACGGGTCACCTACGCTTCGTAGATAGCCCCCTCCTGAGTAGGAGCTCCTGTGTTACCTTGCTAAAAAGCGCTCCACCTTCCACCCCCAGGCTTGCGCTTATGGAGAACTGACATCGTTCTGCGAGTGTCACCACCCCGATTTGAGTCCTATGAGTGTCGAAAAGGGCAACTGTAAGCAACGGCAAAGATTAAGGATGCTGTAGAGGAGTGGGCTGTTGAAAGTTATTGATGAGGAACCTACTGTGGCTTTGTATGGATTGTGAAGCGTATGTTATCTATGGCAAGCATAGACAACATTAAAGAAAAAGTGATGCACACTCGGGTTTATTTTTAATATTAATAATGTAAACGAAATGAACGAATATAAATGATGTTTTCGAGTACCAAGCCGAAGCATATATACTGGAGATAGGTCCTACGCTCCGTCTTGGTTTGGTATCAACTCGAAAATAAAAAAAAAACTAAATTATTTTTTATCGAAGACATCTTATACGGGTTTAACAATCTAATATACCGTTTCTGTATACACGTTCATAAACGGCGATAATTGACTCTTCCTCACTGATTGATATTAAGTATATACTGAGTAGTGATATTCGGTTTTAAGACTCCATTAACCGGTTTGTCAAATAATTTCTATGGACACTTAAGAATGGTGATAATTCAAACTTCCTCGTTGATTTATGTTGGTATTTGGTTCCTATACATTTACATTAACACATGTCTATTATAATAACGGAACATGTAATACTTTAAATCTGAAGAGATTTCTTATTTGTTTATGTGTTTTTATATCTAAGGATAAAGGGGCAAACCAGCAGAAGTATTGCCTGATGGTAAGAGATTACCGCAGCTCATGACACCCACAAGACCAGAGGCGTCACAAGCGCGTTGCCGGCTTTAGGGGGATGGGGGAGGTGGAGGTATCTTCAGGTACTCGGTGAAACACTGCGCAAGCGTTGTTTCACACCGGTTTTCTGTGAGGCAGTGGTATTACTCCGGTCGAGCCGACCATTCAAGCGTGGCTCACCCACGGTAAGTATCTGAGTAATCAAAATTACTGGTTCGAATTCGAAAACTATTTTTATTTCAGTGTTGTATAGCTTATTTATCGCGGAATACTATGGGCTATACTTCATCACGCTATGACTAATAGGTACCAAAAATCAAAGAGATGTTGAGAGAGTTGCAAATACAGCTATAGGTACAGGCACAGGTATACAGGTAGGTAAATCGCACGAATCTAAAGCATTTTTTTTAAATTTATAACTAGGTAACCCCCTCGGTGTTACACGCGGTTTTTGTTGTCTCTTCACAAAACAACATCCGCGATTAATACCTTTTACAGTTTTAATTTCAAGTAACTCTATCTATATGTTACACTTTCACCGCTAAACCACTATACCGATTTCAATGAGATTCGGCATAGATATATTTTCATTTTTAAGTAAGAGCATAGGCTACTTTTCACTGCTATAACCATCATGGACTCTGGCGGTGCTGGACGCTCTTTTTTTTTATTTTTTATATCTAATCTGCCAAAATGACTCTGCCCTGCCTGATGGAAAGCATGAGCAGAATCCAAGAGTGGTGGTCACCATCCTCAATGCGAAAAAGAACAATGCAGCATGGTGACCCAGACTATGGCGGCCTGGGGGGAAAGGGGATGGTGAGGGGGATAGGGGGCGTTGGATTGGGGTATGGGCCTCCGGTATCCTCACTCACTCGATGAAACACAGCGTAAGCGCTGTTTCACACCGGTTTTCTGTGAGGCCGTGGTATCACTCCGGTCGAGCCGGCCCATTCATGCCGAAGCATGGCTCTCCCACGGTAAAAATCATTATAATTGTGATATCACATTAATGTATTAAAATTTAATTTCAATTACAGCCTATCTATGCACTTTATAAAATATATATTGCTTTCATTCATCAATAAGTCTCGGTACATTTGCCACTACCATAGAAGTTAATTTTATTACCCACTCGTAATTTGTTGTGTAACGCAAGTTCGGTAACAAAAACCGTAACAAAATACCGGATGTCACGTGGGCGGTCACTGCACATTGTTATACAAAAAGCTCGTGATTTTTTATTGTGACAATAATATTTTAATTTTAGGGAATCTTCCTGTTATATACATGTTGCAAAGGCTATATCTACAAACGTGAGTGATCATGTCGAAAAATTACAAACGTTCATGAAAAGGAGGCCAACAACACCTAGACTCAGAACAACAATATATGGTACATACAAAATGTTGTTACATTTGGGGATCGAATCCGCAACACGGAGCAGTAGCAAGCGACGATCCGTGCAGTCAATAAGATTATATACAAAATGATGTCAAGTCGACTGTAAATAAGGTACTTTAGTAACTTCAAAAGCTCCATTTCATTAAAATATTACTTCTATAAATTTAATTAAAAGGACAGAGAACCGGTAACGTTATTCTTTAGGAATCCGAGTGATCTCATATAGCGAATAGTTCAAGGGAATAAAAATGGTTTAAAGGTTTTGCAAGTTAAAGTAATAAATATGCAGAATATATCTTTACCTCAATCTTGAATTCCTATATACTGTCGGTATCAAGTCCAGTTCCATGAACTAATTAGAGTTATTCACGCAAAGCAACTATCATCCAATCTCCGTTACAAAACCCATAAAGAAACTATTGACTTAAAGTTGAACATTATAATAACGTAACAAGTTATGTTAAACAGTTTTGACTGGACTGAAATACCACCTGCTAGCATTAATCTTTGTGATTTTAATTACAAGAAGACGCATCACAACCTACAAATAATAGCCATCTAAATTACTGTACCTTAGATTTGACATTTCTAAATTTCGAAACAAGTAACTTAAACAAATGCACTTAATCAATAAATCAACAACCTATAATGTCCCACTGCTGGGATCGGGTCTCCTCTCAGGAGAGGGTTAAGGCCACAGGTCCGCACACTGGCCAAGTGCGGGTTGGGGACTGGCAAGAATACGTTGTGGCTACGTATCTTGCCGTTGGATGTTTTTAAGCCGCCCGAAGGCCTCCAATTAAGCTTCACGACTGTTATCGTATGATAACAACCGGGACCGACTGTTTAACGTGACCTTTGAATCACGGAGACGCTCATGGTAACATGCCACCAGCGGTCACCGGTCCAGATACTGACTGCGCCGTCGTCGCTTACCCTCGGTGATTGTTTCTAATCATCGAGTGCAACTGGGCTATGAGCGTCTCATCCACATGCATGCACTAATAGTAAAATAATATTATTTATAGGTACCGCCCATATTTTGTTAACCCGTTGGTATTGAGTCTTGGTACAGTTGGTCTTGAGTTGGTACAGAACCTGACAACTTGTAAGTATGATTCTCGAAGATTTGTTAATTTCTGCCTCAACAGACTTTCATGAAGGCGTGCAGCATACTGCTGTAGAGGTTATGAAATATGCACAGCAGAATCGTATAACTACAGTGAAATTCTTCCCAGCACTGATCACTGATCAACTGCAATAAAACACAAACAATAATAATAAATAATTATAAAATTTATGCCGTATTCAATGTAAAAGATTTGGATGTTTTTTTTAAGAGTAGGCTTAACTTAAAATAAGCAAAATATTAATTCTTAAGAACTTATACAATTAGAACTAAGTAATTATTATTTCTTACTATGCAATTACAATTCTTAAACTTATTATTACGTAAGGTCAACATGTCAAAGTAGTGATCTGCCTGATCTAAGTAAGACTTGTGTTTCAGGCAAGGTGACCCATTGATTAAGTACTCTTCGTTATTTCATTTCTTGTATCCAAGGATACGTAACTTAGCGCGTCGGTGCAAAGTCTTCTTACTTGTAATAAATTTAATTGTTTATTAATTTTATAAAGTTCATTCTTTCATTTATTCAAGGAGAATACATGAACTCTCAATATAATGTAGGGCGATAATCACAAGTTTAACACTTTATACCTAAATAGGTATAATAAATATTATACTGTGTACACATACATAATATAACACATACACGAGGAAGCATTTGCGAACCTTTATGTATGAAGATATATTAAATGTATACCAATAACTGGAATACCAATATACTGCTGCACTGATCACTCATGTGTACATCCACCTAAGGTAGGCTGGTAAGGAATAAGTAAATAAATATATGGAACATCTAACATACCCATCTCAGCAGACCTTGTGTTACGGGTAATAGACAACTGATTTAAATAAATTTATACTTTTTCATATCAGATAAAAAATACCCAAGCTCCGAAACAAATATTTGCAGATCATACAAGACCCGGGTATCGACCCCGAGACCTCAATCACAGCATTCGCATACCATTGCGCCACCGAAGCAGTCAAAGAATTCCAATGGTGTTTTGTCTGACTTTTGCAAATTTTTGTGCTTCCCTCTTTGTTTATAATCATTATAGTTTATTTTTAAAACTGATTTCATGTGTTAAAACTAGTTATTTTTAAGGAAATTTCATAGTCATAATATCGTCAGAGGAATTACCATATTTAATTTCACGCGTAAAAATGCAAAGTAAAAATACGTACGTTCTGTTTCTATTCCCCTTTTGAATCTCTTAAATCATAGTCACCCTCGCGCCCTACACAAATGCTTTTGTCTTCTCTAATACTATTAACAAAATTTACCTCGACTACACTAACACACTTATTACATTCGTAACTGCCCTTTCCGGTTTATTTTTAATTGAGTTTTGTTACAATGGCGTTCATTTTGTAATAATATAGTGTCAATGTGTACTTATTATTGTGATAAGATGACGGCTTTTCAAACAGGAAGGCGAACCTGTAATGTTAGGGAACGATTGCAGGGCTTTGAATGTGGTTGGTGCGCTAATGTTACGAATGACTTTCCACTGGTCAGTTATTAAGCTTCCCACTTAAAAGGCCGCTTTTAATGAGGATCGAGAGTAAAATTAAAGAGTGGTTGAATGCGTTCGTATGCAAATTTTAAAGTTTTAAATTGTAATGGTTTTAGCAACTTTGTAATTAATTATGATTAGCAATATGGTAAATAGTATGTCACGAATTCTCCAGCTGTAATACATTTAATGTTGAAAATTAAAACGTATATATACAAAATTATTTTTATTGTAAGATTTTTTTTCCACAATTGAGGTCATATTTCTTCAAATTTAAGCCATAGATACTATCGATTATTATTGATGTTAAAGTGTATTTTATAAATTATGTAAAGAAAGAAATACGTGAGATGGAAGAAAACAGGCAAATGCGGGAATGTAGTCGAGAGTATTAATAGTTATTCCAGACAGAAAAGTAGATTATTTTCAATCGTCACACGACATATTAAGAAGATTGTAAGTGCTCTGTAACAGGACGTCGTAAATGGAAAAAAGTATTAACCAATGTCCTTTAATTATCATAAACATTTTATAAGCTATAACACCATCTACATCACAAGATTACTTAACGACATTTACCAGTGATAAGAAAATCGTTTAACAATGAATACTAGTAAATATCCTTTTATAAATAAACTTACACTTGCATTCTTAAAGGGGTAGGTTTAAAATCCGGGTCGGACCAAAAGTGTTATTGAGTTTTTCTGATCATATAAATACTTAATTACAGTTCGGAGTTTGGAACTTGGGGTCTGAACCCCCGTGACTCGGAGAGCACGCAAAGCTATAGTCCTGTGCCTGATCTCTCCCCGATCGTATCCGCTAACTATCCAATCGGATTATGGGAGAGAGTGGACAGAGAATGCTCCTGTGCTTGGTGCACTATAACATCTCCTGCATAGTTGGCTGGTCTTCGTTAAGACTGGCCGTAACCGTCTAGGAGAATATTATTCGTGAAGATGCAGCTAGCGGGACCTTAAATGTAATCGTTCACTTGTATCATTTGTGGTGCAAGGTCAATCTACCTGCAGCGGCTCCACTGACTCACTGGAGCATATAATTTTCCAAGTCCAATGCACGTTGCAGAAAGATATGAATAATGAAAAATTATACTAAAATTGATAAGATCACTGTTTTATTAAAATAGCTAAAGTAATGTTAGCAAGAAGTAAATGAAAGATAAATGAAATGAAAGAACCCTGGCATCATAATTAGTTTTATATCAGTTACTAACTGTGTATTGCGGTTGTTTTTATACCTTCACTACAAGAACGGGCGAAGCTTGTTTAAAATAAAAGTATTCTAACGTATACTCCTAATCCTAATACGTTACTTGTAAAAGTCCCGTCAAAATCAATACAGCGGTTCCAGGAATTCGGAAGAAACAGAGATTTTTTATTTATTTCTATAAATATAATTGTATATAATTGCCTGTTAGATATTGCTTTGCAGTGATAAGGTCGGCACTTGTAATTTATATTTTAATAGTTTCAAACCTTGTAATGACATAAGCTGATGTACATAAAAAGATTTATTATTATTACTGTGCCGCAGTGGTAGCGTATGCGACTGCAGTGCTTGAGGTCTCGGGTTAGACCCAGGTCGGACCAAATGTTTGTACTATCTGCAAATGTTTCTTAGTTTGAGTGTTTTATATGTACAGTAGTAGTATAAATTTATTTATATCAGTTGTTTAGTACCCATAACACAAGTTCTGCTAGTCTTGGAACTAAATGCCGTTGTGTGTAAGATGTCCAAAATATTTATTTATTTATTACTATAAAAGTTGTGTTTATATGTTAGGACAACACGTTAAACCTCGGTCCAGATCGCCTTACGAACATCTATGGCCATCGCTACGGGTAGTTAGTGCCCTAAAGAATCTGGCAACAGGTTTTTTTTCTACGAAACTTCAGTATCACTTAGAACTTGGGTTGTAGAGGTCTGATAGTAGTCGCTCCGAGTGAGAAATTGAGATTGAGCCGAACAAGTAGACGGCTCAAACGTAGCAGAGACTACGGGCCCGAGTCGAAAATTGATTTGTCGTGTGAAAAGGTGCAAAACAGTAACATTCAGGTCCTTTGACAGTTTACATGACGGTCTTGTATTTTAGAAGCAAGTGTGTGTAGGCTTAAGTGTAAAAATAATTTGTAAAAGTGGTGAAATACTTTGAACAGTTGACTTTTAAGTCCAGATATAATATACATTCTTCGTGTTTAAAATTACGAAAGTTTAAAGTGCCATTAAATTTTCAAAAAGCTGTATTTTTAATTGTTTATGTACGAATGGGCAGTATTTCATTAGTAGTTTTTTTTAAATCAACATTTTAAAGTTTTAAGTAGTAATTTGATTAGATCGGCGCTTGATTGTGAGGTAATTTAGGCCAATTTTGATTATTAAGCCTCGATCGACCTACGTATAACTTTAACTTACATTTATTTAGTACTTTTTTTCAAGTTTGCTTAAATATACTTTTATTTTCCTTTTTAGATTAAATTTGTATTTTTCACGACAAATAGTATTTTTGGACGAAAGTATTTCTGTAAAAAAAAAATGTCTTGAAATCGTGTGGTACCTTAGCATTATATGCGTAAAACAAAATTATTTTGAATTTAGAATTAGGTATAAAAGATAACTCCCAAAGGTGCGTGGATTCCGATTACAGATTTCGTCTTGGTCAACACACCAAACACCGGAACGTGTTCTAACTAAAACTTTGTCACTATTCCATATTCAACCTTACGTTCGAAGTGATAAAGTAGTTTTTATAAATAATGTTGTCGAAACTGTGTTTGTAATTTTCATATACGGGTTCAACAAACTTTAGAATAATGGTTTACAATTCAGTGCGCGTAGGCTGTGGCCGAAATGATAGACCGTCCCTTTAGACTACAATAGCCTATAAATATTGAAAAAAAGAAGATAATCTATTACAATCGTTTGATATTCTAACGCCAGAGTTACTTTGTATGCTTTCCTACTCACTCGTGTAGGGTGTCTTTGTTTTATCACAAAATTATATACAGTTTTTTGATTAACTTCGTTTTAGTTGTATCCAACATTCCGGGGCTCTTAGAGTGTTTTATTTTGATTTACCTAAGGAGGTCCTACAGCTTATTCTATCTAAACGATGAACCACAATAACTACAATAAGTCATCAACATAAGCAGGCCTTCCTTTCGTTGTAATTTATGAGTTGTAAACATATTTAAAAGCTCCGCATTGGAGCATCTATCAATTTTAAATTTATACAAATCAAGAACAAAAAAAAATCAAGGAAAACATGATTAATCGAAGATGTATTTGCGCATTCGCCGTCCAGCACTTACGCAGGGTACTAACGCAAGAATAAATTTAAATTCAACTCTTTGAAGGTGTGGCTCGCTTGGTTAAGGAACGACTTTTTGCAGTGGTTTAGGAGTTTTACTTGAACTGGCTATGGGATAATCACATTAAGTTGAGTAGTTAGGAATAAGAATGAAATAACAGATTATCAAAAAAAACAGAATGAAAGATTACACCCAAGATAAACCAATAGAGGTTTTATGAATCTTTTATGTTTGACATTGTATACTGTTTTTGTAATTTAAATAAATAATAAAAAAAACTAAATAAATATTAAGCATAGACACTGTGTGTGGTGATGGTTTGACACGGAGTATCACTACCCCTATTGTGTGACGAAAGAGCCTGCGTAGGCTTCAACTAACGAGCAAATTACACAAAACAACAACAATACAAACAGCACGAAAACATTAAACAATGCCAAACTCTACGCCACACCTTTTGGACCCATCAGCGTGGAATAGAAAACCAAAAACTTTTTTCTAATTAAGTGATCTATGTCAGGCATGACACTATTGGGAGGCTGTTAATATGATCATGATATAACTAAAGTAGTGACACATAGAAAACGAATAAGCAGCATTCCTGAATTTTCGCTCCACAATTATGCAAGCTACCATTTAAATATTAGAAAATCGAGCAGAAATACGATTAACCTCGATTTCACACGTAGCAACAATTCATTATGCAAATGTAAAAACTCCATTATAAAGGTCTGTGATAACCAACCACGCAACACTAATTATTGATGAGTAAAATGATTTCGATGTTGCGTCATGCAGTAACTTGTTTGTTGCAAGTAAAATATATTTTTTAAATTATATATATGTTTTATGTATATTTTTTGGCATAGGGGGCAATGAACTTTTTGACAGTAAGTAACTACCGTCGCCCGTGGGAATCTGTTACTCAATTTGGATGGATGGATGGATGACACCATCCATCCATTTTTTTGTATTATGCTTGGTAAACTGAACTTTAATTTGTGTGCTGTGTTTATCTATTTTTTTTGTGCCTCAAGTATTTATTCTGAATTTTCTTTGTGTCCGTTGAATGTATGTTTATAAAATCTTATGCGACACTGGGATATTCCTAATGCTGGAGTTGTCTTTTATTTTATTTCGTACGCCCGCTTTTGAAGATAAGGGAGAGAAGATTTAGTTCCAGTAAGCTGTCCATAAGCAACCACGGAAATGGTGAACTTCGGTTGATCCATTTGTGCTGAAGTTAGGCTCTTCAACAGGTAGTGTTGTTGTTTAATATAATTTCCAAATGCTTTGGAGCATGATTCATTCGCCGAGTCTGAGTCACATACTAGACGCTGACTTTACATTGACCTACAGATTTATAAAAACTTGTAATATATTAACTGTTTTTAAATTTCCATATTAATATATTTTATTATTCTATATTACTAATTTTTTATTTTATTTATAAGCCACAGTTGGCTATTAATTTATTTCGTGGTTCTTTTCTCGTGGTTTAATTATCAAATGTGCCAATATTTTAAGAGTTTATTTGGAGGCTTTCAAAATCCTTAGTTGTTACAGATTAAGTAGATTTAAATAAAAAATTACAACTAAAATAACAGAGATAAAAAGTACTTGCACAGTTTCTGGTAGTAAATCTTCGGGTGTACAAATGAGAGCTCAAGTAATATTGGTAATTGAAATAAAACAAAACATACAAAACTGTCAAATTTCAACTGTCAATCGATAACGATATCAATATATATAACATTATAGGCTCAGCAATGTTCTCTTTTTAAACTTCGTATCCTATTTGATGTCCGCAACGTGGTCCCCCCACATCCCCAGAAATAGTAAGGCTTGATGACGCGAATATGTGTATATGAAATACTTAATGATTTTAATAATGCTCGATGCATATGCTGTACTTTTGGCCGGCATGGTTAGCTGGTTAGAGGGCAACCACTTATACGGGAGACAAAGCAGGAGAACAATGCTTTGGATAATCGGTTTTCAGATTTAGCGTGTCTGATATACGAGTGATTGAATTAAGTAATGTGACGGCCGTTGAAGATCATTTTGATAGCTACCATTGTTGAAAATCTTATTATCTTGATGTTGTCTGTCTGCCTGTTATTGGATGTATTAAATTTTGGTTATGACTGCAATGTTATCAGGATAAGTATAGTAGAACTCTTAACATGAGTGGTTTCATCTTAGGATCTTTTCAGTCAGCCGTAATAGTGAGTACATATGCTCTTAATTTGCGGTCGTTCTGCTAGTTTTTCGTTTTCCATGTCTAAAATATACAAATACACTCACATCTTTTTCTCATAGGGGGTATCAAACCTATCAGTAGTCCGTTCATAGGTCTAGTGGACATACTCATTCCATAAAGCGAATACCAGTCTCCACGTCAGGAGGAGTTTCTTCCAAATACGGTCTTTGCATAGTCGACTTAAATTACTTGTTAAGATCTCATTTTGAAAATTTTTCTCAAACTCGAAACACCATGAACTCCGGGCAAAAAGATTGTGTTGCTCGAATTACAGCTGTAAAACTCTGTAAAGTTTTGATTGAAAAAGAGTAAGTCACCAATCATCAACAACCCATAATGTACCACTGCTGGGCTCGGTCTCCTCTCATGAGAGGGTTAAGGCCATACGACCCCACGCTGGCCGAGTGTGGTTTGGGGACTAAAATAGTAAGTATATAATGGTAATATTAACAATATCTGCTAAGGATATGCTTGTAACTTATGCTAAAGACTTATTATCCGCTACATTCTCTTGCAGCTCTATCTATTGAACTTCCAAAATTGTGATTAAAACCATGACATTCTTCCTATTCCTATAAACATGAAAACGTTTGCTTCTGGTCTTGAATATCTTGAACTTTCCAAACCCAAGCGTTACCTCTGTCCCTGAAGGCCCTGAAGATCTCTCAATTTCTATTAGATTTTTAGAAAGTTTTAAAGTAAGTTTATTCCCAATTTCCCAACCACCACAACCTTAGGCGGTTGGGAACAGATTTAAAAGTTATCTTAAGCTGTTTACGTCAACGACATTTCGAAGCGTTAGTCGACCTAAAACAAAAAGCTTCTACACACGTTGGATACTTATTTCTTTAAGTATAAAGTTCAAAAATTTATTAAAAACGAACGACTTGTTAGAAAACGCTGAACAGTTTGCGTTATAGTGCAGGTCTACTTGTGTGACCCCAAGTTCCGTTACTTCCATCTGCGTTTTATAGTAAAACCGTTGTATTAGGATATTGAATTTATAAATAAGTAGCTGAGCCCCGTGGTGTTACCAGCGTATGTTGTCCTTTTAAATTGTAGCCTATGTGTCATTCTGATGTATAAGCTATATTATTGTAAAGTTTCATTAAAATCCATTTAGTAGCTTTTACGTGAAAAAGTAACAAAGATCCTTCCATACTTACAAACTTTCGCGTTTATAATATTAGTAGGTTTTAGAGGGACTGCAACGAATTCTCGTGGCAATTATACTTTTGAGAATGAGTTAAGGAAAGGGATGACTGTGATCGCCTGTGATAAGCATACTTCTTACTTGAGATAGAATAGAAATTATAGTCATATCTCTTTTACTCTTACGTGTTAAAGTAGAGATAGATGTATAAATAACTATCACTAGTGTTTATTCCTGCATAGTTCAATGTTATATATGTGTGTACTATGTGCTAGCTTAAACTGTTACATTTCCATATTTTGGACAAATTTTTTTTTTGAAGATAGCACTTCTTTATTGGGAATATCCTGTATCGCGAGAAACGTTACAAATATTCATGAAACGGATATAAAAAACATACAGACTCAGAACACCAATTTGTGGATTACAGAAAGTGTTATCCTTTGCGGGGTTTGAATCTACAACAATCTTTTATGGTAAAAAAAAACTTTAATGTGAGACACATCAAAGTTTTTAAAACGGCGTGTCTCTACTGTTATTAATTATAAACAAATTGATTTAATTAGTATTTTCTTCTATGATAGATAATGGGATGGAGACCTTAGGTACGAAGAAAATCAATTGGCCGTTAGAAAATCAACTTTATAAAAAGTTTTTCATGATAGTTATTTTAAATTTATGCTTGTAATTAATTATGTAACTATAGCTTAGTTTTATATTTAAAATAATCCTCTAGCTAAACTATAATTGGTTGAAACAATCCAATGTAATGTTCTGTCGGTCCGTAAGTTACGCAAAGCTTAAACTTCAATCGTCGAAACTAACTCTCGGTATGTTAATGAGTACTAGGTAAGACCTAGTGCTCATTAAAATACTAAGTAAATAGTGGTTTGTTTTTCTACACTTAATTCCTTCGCATTCTTACTTTTTACCTTACGTTACTTAGTAAGATATGAATTCTATGTCTACCTTTGTTACAATATATACACATAAATATATACACTGTATGTATACTTATATATGTAATCGTATATATTAATACCCACGGTATTCTCATATAAACAATCTTTGTGTGGTGTAAAAATTATATAAGGTAGGCGAATTGAGATTGCACAAGTAAAAAATAAAATGAGAATATATGTTTTTTTTACATATATAGACTAAAATACATATATTATTCTTGATATATTTATAAAACAAAAAAAGTTTAAAAAGGATAACCCTTCTGCTTAAGAATACAAAATTTTGAAAAAATCAAACCGACTTCAAGAACCTGACCAAAATACAGTCGAAGGGATAACCTCCTACTTTTTTGTAGTCGGTTAAAAAGTTTAAATAAAATTTATAAAACCTTTATTATCCAGGCCGTTATTACGAATCTATTGAGCATATCATTCGTTAAATCAGGTTAAGTAGTGTAAGCGCTACGGTGGGACATACAAACATACTATATATATACATACATTATATACTGCCTTGAAGTATCGGGTCAGATTCCCGGGTCGGACCAAATGTTTGTATAATCTGCAAATATTTGTTTCGAAGTCTGGGTGTTTTCTATGTATAATAGTGTATCTATACAAAAAAAAGGATAAATGTATTTATATCAGGTGTCTAGTATCTATAACACAAGCTCTGCTTAGCTTGGGACTAGATGGCGTTGGGTGTTTAGATGTCTGAAACATTTATTTATACGTTGACTACAAAAACTGCTACCCTTCCTTTTGGCTATTTGAGTAAAAACAGGCTCTTAACAGAGTAAACACAAAATTTTCTCGATGACCAGTTAAGGTTATGCGTTACTAAAGACGATAAAATATTAAACACTGCTATAATCAATGCATTTGTCTTTTAATATTAAAGGTACAAGGCACAGAAAATAGGAAGTAAAAGTGTCAGTTAATAAATGCCTTTATTGCTTTACTACGAGTTCATATATTGTCAATTAGCACATGCATCTTCGAGAGAAATCCTATGACAAATGAATGACCCTATCTTGTATGCATTAGCTAATGAGTTTTAAGAAAATATTATTGATGTGTCAAGAATGGGAGAATATGAATTTAATATCTGTGGGTTTTCTATGCATGACTATTTCTCAACGTGTAAGAATAATTGCTAAAGGCCCTTAAAATGAGCCGCTAAGTTGCAATTTGCATGTAATTGCGATTTTAATGATTTAACTGGCTGTTGGTTGGTTGTTGGTTAGTGATCATATTTTTTGTTGTAACTAAAGGCCATGGGTTTGATTCTCATCCATACATCCATCCATCATTCGATTGTGTGATACTTTGTTTGAGTGTAATAATGTATAAATTTTTATCAATATTATTTGAAAAAAATATTTAATAAAGCCAAGTTTAATTACTAATTCAATAGTTACCCGAGTCAAATCAATTGGCCGTTAGAAAATCAACTTGATAAAAAGCTTTCATGATATTTATTTTAAATTTATACTTGTAATTATTTATGTAACTATAGCTTAGTTTTATATTTAAAATAATCCTCTAGCTAAACTATAAATGGTTGTAACAATCCAAAGTAATGTTCTGTCGGTCTGTAAGTTACGCGAAGCTTAAACTTCAATCGTAAAAACTAACTCTCGGTATGTTAATGAGTACTAGGTAAGACCTAGTGTTCATTACGTTACTAAGTAAATAGTGGTTTGTTATTCTACACTCTCCAAACTCTCTCTCGTCTTATTTCTAGGGGGATGGGTACCGGCAAACCATTTATGTCCTACTTGTTAATTGCAAATGTACATTGGCGGTGATGGTGTTTGGATGGGTGTCCGATACCTGTTGCATCATACTTTAACAGTCCACTGCTGGGCAAAGGTCTCTCTTCAGCAATCTTCTTGAGACCTATTTATATATCAACCAATGACCGTCCACTGCCGAACGAAGGTCTCCCTTAAGAAGCGCTAACTATACCGATCTTGCGCAGTCTCGTGATTATTTCCTATTTACAAAACCATAAATTTCTACAATCTACAATTCTATTTAAGAGGTAAGAGAAAAAAGGAAACAGAAAAACTCACTGCCAGATTAAACTATTTCCCCAAAGGCCGGCAACGCACTTGTGACGCCGCTGTTGTTGCAGACGATACGCGACAGGCCTGCTCGTTTGCCCGCGATTCCATAAAAAAAAGAAACTCAAAACACACGGGGATATAAAAGGTCAAACAATACAATAGTTACAAGTGATAAAAACAGCACGCTACTATTCTATTCTACGTATCCTAGTAATCCGTTTTGCTCTAGTCTTCGTCGAAGTAATAACAGTTTAGTCTATACATTAGCACTAAAATGAGGAAACAGACGTAACGTTACAAGCATATGAAACTGTGGTCGCACAGTATAAACGGCCACACTCAACGGTTTTAAATTGGCCTGCTTTAAATCAACGTGCTTGTTCAAGCTTTCTATGTGGACATACGACGCAAGAAGTTCATCAAGCATACCACCAATGTTTTTAGATGCTGGTGATTATGACACAATGTCAGTTAAATTATTATATTATAACTGTATGGATAGTAAAAACACAAGCTTCTTATCTTTATCTTCGATGGTTTATTTTGTATATAGATTAATCTTTATGTTTAAATAGGAAACGAGTACAAACGTGTAACTCTGATCACTTGTCTGCAAAATTCGGCCATGAATAATTATGAAGGCGAATTCAGCTTCTTTCAACTCTGCAAAACCACTGCTAATAAATTTCTTTAATAAATACAATAGATAACCCTATTCAATGTCAGCCAAAGTTATTTAAATCAATAATTAAATTATTCAATCCGACTAAATAAAACAAAGACAGTTTACAACGACAATGCAATGCTAACTATCAAGTTATACTCAAATTTAGAACTAGAAATAGGCAGTTAAAATAAATTGCCAGCCTGTTTGTTGCCCGAACTCGGCGGCCGTGCGTCATTGGTGTTGGAAAATCTTGTCTCTAACTGTTTTGTAAATTTATAAGAGGTTTATAACAAGCAATTCGTATGCCTACTGCGCAGCGCTCACTGCTTGACATGTGAATATTTTAACTAATTTTGTAACACCGGCCTATGGCTGGTTACCACTGTGAATGACACGAATAATAATCCAATAATTTGCGGCTTTTTTGTTATGTAAGATCCGTTTTGGGTAAGAATTTGTTAAGCTAAGTTTGTTGTGTTAAAAAGCGGCTCAGTCAAATGTATTTATATAACTTTTTTGTAAGAATCTTAATGTACCATGGCAGGCTTAATGGATTAGGCATTTTTAACCGGTCAATGTTGGGGCGTTGCAGAGATAAACAAGTATGTATTAATAAAACATCAGCCTGTATACATTGCTACGAAATGGTAACGAATTTTAAACTAGATCTTTGGACCAGGTGCCAATTAGTGAGTTCGGGTAGCTTTCTCATTTGGTATTTTAAGGTATATTTTCTTACAGAAAATTAATTAAATTGCAAGTGCAGCCTGATAAAAATTTTTGGAATTTTGTATATCGATAAATTAGGTAGATAAGAATAAATAATAATTTTGTTGGTAAGCAACGGTACTTTGTATAAAAATGTGACCAGTGTGAGCTCTTACCTTCTCGTAGAGCTGATCAGATTCAGATAAAGATAAATGTCATATACATAGATATAGTGATTAAGGTTAACCGAATCATCAAGTTTTTTTAAAAAAATTTTAAAGTCTGTGCCACTACTAAACACACTAACTTGGCAGGTATTTAAATATATTTCTTATTTCTATGTTTTTACAAGCTTTTTTATTTTTTTAGTTTCACCTGTGCCGATGTTTGTCTGTAATCAAATCTTGCAAGTTAAATTTGATCCACTTCTCGATTTTCAATTGAGCTGAAATTTGAAACATACCTTTAGTTTTAATGATAATGTAATTATTTATAATTAATATTATTATTCATTCAAAATGGCCGCCCTAGCAGAATAGTGGCGTGCATTTTCGGAACAACCCACCCAATGTGGGTTTCAAATAAAAGGGCTTAAAGATTTTTTCTAAAATATCTTTTTAAATTAATCACTTAAAAAATAAAAAAATAACGACGACCCATTACAACTGCTACCTTTCAAGAAAAAATATTCTATAGAAAGAATTAATTAAATTTTAAATTATTTTGAAATGGGTATTTACAGTGACCATTGTGTTGTCTTATGAGTGGCAATATGATATAATTGGAATTTTTAGCATAAGCACATCGACTTTCAGATAACTGGAATTGAAAAACCATGGTAAAATGTTTATTTTTGTTAGAAAATCCTTAGATAAAAATAGGTATTGTCTACTCTCGCTTCAGCAAACATCACTGTGACAAAATCTGTGCTATATTTTTTTATTCTTCGAACTTCTTACACCCAACACTATCTAGTCCCAAGCTAAGCAGAGTTTGTGTTATGGGTACTAGACAACTGATATAATTTTTTTTGTAAATACAGACATATTATACATGCAAAACATACAAACTCCGAAACAAATATTTGCAGGTCATACAAACATTTGATCCAGCCTGGGAATCGAACCCGAAACCTCAGGCACAGTAGACGCATACGCTACCCCTGCGCTACCGAGGCAGTCAACTATCTATCGACGACATAGTACCTTATAAAACTCTATGAGACGTCAACTTGTCCGTAGCTTTTCCCCACAATTAGTACGCAGTATCAGGCTCTCAACAAAGACTTGTTTGGTATAATTTATAGTTCCACTAAATACCGCATAAAAATACCTTAGTCTCTAAGTAGCTATAACAAGTAGCCAGATACGTCAATTTCCTAGGCTGCAATTTAGAAATATTCGAGAAGGTTTTCGTTAAAATACCAGGCGTTGCTTTAATTATCGCATGTGTCCGGTATTAATGGGCGATATTAAGAGGTCTGTAATTAAAATAAATTGGGTGGAACGGAATGGGATCCTATTAGCAAATGGTCAAGTATTTTTATCTAAAAACCTGTGAGCTTTACTGATTCGCCTGGTTTGTTTATAAGCGGAGAATCTTGACGTGAAGATTTCTCACGAATTCTTGAAAACTCGTTTCCACGCTAATGAATTGACATGATTTTATGGGAGAGAAAGAGTTAGAAAAAGTTACAAATACTTCTAGTTTAACGACCACGCTTTGAAATTACGATGGTAAACAAACACACTGATTGTATAGTGATGGTTAGAGATCAAAGAATGAGATAAGAAAATCTGCTAAGTTTTAACGTTAATAATAACAATTCTGGAAAAAACTATGTTGTTTTCAACTGTTATAGGGAACATTTAGGTAGTCAGATGCAAGTAAAGCTAATACAAATTTAAAAAAAATAGTCAGCTAAGCAGCAGAAAGTATAAGACATGAGATCGTTTAAGCTGGGCGTGAAAAAGCATCTTACTAAACCGCGAACGTGTGGGACGCCATATTTCATTGTCTGCGTTCGCAGTGAGTATGGTGTCCCGCACTGTTAGATTCTACTCAAGCCTTCTATCAGGCTGAGCAGAGTCACTTTTGCAGGTTTCAAATAAGAAAAAACAACTACCCACCCAAGAAATATGTTTTGTTACTTACATTACAAACCCCAGAAACGGACGCAAAATACACTCAGTCTCAGAACATTAATTTACTGGTCTTATAAATGTGTTGCCCCAGTGTTCCATATATATATATATATATATATATATATATATATATATATATATATATATATATATATATATATATATATATATATATATATATATATATATATATATATATATATATATATATATATATATATATATATATATATATATATATATATATATATATATATATATATATATATATATATATATATATATATATATATATATATATATATATATATATATATATATATATATATATATATATATATATATATATATATATATATATATATATATATATATATATATATATATATATATATATATATATATATATATATATATATATATATATATATATATATATATATATATATATATATATATATATATATATATATATATATATATATATATAACACTCAGTAGAAGAAGGTGGCGTGACCATTTCAACTTCTTCGCCAAGCGTGCAGTCATTCTTAACATTTTAAAACTAGTAATACTTCAAACGTTGTATAGACTTCAAATTCAAGCTAAGTAAAATGGTGAAATTTCAAACGGCATCGTACCAAAATGCAGGTTCTTTTATACCATGTAATTATGGCAATAGTTTAATGATACGCATGACTGTAGGGCAGGTGAACGTCTATCTCGAGACACTGCACTGCGGGGGTCAACAATCATTAAGAAGACACTAGGTGGGCCGTCGTGATCGTTACTTTAATAAAAAAGAATAAAGTAGAAGATTATTTCGTGTTGCAGTTTTGTGCTTGAACGAAGCTGCATGATCCGTGAAAGTGGTTTAACAGGAGGAGGCCCAGAACTACGTTATTTATATGAACCGTGATTTTTTTTGTGTTTGGTATGATATACTGCTCGTTTCATCATCATTATTAGTTAGCCCTTAATAGTGTAATCTTAGATATAGTAAGCCTTTAATGAGATAGACGGGTAGTTGTAGGGTTTATCTAAAGTTTTTCTTCCTTTTGGAGTGTTGTTCTAAAGCGTGATTTGTGTCCTTAGTCTGTAGTCCTGGTCCTTATTGCTTTGTGAACTGTTACGACTTATACGGGATAAATAGAGATAATGACACTGCATTTTTAATTCATCACCACACCAAATAATTTCCGTTGGTCTAATTAAAATTCGAAGAAAAGTACCACAAATATGGATAGCAAAATTACTAATAATAATAATAAATATTTTTATAAATCTAACATACGCCATCTAGTCCCAAACTAAGCAAGCCTTGTATTAAGGGTACTAGACAACTGATATAAATACATACTTTTTTTGTTAATACTTACATATTATACATAGAAAATACCCAAACTTTGAAACAAATACTTGCAGATAACACAAACATTTCATCTGACGCGGTAATCGAACCCGAGACTACAAGACAGCCCTCAAGGTTTAGTGGCGTTAGTCACTAACACTATACCATAAACAGTATTATTCTCAAATGATAGGACAATAACATTTGCATGAGCAAGACCAAGTTGAAAGTTAGTCGTCAATACATTGTCCTTTGCGAGTAAGCGCGCTGTGATAACAGCTTTAAATGACCTGACAAAGAATGCCCACTTAGTCACAGTCTAGCTAGAGGTACTTTCTCAATCCTCAACAAGCTATCTCCAGCGTTTGACTACTTTTCTATAGGTATTCACCTGGCATGCAATTTGTTACAGAGACAGCAACATGTATTAATCGACGCAAGCGCAGCTTCGAGTATGGGCACAACGCATACTGAGTGTTTAGCATCAATTTTATTTAGGTTTTTATTTGATTAGATGCTGTTATCTTCCAAATCTGTCAGTAATTCTAGATACTACTATGATGCTGTTGTTAACCTATTGTCAGTTCTACACTATTCTATTACTACTGCAGAATTTCGTTTACATTAAACTTGTTTGTTTTATAGAGTTATTATTAGAGAGATAGTACTTATTAGTAGTAGCATAAAGTTAGTAGTCACTGGTAGTTGCTATTAGCTTGTTTTGGGGCATCAGTGAAGGTATTCAATAAATTTTGTTAATTATGTCGCTTACAATCAAAAATATTTGGTAAATATGATACCGATCCTCATACGTTAAAAACTTAATTCAACGCCATCTATCATAACTCAACAAAACTAATTTATGACTACAAGTCCTGCATGACACAATGAAAGTTCAATGAATAGTTCTCAATGTCTTAAGTTGGAAACTAAGCTAGAAGGAAATTCTTTTGTATTTTCTTCTTGTATGTAAGAAAATAAATTTTCGTTACAAAAATACTGAAATATTAAAATACTCCCGTTTGTCCCGTGTCCGTTCCACCAATAGACACTAATGCACATGAGCAGTAAGTTCTGTCCGACAGTATAGGTTATTGAATACAGTGTACTCATCATGGCCCCATAGAAACCAGACAATTGTATGGGTAGTTGTATTCACACGATGTCCTAAACGGCTTTTATATTTTATTGAAGCTTTTGCGAACAATGTGCTTGCTTAAGCGAATAGTTCTATAAAATTCTGCGTTTATATGTTACATGTAACTTTAACTTAATCGATTAAATAACATAACGGAAAGTAAAGAAACTGTGCTCATTTTCAGATAAACTAATTCACAAGAAAGGAGACGAGTACTTTTCAGTACTATTTTTGTGGAATATGGGGCAAACGAGCAACGTATCGCCTGATGGTAAGCGATTACCGCTTGATTACCTATTACGCCCTTGGACACCCACAACGTCAGAGGTATCACAAGTGCGTTGTCGGCCTTTAGGGGAGGGGGCTTGCATTGGTTCGATTATCGGTCTCCGGCTTTCTCATACACTCGGTGAAACACAGCGCAATATCGGTATAACTCCGGTTCAGCCAGCCCAATCATGCCGAAGCGTGGCTCTCCCACTCATCTGAAAATAAAGAAACAAGGCTCGCTTTTAGATAAATTAATTTAAGAGGAAGAGAATGACTTATCACTACTTTTAAAAGAGACTGTCAAGAACAAAACGGAGAGGAATCTTATACTGACAATAAGATTGTAAAGGTACTACACTACCGCGGGTAATACAGAAGGGCGCACCAAGTATATGTATATAAGACTAACTTTTTATATTAGTCTATGTCCTTCATCAAGTATCTCCATTCCAAATCGTGGTTTAGCATTGAAAGAGTAACAGGCAAACAAACCTGACGCGTTTATAATATTAAGTAGGAATTTATGATATAGTCTCGGGCGACAGATGTTTAAATTTACACAAAACATACATTTTAAGTATCCATACATGTACATTTCAAGTATTACAAATCTAACACTACTTTACGTAAAATATTAATAAAAAAGCTGTTGGTAAACATTTTTATTTTTACGTATTGATATATAAATTGGCATATTACATCACAAAGTCCTTATGTTGTTTTTTCTTTGACTATATCTTATGTCAATAATTTTTTATCAAACAAATTGTGTGTCCAACGCAATTTACTTAATAATACTAATATTAACTAATTTTCACTTAGTGTCGCGAGTTACTGTTCAAATGCTTCGTTTGATCAAGAAGTTTTGTTCACAAATGTTTGTTCACAAACATTTGTTGACTTAGAGAGCCACATCAAAATGTGTATACAGGATGGGGGTATTAGTTGGTTGTAAAATTCCTGTACAACCTTCTTTAAGTTTTTGAGTGAGAAAGGACGCAATTACAATAATCATAGTTTAGCATTCCTGTCAGGAATACAAAAAAAAGTTTTTAGTTCAGGCATCATTAATTCCTGTACAACCTTCTTTAAGTTTATGAGTGAAAAAGGACGCAATTACAGTAATCATAGTTTAGCATTCCTGTCAGGAATACAAAGAAAGTTTTTAGTTCAAGCGTCATCTACTATAATTTACTAGGAAATTATTCTTTGTTTATTTTACCGGGCCATTTCCGCACTAAGCCTCATGATTGGACCGTTGTACGTGAGTTTGTCATCTTCCTTTTTTTTACGTCAGGAAACCCCCTAGGGCCTTCACCCCACTGGGGTTTGCGGCGGGGCAGTGTATCGGAATCGAATCGACTAAAACCACACGGTGTGCCACTCTGCGCTTGAGACGGGAGGGATCCGGGAACCACTTTCTTACGCCATCCGGACCGTTTGTCATCTTTCAACTCCAACCATCCTAGATCATACCAGAAGCTCAGCAGCCTTTTAGGTCATTACATGCTCTCAGGTGATGTTGATTGGAGTGTCCGCCCGTTGATCCGCCACACTTCTACATTCTGTGAGAACATGCTGCGGTGTTTCTTCTGCCTCCATGCATCCCCTGCACAGAGGGCAGTCTGTCGTGTCTATAGTGATTAGGTGCTTACTTAGAGACAATGCCCTGTCAGGATGCCAATGACCTTTCCGAAATCGACCCTTTTTAGCCTAATCAGTTTGCGGGCTAGTCTATTAGGAAATTATATTTAAGATATTAAAAGAAAAGTATTTTGATTGAATGATAAATAAACGAGGTTTATGTTTGTAAATAAACCTTTTACAGATATTATAATTATGACATTTAGTGCAAGAATAATCTTAATAGTCTGCTATAATGTAGACTATGCTTTATTGTCGCATTCACAATGAGCATGGTGTAGTGACCACTGCTTTTGAATTCTGCTTATGCTTTAGAGCAAAGTTGAGTTACTTTGGCAGGCTCATGTAAAAAAAGAACTCTCTTGTATATCTGTAATACGATGTACAAATAAAGAGGATTCTATCTATCTATCTTGACTTGACTGCCTTGGTGGCGCAGCGATAGCGAATGCGACTGCTGTTTTTGAGGTGTCGGGTTCGATTCCCGGGTCGGATCAAATGTCTATATGATCTACAAATGTTTGTTTCGGAGTTTGAGTGTTTTCTGTATATGATATGTATGTATTTACAAAAAAAGCATATATATGTATTTATATCAGTTGTCTAGTATCCATAATACAAGCTCTGCTTAGTTCGGGACTAGATAGCGTTGTGTGTATAAATAAAATATTTATTAACTACATTGGGAATTCACTTTAGTGACGTAGGTCAGTAAAAGTCGTTACAATACGTAGGTTCAAAACAAAGTACATTGAATAAATTATGATAAATATAATTTCTGTAGTCAACTCAAAAAAATAGAACTGTCTTTAAATTGTTACACACGTAAATCAGCTATAAAAAACTGTTTATACAACCTGTATGTTCATAGTTTCGTACGTTTAACATACGTGCATGAAATTTTACACTCTGTTACTAGGATTCTGGGTGCAGCGTGGGCGTTTTCAAATATTGCCGATAGCTGTGCTGTAGCCATGTACCACGTTAACTGTTCTGTAAACTTACTAGTAAAGTATATTTATGTTTACGTAACAAATAATTTGTTAGAATCTGACACAATTTATTTATATCTTTATTGTATATGTCGGCGCGTTTCGGAATTTACATCACTATCAAGTGCCAAAGAGTGACTGACATCTGTCACTCTAACGAAGCGTCGTTGCTTTGGTGGCGGGGCGGCCATTTTGTGGTTCACTTTTGATCGGACCGTCGCCTGCGCACCACGTCTACGACGAATCGCTGTGTACTGGCTATTGAAGGGCTTTCAGAGTTTTTATATACATAAAAGTAAAAACATAACAATATGTGAGTTACAAAGTTATAGAAGTAACAATTGGAGGTCTTATTGCTCATGGCGATTTCTTTCATACAACCTTAAAATTGATTACCTTAAACAATTGAAGATTTTTCAGGCTGTTAATACAACAGTGACAAAACGATTACAGATACAAAAATATCCATTCGCAAAACAACAAATTCTAGACTACAGTACGGTGTAGTACTGAAAGGGGATCACCACCATTAACGTCATAAGTTTTTTTTTATATATTTAAGCTGCCAAAATGCCTCTGCCCTGCCTGATGGAAAAACATGAGCAGAATCCAAGAGCGGTGGTCACCATCCTCAATGCGAAGAAGAACAATGCAGCATGGTGACCCACACTATGGCGGCCTGGGGGGAAAGGGGATGGTAAGGGGGATAGGGGGCGTTGGATTGGGGTATGGGCCTCCGGTATCCTCATTCACTCGATGAAACACAGCGTAAGCGCTGTTTTACACCGGTTTTCTGTGAGGCCGTGGTATCACTTCAGTCGAGCCGGCCCATTCATGCCGAAGCGTGGCTCTCCCACGGTATAGTATTTTTAAAAGTCTGGGCAACATGGCCAGATGTGGTTGGTACAGAGATGCTGTTTTCCTGCAGTCGCTTGCTTAATCGTCTCTAATGATATTCACGAGACGAACATTTCGTATTTTTATGGGGATAAAGGAAAAGGGATTGAAGGTACACAGTGCGATGTATCTATAAGGTTGTAAGAAGAGGTGATTTTATTGCAGTTTATTTAATAATATTTAATAAAAGTTAATTTTTATTTCATCATCAGCCTATCGCAGTCCNGTTGTAGTGGGTTAATTTTTATTTACCATTGAATCAAATATAACTTAAGATGTACACTTTTACGATAGGTTGAACTGCCATTAGTTAACCGCTAGCTAGATTCGAGGGTCTTATAAGTTATGAGCTAACAATAATTCCTAATATTGGAGATGTGTGAGTCACCACGTAGCTTTTCGCTAATCCTTCAAATTGATACAGAATATCTGTATAAGGAAAGCTAGTTATAGCATGTGCTATGAAAATTTGTTAAAATTAATCAAAAAAAAAATAGCCTTCACACTCCATCGTGTGCCAAACACGATTTTCTAAATTGGGAAGACCACTTTGAATGTTTTATCACCACGTTGATGCAAACATTTTGTGTCTTTTTTAGGGTTCCGTACCCAAAGCGTAAGATGGGACCCTATTACTAAGACTTGTCTGTCCGTACGCCGGTCTGTCACAAGGCCGTCTTTCATGATTCGTGATAGACAGTCGAAATTTTCAGAAATGATGTATTTCTGTTAAAAAAACTGAATAATATAAATATTTGAGGGGGCTTCCATACAAAAAACATATTTCTATATTTCTTTTGCTCGATTCTGATAACAGGAAGAGCTAGACGCTTGAAATGTATAGATAATAGTACGGAACCCTTCTGCGCGAGTTCGACTCGCACTTGGCAGATCTTTCATTGATAAATATGTATGTTAAAATATTTTCTATTGTTAGTAAATTTGAATGCAGTCATTATATTTTTACCGTTAAGGTACTGACAACGTAAGTGCGTTTTATGTGTATGTTTTAAGTGCGTTAAGTTGGTATAACTTTTATTTCCTATTCCTTTTCACTAAATGACTGCAATAAAATGCGTTCGTTCATAATAATTATTAGTTTTACAGCTTTATTTTAACGATTTAAACTTGAAATATCTAAATATATTATTATATTTTATTGGTTCTTTTGATTATTTACTACTAGTAGTTTCACGGAAGAAGTCGAAATAATTTTAACATCAAACTATTATTATTTAAAAAAAAATAAAGATTATTACTAAACAATATTAATTTTTATAAATAATTTTTATCAGTTTATCTTTAAATTCAAGGCATAGGTTAAATTTTCATTTGTCACTTAAGAAGTCAATGTGAATACTTATATTTAAGATAACAATCATAATTTGCTTCATTTAACAAATAAATATGTAAGAACTAATTTATGCCCGCGGCTCCGCCCGCGTATATGTCGGTTATCGCGGCAAATAGTAGACTATGTGTTATTCTGATGTATCAGCTATGTTACTGTAAAGCTTCATCCAAATCCGTTCAGTAGTTTTGCGTGAAAGAGTAACAAACATCCTCACAAACTTTCACATTTATAATATTAGTATAGATTGATATATGAATATTAGACACGTTCAGGGTAATTTAAATAAGTAAAGGTATCTTGGAAATAGGTAGGACAAATCGTTCTGGATTACAGAAACTTATATCCACGTGTTAATCCACGGTTCTCGATAAAAAACCTTATTTTTTCGTGACACAAACTTTTCTTTCCGGATTGAAAAGTAAGTAGAATGCTTACATTACAGTTAAATCAGAATTATTTATTTAAAGCGTAATAGTCAATCAAATAACAAAAAACTATCTACGTAAAAAAAATTGTCACGTAATCAAAATATGTCTAAGTTTAGAAAGCCATCTTAATGATGATGATGATGATGAATAAATTGATCTTAATGTTGTTCGCAGTTTCTTAAGATGATAATATATTTTCATCAGATAGAAAAACAGACAAACGGACAACCAAGTCGTAAGTGTTTCTTTCTTCAAACGAAACTTTTCCGATTCGAACAATACAAAGTTTACACAGATAAGGAGTTTGCCATTAATATAACCCTTAGAAATACTATACCATATTGTGGTAGTATTGTTAGAATGTTCCGCAGTTCAGTGCTTCCTTTCTGGCAGAAATTTGTGGTCCAACCCGGTCGTTCATCGCTTTTGTAAGCTACATAAACAATTATAAGGTATTTCGAACAATGAGCAGTTACTGTCTGCAATGACCGGCCTGAAACGGGCAGTGTACACAATTTATGTTTTGTTTAAATGGAATAAGTGAATTATTAATTGTTTGGTGTGTGTTTTTTGGACTTTAAAAAGTAATAACTTGGATTAATGAGCCTCTTCTTGACCGGATTATTTAAACTGATTGTGTTGTACATATTTGTTGTGGCTGTCTAAAAAATCTATACTAAAAAGCAATGGCTGGATGTCTTAATAAATAAATATTTCTGATATACACATGTTTTGGCTACTAGACAACTGATATAAATACATATATACTTCTTTTTTTTGTAAATACATACATATTATACATGGAACACACTCAAACCTCAAAACAAATATTTGCAGATCAAACATTTCATCATCAACAATCCATAAGGTCCCACTGCTGGGCTCGGGTCTCCTCTCAGGAAAGGGGTTAAGGCCATACGTTCCCAAGCTGGCTAAGTGCGGGGGACTGGAACATTTCATACGACCTGACAATCTAACCCGAGACATCAAGCACAGTAGTTGCATACGCTACCAATGCGCCACCGAGGCAGTCAATATTATTTTCTTAGCATTTTTTTTTCAAAACCACTCCCCTATATATTTAAAATATAAAGACATGTATAATATATAAATTATAGTTACAAATAACTACCACAATTTTTCGAATCAAAAATTATGGAAATACTTAATAAAAAGAAGTTGGACGTTGGGGTCCAAACCCCTGTAATCACCCCTATAAAACGTAGTTAGCTGATCTCCGGTGAGACTGACAGCCGTGGCCGTAATCGACTAGGAAAACATTGTATGTCAAAAGCCGTCCAGCCGTTTGGGTTGTAGGGCCTGCCAAAGAAATGTACATATATATACATACATTTTAACCTCCTTCTGACGTACTCGACTAAAAGTATCTGACGGTTGTAAAGTTATTTTTACTAATTTGAAAATTAAGGCCTTAAAAAAAATTAAAAAACTTAAATCTGGGTTCATCTATGTGTATGATAACAACCGGGACCGACTGCTTAACGTGACCTCCGAATGAAGGAGACGCTCATGGTAACATGCCACCAGCGGTCACCCATCCAGGTACTGACCGCGCCATCGTTGCTTACCCTCGATGATTGTTTCTAATCACCGAGTGCAACTGGGGTATGAGCGCCTTAGCGCATCTTTGTGTTGTACTTCATAGCATACTGTTCTTAGTAATATATGCGTCTATCTGCGTCTATGCAGTGACCATAAAAGGCTGATTTATTCAAATTAACAGCTGCAAATAGAAAATACTAAGAATATCTCACTTTAGTAGGTACTCAAACTAATAAAAATGCTTCATTCTAAAGCCATTAATTCACTTTATAACTTTTAAAAAAAACTGTGCTTAGAATCTTTCGAATATGAATATACTAATGGGTAGGACATTTTATGGCAAATCCCAATAAAAAACATTGTAGTAGGTGTTCCTGTAAAATTATAGAAAAAAAATTCGAAACACTGCATAAGCATAATCTAGTGTGGGGAGCCCTCTTAAAGACCTATCGTCAGAAGTGCATAATTTCACCTTCAACTGACCGCCAGAGGAAGCGATCTAGATTCCCAGTTTGGAGAAAAAAAAGCTGTATTTATGAATTTGACTGTATCTATGAAAAATTATTGCACATTCTGTTCTCAATTCAAACGTATGTGAGTCCACTAATTATTAGAATAGCAGAGTATCAAATAATTCCATCATACAATTATACATCAATGTCAAAAACAAAAAGCCAGAGTTCAAACTACAGCAGCTTTCACAAAAAAAAGATGGACGCGATGTGTTGAGTCAAAATCGCCTGTGGTGTCAGCGGTTACCTGTTTGAAATAAATAATGCTTAGGAGTCGATCGGACAGTGGAAACGTATAATTTTAAATGATTATCTAATTTAAATGTTTTTGTTTAACTGAACTGATGAACTGCTGCTGTTATACACAGCAGATATTTTATATAAAAAAAATGCAATCACGTCCGCTTCAACAGATTTTGTTACTGTGATATAATGATATGTACATTTGTTAAATTATTAAAAAATACTGTTTTATTTACATCATTTTAAATAATCATCTTGCCGTGGGATATTTTAAGCCACTCAAAGGCTGTCTCCTGTTCACAACGTTGTCTTCCAGTTCCCAACCTACACTCGGCCAGCGTGAAGACGTATATTTTTTTTTACCTGTGGAAGCCCCCTCGGGCCTTCAACCCACCGGGGCTTGCGGCGGGGCGGTGTATCGGAATCGAACCGACTAAAATCACACGGTGTGCCACTCTGCGTTTGAGACGGGAGAGTTCCAGGAACCGCATTCTTACGCCATCCGGACCCCTCCCAGCGCTTGCCCGTACTGAATCAGGCACCGTTTGGTAGAAAAACTCTCAATTTAGGCGACGTACAGCACACGCATAACGTCGCCCCCTCGCGGCTGGCCTGTGAAATGGATGGAGGGGAAAACCCGTCCCGCCTATAGGCGGCCACACTGAGGGCGGCATGAAGCGCTGGTTGGCGCGCCTCCACCGTCCAGTTCGCCGCCGGCGGATCGGGTCCGAGTCGAGATCGTCCTCCCGGGCCTTCTCCGCCGCCTCCTTCTGCGAGATGACTTCCTAGCAGAAGGTCGCGACCGCGGTAAGACTGCTCTCGCCGCTGGCCATGGAGCGTACGACGGCCGACAGCGAGAGATCTCCTCCGATGACTGCAGTAAAGGGCCCGACGCTGCGGCGCCCAAGCGGGGCACACCGCCAGCGTGTGCTGGGCCGAGTCCTCACTGAAAAAGATGTATTTACCTTAACCCTCCTCTGAGAGGAGACCCGAGCCCAGCAGTGGGACATATAAGGTTGTTAATGATGATGATAAAATTATCATTATCATCAGCTTACCTTAGGCTACTACTAGACATAGGCTTAGGCATTTTTGATATTAGTTAATTTGTAGTTCAGAATATTTGTTAACGTTCTTTTTTTTTATAACGTTACCTGACGCTGAAAGGAACAGTAAATTGCACGAGAATCACGTAATTAATTAATTAATTAAGTTCTTCTTTGTTAATATCGCGGAATTTTACTCATTAGATTCTTCTTTATGTTCATTATGGTGTCAGGAAAAGGTTTGTTTATTTAAATAAAATGGAATAAAACAAATAATAAAATGTCCTTTAAGCTGCTGTGTACACAGTTGCTCTTGATGTATTTCGTGTATGGGTCGATGAATTCGGTGCGTTCGTTAATATGTTTTATAATTTGCACTTTATCATATTGACATTTATCATTGTTACAGGTAGTCATCATTATTTACGGGATATTCAATACAATAATTAGTACCCTGTATTTATTAACACATAATAATAATAGATAAATATAAATTTTACTATGGACACAGGTTGTAAAAAAGTAGAAAAAGTTACTCCTTATAACATACATTTATCTGCCAGTGAAAGTCCCTTCAAAATTAGTCCAGTCGTTCCAAAGACTAGCCGGAAAAGAATCGACAGGCCAAAACAAAAATTTAGTAAATGATTTTTGACGTAAGTACCGTAGTTACTTTCATATGCGTTTAGTGAAAAGATGTTAATCTAAAATTACAAACGGACACTTTAATTTTATTTATTTTGTATAGATTTTACGAAAGTCCACCCCTAAGAGGATAAAACAGGGGTTGGAAGTTTGTATGAAAGTCCTAAGTTTTTGGAGTTAAAGACTTGAAAAGAAAATTGATGCTCTATAGGTGGTGTAGAGGTGTAAAAATAATGTATCTTTAGAAATCAATAACCTTTTGGGGTTAAAATGAGGGATGGTATGGGGAAGAAGTGATAGTAGGTACTTTTAAGGTCGATTGTCTAATCGATTATAATAGTCAACTCATAAATACTAATTATTGCAATTTTCTCTGCATTCACGATTAAAAAAAATAGGACTGTATGAGCATCACTACAGATTTTTTCTATCGTTTTCTGACTTGACTGCAGTCAAGTTTGCAGATAGTTCGGATAATGTAGTGGCATAAGGGGCCACCTCGCTTTCTACTACCTCGAGTGTAACGGGTTCAATCCGTATATGGGACAACACTTTATCTGATCCACAATAGTTTTTCTAAGTCTGGATTTCTTTGTGCCCGTTTCATTTATGTTTGTAAACTTCCCCACATTACAGGAATATTCCTACTGACTGGAGTTATCTATTCAATTAAACAAAAAAATTCTTTATTGTGATTTTTCGATACACGACGTATTTTCAAATTTTTTTTGAGATAATTTTTTGGCTCCAAAATCCTTAACTTTGATGTCAGTATCACTCTTACGACTAAGACGAATCGATTGACACCACTCACATAAAAATACCTATAGCCATTTAGGCTCTAGGGCGTGCCAAGGAAATATACAGACATACATACATACACTCAAAAAATATAACCCTCCTCTTTCGCAGTCGGGTAAAAAAGATAAACTTCTGTGTCCACCTACAAACATACAAGGCATGTTATAACATGTCGATAATTTATGCCAGAATGTAATAAAACCTACGCCAGTACAACATATTATCCACACCTTATTTCTGAAAAGCGAATAAATAGTAGTAATAAACGTAAAATTACTTAACACGATAAAAAAAACTTAATTTTCAAGTTGAATAACTTGAAACATATAACTGTCATAATCGTCATATAATAGTACGTTTGGGTTAGCTTATGACGGCTTTAAGCCACCAAGTTGTGAACTTTATTGTTAACTTAATATGTATCTATCAATAGAGGGTGGATATTTTGAAGTTTAATACTTTTTAGATTTGGTTTGCCATATTAGCCGTAAAACTGATTACCGTTGGGGTAAACGAGTTCTTGAGTGGAGACCGCGTCTCGGCAAACGATGTATGGGACGTCCACAGGTAAGACGGAGTGATGATCTGTGCAAAACGGCTAGCAGGAACTGGATGCGAGAAGCCGATAATCGAACCAAGTGGCGTGAAATTGGAGAGGCCTATGTCCTATGTCCAAGTTCTGCTTAGTTTGAGACCAGATGGCGTTATGTGTTAAAAAATGTTCGACAAAATAACACCCAGATACAGAATGAATAATTGTACATATAACACAATTATTCGTCCTGGATGGGAATCGAAACCTTTGCTAAGCAGTCAGTCACTAACCACTTGGCTTACAGGCCTGTCAATCAGTGTGATCATAGTATGACGCATAATTTTTTCCATTTTTATAGGCTATTTGAATACTTATTGTTCCTCTTTTGTTACCTCTTGACTGTAAGTATCATAATTACTTGTACTGTTTAATTAGAAATTATATCTAAGTGGCGCTCCAAAGCTTGATATAAAGAATCTTTTAGGATAATGGAGTATTGTAAGTAATGTTTGCTACTTCTGGTTTTTGATTTTTAGACTGGGTAAAATTTACATCTCTGTGGGTAAAGACAACTATTTTGTACTTAAGAAAAAAAGTGAAATAGATTGAAAATCAATCATGATAGAGAGATTGCTGAGGTCCGTTGCCAGTTGCTCTGTGGAAAAACTTAAATTCAGGTAAAACTGGTTGAACGAGGAGCAGACCCAAAATAATTGGGTATAATAAAAAAGACTAGGATGATGATGAGATTGAGAACCATAGGTATCGTTTATTCTGGCATCACTGTACCTCATCTCATCATACATATTGGACAACACAAGCAAAGATATTTTTTCGAAATATTTACGGAAAATAATTTATAAATATATAGCGCTATATGTCAATTATTAATAAATTTATCAATTGTATACAAAAAAATACTAAAAAACATGCTTCATTACACACCAGTGTTTCGTCACAGGAGAACTAAATAGAAATAAAAAACTTGTTATTCAATATAATGGAAACAAAATAAACTAATTATTTACTTCGGTTTATCATGACGTTAGGAAATTATTCGATACTAAATTAATTCGATATAATTCCAGAAAACACAGAATGCCAGCCCTAAGAGCATGCCATGCAGGTTTGAAATTAACTACAAGTCATTATCTACAGTTATCAACGCTAAAATACGTTGACATAAAGAAAACAACCTTTTCATCTTTCCGTTCGTTGTGTTACTGTTTATGTGTTCGTAAAAACGTAAATCTAATAAAATAAATTCCAATTGATAAATTGTTACTTTATCTTCGCATTAATTAGGGTCAAAATATCAGTGAGGATGCCATCAGAAATACACCTGTTATGATAAAATTTGTAAATAACTATAAAATAGGTTGTAAGCAGGTGGACTCACACACAAGTCCACACCTTTACTTTTTTTTTCACAAAAAAGTCCGTTAAAACGACGTTTTTTCGGTTCGATCTTTGTAATTTGAATTTCGAAGGTACCGTGAAGATGGCGGGCTAGATGACGTATTTATTAATTCGATTGGATAGCGGCGAGGCGCGTCAGCCGTTTCTTGTTGGTTATCAGAATCGATTACGAAAGTCGTTTTTATTGCAGCCGATAGGATTGTGAGAGCTCTCGATATGAGATGTGCTGATTCGCTAACTAATTGTGATGGATAAAAGATCATAGGTTATTTTTTAGCATTTAAGGTTTATAGTTAAGTAATATTTATAATACAAAACGCTAATATAAATGGTCCTGCCATCTGAAATCACAGGGATCGGGTACTTCTCAGTTCAAATTGCTATTTTTAAAATACAACAAACCGTAAAAGAAGAACTAAATACGCAGAAGTATCACTTAGTCGCCATACTAAAATGTTGCAATATCTGTATTCGTTATGAGTACCTAACCACCACTCTTGGATTCTGCTCATGATTTCCATCACAGTAGAGTTACTTTAGGAGGCTCATACATGAAAAAAAAACGGGTTTGACCATCTTGACACAGTAATATGGATCAGATGCTGTAAAATGTTGCCAAATTAAAAACACAAAGTTAATAGTCCAGTCCATCCAAAAATATAATTCTCTTTTAGCATACATAAACTCACTTTAAGCTTATAACATACTTTAATTTTTCCTTAAAGGTTGTGGCGACTTCCACATACAGCGGCAACAAAAACATATGACAATGCCATCTACCGAAGATACACTGAACCACGGAGTAACGTAGTGTACGAGGAAGCTACCAATCCTGCATCGCGCAATAAATGTTCTCGCGCCGATTAACATGTATACAACTTCCCAACATTAACCGTTGGGCAGTGGACCGCCAGGCATGATCAGCTCGCCTGATCGGACGCCTCCCTTTGTGTTGGAGGGACATGACAACCGTTTCTCATGTTTTACTATCGTTAAAAAATAATATCGAACTTTTACACACAAGGCAAACACTTTTATCTCTGTCTTGTGTGTAAAAGTTCCATATAATTTTTGTGGCGGCCTTTGGTGGCGAGCATTATTAGGCACCAATAACCATTTGAATTCTTGTTCATTTCTTTTATATTTAAAAAAATATAAGTACTCCATTTTCAACTTAGCAATAACGAATACTGCATAATAATATATGTGCATTCACAGCACTGGCTGTATTTAATTCTAGCTACTTGTTTATTTAGTTTTAATCGAAATTAAATACATTTTTTTATTGAATTAATGTATTTATTTACAGCCAATTTATGCATGCAAAGGTTATATTTTCATTTCCTTTGGTAAGGTAGGGTTTTTTTAAAACTATTTGAAAACATTTTTTTCAAATAGTTTAAAGTTATTGTTATTAGTTTCTCACTGTTTTTATTCTATAGTAATTCTTTTAATGCCTATATGTCATTCTTGACGTTTGACGTTCAAGAGCATTTTGTGAAATTTAATTTTAATGTCAAAATTGTAAGGCAACGTTTTGTTAGTTAAAATAAGTGTACCTTTTACAAATAAATAATGATTACTAGGAGGTTTTTTATATAGAGGAAAATAATTAAAAAAACAATCTCATCAAACTGTTATCGGGTAGGTATATTTTTGATAACTCTGGACATTGACTTTTAAAAAAGATATGTTTGTTTTCGTTAAAAAAACAAGTGTTTCATAAAAGTTCAACCGTGGGAGAGTTACGCTTCGGCATGCATAGACCTGCTCGATCGGAGTTACACCATGGACTCACAGACCACCGGTGTGAAACATCGACTGCGCTGTGTTAGGTTAGGCAGCCAAAGAAGAAGAAGGATTTGAGGAAGTAACACACGGGCTGCCTGATGCCGAGCTACTGTACAATATGTATTAGCAAGTTTAGTGTAATAGGTCTGGTTGCACCTGGGAGCTTTAGTCACTACCGACACATGTAATTAATTCTCGTTTCAATTAAGTAGTTCATACCATTTCAATTTAATTAGTTATTGATCTTGATATTGGTTATAGTGCTTATGGCTCAGTAGTAATCGCGTGGATGCACATATTAAAAAGTTAAACAATCCTACCTAGGTCAGTTTGCGGATGGGTGATCATTCTTAACATTTTGAGAAAGCTGTCGGTCCCGATTGTTATAGAACATCATCGGTGACCATTACGGGTAGTTGGAGCCCTAAAATGAAGTCAGTAACAGTCTTTCTACAGAGTTTAATTGAAGCCTTGTATTTGGATTGTGAAGGTCAGATGTTAGTGGGTCCGCGTGAAAAATTGAAGTTCAGACGAAACGTAGTAAACTTAAAGCCGATCTTAAGCTATATTTGGTAAAAGATTACAAGAAAGGAAATTGGTTATAGACGATAAAATTTATAAAGTTCAATATTTCTTCGTTTAATCATTTCGCTTCCCACGAACTTTGTCATCATTATACCACCTAACGTAATGAATCCACGGACTTTCAACCGTTTATCAAAACCAATATCTTGTAATACATAAATTATTCATCTCACATAAATAGAAAGCAACAAGCTACGACCTCGAATCAAGTTTTCCTGCAACTCCCATAACCTTTTCTACTCCTACATTATACCACGGTCCAGGCTGTTCTAATAAGGTATGTACACTAATGCCATACCCTAATGATAAATAAGGAACATTATACATTTACAAGCAATCGTTAATTGTAATGAATATAAGTCGGGATTGCATCGCGACTCTTACAGTATCTTGTACGATTTAGCACATAAAGAGGTTTGTTTACACGAATATACGATTACATAGAATCGGATATTAAGCGTCTGAGGACGTAAATATATTCGATTTCATGTGTTGTATAGTGGGTGTGAGTTATAGACCTAATTGATGCGATATCGATTCCGGTTTTGCAATTTTCGACTTGGAGTTAATTGTTACTGATAGGAACTTTCTATCAAATTTGTGTCATTTCGATGAAACCAATTCTACACTTTTGGATTACATTTTCTAGTATTTATTTTTAATATTATCATCATAGTTTGTAGTCAAACTGATCGAAGGATACATTAAAGAAGAACAATTCAGCGCAAATCTATGACTGGTGCCAACTGTTTATTTTTATTCCATGTCAAAAACGAGGGATCAAAAGTATGTTATATGTGATGTCTTTTAGTACAAGCAAACTACAAAAACAGAATATTAAGTATATTAAAATAATTATAATCATATAAACCTACTTCCTGTAGTTTTTACAAATATGAAAAGTTCTAATGCAAATATTTCACTATATTGAAATGGCATACTCTAGACTTTTTAATGTTACCAGTTATTCGTTTGACTTTTTTAATATCTACGATATGATCATACGAATTGTGATTATCTGAGAACAAAACTAATGTAAGTGTCATCCTACGCATGCGTAAAGATTGAATCGTGTTTATACTTCGGAAATGCTCGACTAATTTCGGACTCGTCACGTTAAGGGATGATACGACTTTGCTCTTTGATAACATATTCACCGTGGGAGAGCCACGCTTCGGCATGAATGGGCCGGGTCGACCGGAGTGATACCACGGCCTCACAGAAAACCGGTGTGAAACAGCGCTTACGCTGTTTTTCATCGAGTGAGTGAGGATACCGGAGGCCCATACCCCAATCCAACGCCCCCTATCCCCCTCACCATCCCCCTTCTCCCCAGGCCGCCATAGTGTGGGTCACCATGCTGTATTGTTCTGTTTCGGAATGAGGATGGTGACCATCACTCTTGGATTCTGCTCATGCTTTCCATCAGGCAGGGCAGAGTCATTTTGGCAGCATAAATATAAAAAAAAAAAAATTCGTGACTAAAATAATATATTGTGCAAAATTATTTGTATATATTCTTTGAGTTAGTTTCGTTTCTAATTTCCCGTCAATATAATGTTACTATGCTGCATTGGCCGAGTATCGAACTAAGTGGCGTGAAATTGGAGAGGCCTATGTACTGGAGTGGACTGCGATAGGCTGATGATGATGATGATGCTGCATTGCTGCATTGTCTGCAATCGTTGTGACTATGATGACCGCTATTCTTGGATATTGCTCATGGTTTCCATCAGGTAGAGTTGCGTTGGCAGAAAAAAAATGCCACGCAATACAGTTAATTCTTTAAAAACCAGCGTTTATCATCAATTTTAAATATATTTAAAGACAGTATAAACAAAATATAGTAATTCACATAACCGCCGTGGAAGCCGTTCCGTAACAACACCGTGGTGGTTTACCAGCCTTGCATGTTTTTGTTGCAAGACGCGGACAAATGTCGGTCTTGCGACTTTTTGTCACGTGTTCATCACCCGGTCTGGCGAGTGTGCACGTCCCCTTATAACCGCTACAACTTTTTATAAACAATCGCCAATTACGTGGACCAAACGAAATTCATTGAATGTTTTATTTTTCATTAAATTGAACGGTTCTAAGTGTGGTCTTGCCTTTATACTAATAGGCTATTAGCGGGTATTGAACGCGGTTCGTGTTACTTGCTGTTGTTTGTGCCTATGTTAGAACTTGGTTCTCTGAACACTGTCTTGACTTGATTAGTAAGAATATTTAAATCGTTATCTACGACTTGGTGGTTTTTCATTGTTGTGGACCCGTCAAGTAATTTTTTATTTGCTGCTGATTAACTTATTCTACAACAAATTCATTGTTATTTTTCCTTACATGAAAATATGTTGAAATAAAGTTCAAAATGAAGTTGAAGATACACACTGTGTGTCTGTGGTCTGATGGACAAACTGAGGGAGATTTTCACTACTGTCGTGCCAAAACTGGCGAGTAGTGAAGGGTGGGAAGCTGCGGTCTCATTCTGTGAGGATGATATGCTCCAGAAAGATCCCGCAGAGCAGGCTCGGGAAAGAGCCGATCTCGCTCGAAGAAGGCGGTGAAGGGGACGTGGCACATCTTGGGGTGATAAGGCCGATAAAAACTACTCGAATCAGGAGACACGGACCCGATGCGGCCTGTGGGGTGTCGTCCAGGGCAGGGCGCTTAGTAGTCTGCCCCTGGGGTGACCGTGGTCATCCTAGGATGTACCTCAATTTGTGTGGTGAGGCAGGGAGGACTCCAGACGCTGTTGTTGAGTACCTGGAAATTCTCCCGACTACCGAGGCAGGCCACCGCGGGGTTTAGTGGGTAGACTGATTTTCTGGGAGTCCCAAACACACCCTTTGTCTTCGTAACGGAGGGTGCTGTACGAATAACATTCCCCGCGTAAAAAAGGTGATAACAAAGCTTCGTTTAATTGTTTTCTTTTAATATTATAATTTTGGAGATATTAGACAACTGATAGAGAAGGCACAGATACATAGGACGTTTCACTATTAGTAAATTAATATTCACAAGAGGCCGTGTGGTTATAGCTACGTAAAGCCCGTGCTATAAGTAGTAACTAGAATTCCAATAAACATACATATAATTATGTATATTGTGGATAAATTACAGCCAGACGTAGGACACACAAATGGTTATGCTCTATACATATTTTTTTATTTTTTGCTTTATACATTTGTCCTGAGTGGAAATTGAAACTAAGAGTTTCAGCTTATTAATGTAATAAATATGTAAGGTACAGGGAGTTCTATTTTTATATATTTTTTTTTTATGTATGATCTCATATAACTTTTTTTAGAATAACCCGATTTTAATAATTCTTTTTGTATTCGAAAGGGTATGCTCCTAAGTTGGTACCATATCAGGATTCAATGATGGAATCCCAAGGAAATCGAGGGAAATCCTCAAATTCTATAGGCACGTACTATGTTTTTCATACATTTTCTTAATCTATAACGGTATTTTACGTTGTACATTAAGGAAGTTTAAATAAATTTCGAAAAAAGGATATATATATGTCTTTACATATATATTAACGCTTTTTATAGCAGTTGTCTAGTACCCGTTTAACAAGCCCTAATTATTTTGGGACTAAATGGCGTTGTGTGTCAGATATCCGAATTATTATATCTATCCAATACCTTTCAACAAACAATACTTGTACATCTATATATAATCTGCATCTTGGAAACAGCTGCAATGATATTCGTGGAATTTAGTTTGCAGGGTTTCGAGGGCGATAAAACGAATTAGCTATCAATTATTGAAAATTTACCTTCAAAATACATGAAACGGACATAAAAAGCATATCAGTCCAAGTTAAAATATTTCCTTCAAATTACACATTAATTGTACAAAATTAACTTCCATACAATGCACTGATAATAATAAGGATCTAAATTAATAGATGGCATCGCACACACGTGCAAAAAGTCTCATAAAACACAAAAACACGTACTTAGTAATTGACACAGGCCTTTATAAAGACTTGTATGAATTAAATATGCATTTTTTAAATATAGGTATATGTTGATGAATATCGAATACATCTCTTGTAATTGACGGGTCATCTATACATTATATTATAAAGAAATAGTAAATGAATATATTGTTAATATATTCAGACTGCAGAGATACCTCGGCAGCGCAGTGGTAGCGTATGCGACTGCTGTACTCAAGTACAGGTCTCAGGTTCGATTCCTGGGTCGGACCAAATGTTTTTGTTTGTATGATCTGCAATATATTATTTCTGAGTTTGGGTGTTTTCTATGTATAATATGTATATATTTACAAAAAACAAGTATATGCGTATTTATATCAGTTGTTATATAAGTACAAGCTTTGCTTAGTTTGGGACTAGATGGCGTTGTGTCTCAGATATCCGAAATATTTATTATTTATATATTTATATTCTAATTGACTTCCTTACAAGTTTAAGGGTATGGGTTCTTAGATTGGTCCTGCTATGTAGTAAAATGCTCCTTTATGTAACTTTCTATATTATATATAATGGCATGCATAGATAGTGGTGATAAGCTTTTAGCTTCAAAAAATATTTATTCAGATTGTAGAAATGGCTATTATATATGTAGAGTCTAGACTCAAAATTCTGGACGAATTCACAGAAAAGAGAGCGCGTACTCCTAGTTAAAAGGCCGGCAACGCACTTGTGACGCTTCTGGTGTTGCGGGTGTCCATAGGCGGCGGCAATCGCGTAAAAAGAAAAAAAATGAAAGAAAAAACCTCCAAAGAGCGCCAACCATCCCGGCCTTATACAGTCCACATCAATACACTGCAAGCCATTTTCTTCAAAGCGTCAGTACATCGTCCCGCAGGTTTCAGTTTCAGTGGCCAACAGTCCATAAGGTCTTCCTTCAGCAAATACAGCAGTAGGCTAAAGAAAAAAAAAAAAAGTTTTAATTAACAGTATCTATACTGCAAATTTTTGCAGGAATGTATACAAAATTAATACTAAGATTCAACACTATCATCTAAATCTGTAATATCATATCATTTTAGGCTTGGATTTAGACCTCTAATAAAAACTCTAACGAAAATTTCTTCGAAAATCAAAAAGAATTAAATTCAAAAACAGTTATTTTTTTAAATCATAAAGCTAAACGGTTCGCTTGTTTGGTTAAAAGAGCTAAACTCAAGACTAGTTTGGTTTGCAAAATTATTTCAATTTTAGATAGCCCTTTTATAGAGGAAGACTAAAGGCTAATATCATGACACTACGACCAAAATGAGATGGGTGTCAATAAGGAATGTTGCAAAATTAGGGAAAAATATTTCTTTTTAGACCTTCCATTGCGAGCGCTGAATAAACGGCTAAAGTCTCCTAAAAACTACTAGCTGACCCGACAAACATTACTTTGCAATAAAACTAAAAAATATAAATAAATCGAGTGGGTCACCCGATTTTCAGAGCTACCCGTTATGCACACAAAATTTCATAAAAATCGGTCCCGCCGTTTCTGAGGAGTTTGGTAACAAGGACCGCGACACGAGGATTTTATTTATTAGATGTATGAAATAATTGTTCTCCGTTTAAATATACGATTTACCTGAAACTATCCGTCACGCTAAAACCTTGCCTGTATTTAAAAGTTAGTGAAGGACTATTATCTTTGATTATAATACCTTGTTTATAGTATATATAAATTAAGTCTGTGTATGTATTTATGTATATGTATGTATGTATGAGTAGTATGAGTAGATGTGTATTTATATATGAATTTTGAATATTTAGAATTTGGTGTTTTTTTTTGTAAATATTTACAAAAAAAAAACACCACAAAAATCTCAGATCTGTTCAAATGTGAATATTCACATTTGAACAGATCTGAGATTTATGCACCCTACTACTGGCACCCTTATTAATGTCACCAAATTATCCGTATAAAGGTTGTCTGTAAGAGATCGCCATGAGCAATAAGACCGCCAATTGTCACATTTGTATGTTGTAATTCTTTTTTTTTTGTTTTTCTATCTATTAAGTGTGTACAATAAAGATAAATAAATAAATAAAAATAAATAAATGATTCATTAATAGAAGCGTATTTTTTTAGATTTATAAACTATAGGTTTTATTTTCATATTATTGTATGGTCGTCTTCGATAAGTCTGCTAATTTTAAATGAAATCTGACACTTTGAAATGGGTCAAAATCAAGCTTAAAGGAGTTGGTTACAAAGAGCACATCACAATTATATGTCTAGCTTTTAAGGCTGGCCCACTATAACCATTTTTGTGTTAAACAATTTTTTCACTCTGTTATAATATCACGCTTTTATTTTTTGTACGTACCTAATGTCACGCTTTAGGTCGTGATAAAGAATTAACATACATACATACACTCGAAAAAAATAACCCTCCTCCTTTCGCAATCGGTAAAAAACAATTGAGTCAGCATTTGACTCAGCAAAGACACGTTTAAGAAAATCACATACACATTAAATTAAAAAAATGTAGCGTACACATCTATAAAAAAACAAACTATGATCACGTTAAAGTGTGACCACATTTTAAAATAATTTAGGGTTGCCAGGCGTAAGTAGATACTCAGTATATATTTTCTGAAAAGAAAAGTTTATAATAATTGATAAATTACTATATTGTACACTCAATTAATTACAAGATTAACTTAAAACCAGGGTAGTACATGTGGCGGCCTTATCGTTCTTGGGCAATCTCTTGCAGTCAACCAAGGGTGATTTTATATTCAAAATCACAAAACTGCAATATTTGATTTATTGATTGCAAATATTTTTGTTTAATCGTTATTCCTTTAAGGCGTTGACACATTTGATTCATAGTCGCCTAATCTCATTTAAATTAATCGCCTGTTAAATGTATTATGTAGATAACTATATCTGAACACATAACTATTTCTATTCAACCATTATTCGACTGCCTCAGCAGCTCTGTGGTAGCGGCTGCTGTGCTTAGGTTTCCCAATTTCGAATCCCGAGTCGTACCAAATTTTACTATGATCTATGATCTGCGAATATTTGTTTTGGAGTTTGGGTGTTTCCTATGTATAATATTAATGTATATATGTACAAATTAAAAGACTTTATAAGTATTCTATCAGTCATCTAGCTGTCACACTACAAGCTCTGCTTAATTTGAAGCTAGATGGCGCTGTGTAGAAATGCCAGAAATAATTATATTTACATATTTTTTATAGTGGACCCATAGCTAAGAAGTCAAGATAGGGAGCACTTGCCAACAATCTTGTTAGATATTAAAAATACTACTACTAAATATTGATCATTTTTATTTAGTAAATAAATATTTAATCAAAGTGACTACACCTATAAGAAATTCTATTAAAACCAAATAAATTTGTTATGAATCCGTACAGATTCTAACAAGATCTTTTATCATCTAGTGCCATCCTTGGTTCACACACGTTGGTTCCAAGGTTGCCAAAAAAATCATGGCTTAGCAACTAGTAAACAGTGTACAGATAACGTAAGCGGTTACTGACCCCGTTTTTACCATCGGCGCCTAGAAGCTATGGTGTGTACATACTTAATATTGTTCTAATTAGTTAGACAACGATTCTCATTGTTGATTCGTTTAGAAATCCACAAATCAAATGTATATAATCAAATCATTATTAGCTGTTTCTAAATTTGAAGTTCTTTTTACGTTATGTCAGAATTGGTTTTTTTAACCACTAGGTTTTACGGCTCTGGGTTCTAGCCCTTTTAAGCCAATCGAAGAAGTGACTTTCAGGGGGGCGCACCAGGCACGAATCTCAAAGCGTATAAAAATAAGGTCGGAAACTCACGTCGCGCTTGCTCAAAAGCCCGCCAAATAGTCTGTCAGAATTAGAAAAGATCTACTTGGGGTCTTGTCATAGCTGAAATTCGTATTGGTAACTCAAAGTAAAATAGTTTTACTAAAATATTAAGTGTAAAATATAAAGTTGATTAGCACAAAAATTCAACAAAGTGACCAACGTAGCTCTGAAAGTTTGTAGGATGAAGCGGCGATGCACTGGTCTCATGTGACACAGAACCGACAACCGCTGGAGTAAGCGTGTTTAAGAGTGGAGACCGCGTCTTGGCAAGCGTAGTGTGGGACGCCCACTGGCCTGAAGGTGGGACGACTTACGTAAGAAGTCTGGTAGCGATGAAGGATGAAGAGAGCAACAGTGTGGTGTTCCTTGGAATAGGCCTATGTCTAGCAGCGGACTGCAACAGGGTGATGATGATAATGAACATTAGTAGTAACTATTTAAATTTACATTAATTTAACCCACAATTACACTCACTCCGTAGTGTAAGATAGTCTATTAGTGTTAGTAAGTTAGATTCAGTGGCCCAGTAGTAGCGTATACGACTGCAGAGCTTGAGGTCTCAGGTTCGATTCCCGGGTCGGGTCAAATATTTGGTATGATTTACAAATATTTGTATCGGAGTTTGGGTGTTTTCAATGTATAATTGTATATATTTACAAAAAAAGGATTTATGTATTTATATCAGGTGTCTAGTACCCATTGCGCAAACTCTGCTTAGCTTGGACTGGATGGCGTGTCAGATGTCCAAAATATTTATTTATCATTAAAATATTACGTCATACTAAATTCTCGGGTCCATGTTTGGTACACTATAACAATGTTGATGTCATCTCCATCTTGCACCTGTACCATAGACAATACAATATAGCAATAAACATACGCCCTCGAAATGTTGGAGAAACATTAACATGCCCACAGAGTTGTGTTTATTGCCATATCAATATAAGAACATATTGCTAATGACGATATAAATTTTCAATCTATGGAAAATGTGAAAGTTTCGAAGTTACGACATTTCTTTTGAAGTGTGGCTATGAAATGAGCGATTTGGGAATTCTCACTCATTTGTAATTTCTAAAATAAAATAAGGCTAATAATAAGAATTGTTAGTCTGCAAAAAATATTATAAAAATTATATTCTATTAAAACGATTAATACGTAGAGATTGAAAGCAAAATTAGTGAAACATCAACCTACATCGATCACGAATGGATATGTATTTTTCTGTAGTAGTAATATTGTAAAATTATGATAATACCTTATATTCATCTCAAGTGCTTTATTTTAAAAACTTAGTCTAATCATTAATTATTAAACTAATCATTAACTTGAAAAGGTTCATTGTACGTTTTTTGTAATACGACAGTATGAGTAATATATAATAAAATTGGATATGAGAAGTTTGGGTAATACTTTGCATAAAATTTGCTCTTCATATATTTTTTATATTACGACAGAATACTCACTGAATTGACTCACTAACTGAAAAAATTGGTCTCAGTCGACATAATAATATTAAAAATATTATTAAGTCGACTGAGACAAATTTAGTTTCATAAATAATAGATTAATATAACTTCAACTTACTTACTATAATATATAAACATTTAGTATATTATAGAACAGTGAAGGTAGTCATATGAAAATACGAAAATACCATGGGTGGATAATACAGAAATTAAAAATTACTTGAATGTGGACTCTAGCTGTGGGCGAAATCTTTTAACATTTTAAACTCACAATTTGTATTTACCTAGTCATACGTTTAATAAGGAACTAATGAATACAAAATATCAGAACTAGGAATTACTTTTATCCACTCAGGCCGTTTTAGGGGCTCAACAGGCACGACCATAGTAAATTGAAACAGGCGTGCATTCTAGTACTGACTTTTATTGGTTTTAAAAACGGTCGAAACTTATTTATAGCTACACTACATAATGTAACTGTTTGCTGATATTTTACACGTAATTTTATATATTTTAGAAGTGTAAAGTTTTCAGTTACTAAACCACTGATAGCTAAATGTCTTTAGGCAATTATTAAAATTAACTTTAGAACTCGGGTCATATGATATCTTTTAATACTAATCATTCCGAATTGATTTAGTGGCGAATTACTTATACAAAAAATATATATTTCGGTGCCATCTAACCAAAACTCATTGAACTAATGCGTAACTTCTAATCCTGCATCACGGAATGAATATTTATTTATTTATTTTATTTATTTAAAAACTTTACGCGCATTTGTATATTGGCGGACTTAATGCCCGAGGCATTCTCTTTCGCTCAACCTTAATATGTTGAAATCTAGTAAGGTATATATATCCATATACTTACACAAATACACTACGTTCGTTCACTATATCAACCCGAATATATAATAATATGAGGTGAAGCAACTATCGGACGGTTTGGGGATATCCTGTTTTCGAATGGGAGAGCATTCCAGAGTAGTGCCGCTTGGACAAAGAAAGAAGAGTTCATGAAATCTGAATTGTGAGAAGGACATAAGAGGAGCAGATTATTTTTGGCACGAAAATGTCTTTCATGATAAGAGGACAGATAACGGAAGTATGAAGCGAGGTATGTAGTAGAAAATAGGGAGTTAAGAAACAAAAATAAGGAGGGAAGTGCTCGCTGATTGCGACACAGGCGAGAACAGGCATCCGTTTTAGTTAGTTACGAAAATTAAAAATGAATCGAATGCAGTAATTAAAAAGGCGGTCTATTTTATTGAGGAGATCTGCATCCAGGTCGAAGTAACATACATCACCATAGTCAATTATTGGAATTATTAAGGACTGCATGAGAGTTGTTTTGGTGTTAGGTGGCAGGAAGTTCTTGAGACGGTATAACGTTCGTATGTTTCCAATTACCCTTTTGCTGACAAAAGTAACTTGAGCTTGCCAATCAAGGATCGAGTCGATGAGTAAGCCCGGATTTTTGACTACGGGACGAATGTGATGACTGAGCTATTGAAGACAATCGGTGAGATTGAAGCAGTATCGTATCTATTCTACTTGTTATGTATTGCTTTCTACTATAATCGCCTGACATTTAGTTTGGTTAACTGTTAAGCCAAATCTCATCAACCACAAATTTATGATCTCCAGTCCCTGTTGACTTCATCGATAGCTCGCGCCATGTCCTCCAGTCTTGCCTGAAGTGAATACACTTGTAAATCGTCAGCATACAGGTGATATAGGCACTCCGAAGTTGTTGAGTAATGAGGTTGATAAATATTAATTTATATAATAATATTTTAATCTCAATTAGTGTTTAAAAGTTGTAAATACACAACTTTCAACCATTTGAACAACGTCCATCAGGCATTACTTTGTTTGAATTTTACGACCACCATTTGTATTGGAGGGACATGATCCTTTCATTCAATTTACCTTAAATTAATTACAGTATTTTTTCAGTCCCGCAATGAGATGTATATGTTTAATGTCCACGTTGCACTAATAACAACTCTTATTCTGCATACAGTAGTTTGATTTTAAACTAGACATGATATGGTAAACAGACTGTGGATTAACACATATATTTTAATCGTGTGGACGTTGGTTATTGCAGCAAAGAGTAGCCTTCTCCTTCTCATGTCCTTCCTCAAGAATCAAAGTATCTCCATGTCAAATTTCAATGAAATCGGTGCAGCGGTTCGGCCGTGAAAGTGTGACAGAAAGACAGAGCTACTTTCGCATTTAAAATAAAAGTTTGAATTGACTGCCTCGTTTGAGCATTGGTAATGGTCTAGTGAGCTCGAGATCTCGGCTTCGATTCCAGATTCGGACCAAATGTTTGAATGATCTGCAAATATTTCTTTCGGAGTTTGTGTATTTTCTATGTATAACTTGTATGTATTTTCAGTATATATCAGTTGTCTAGTACTCATAATACAAACTCTGCGTAGCTTGAAACTGGATGACGCTATGTGTTAGATTTCCGAAATATTTAGTAATATTTTTGGTTATTATGGAAAAAAAAATAGCATAATCACACAATTACTTGTCTTCAGAACTTGTCAGACCCAAAAGCGACAGGCTTTATTTATAAGTACATATGTCCACATCAAATTTTTGGCTTTACTGCAGCTGCTAATCTTCAACACAGTCTTCAAAATACGGCACTCCTAATATCAGTGATGTGTTAAATTACAAAAAAGATATTCATTAGAAATAATAGGATTGCTATTTCTACCTGAGCGAGCCTGACAACCCTTGCACCTGTAGCTCCAACATGTTTCGAGATAAGAGTTATATGAAATTGAAGACTTGTGGCGAGTACAATTAAAATAAATCTTTTTAAAGAGTAATCTTATGTCTATTGTACAAATAAATAGGTATGTTTTAAGAACTGTCCTAATAAATACATGCAGCGGAATAAAAAGAGGATCTCCTTCTTTTTAAAGTCGGTTAAAAAAACTGAAATCCGCTGACTACCTATATGAAGTTTGATTTCGTTAAAATAATGTTTATATTTCCCTTATAAAGCGTTTATTAACAGAGTTTTACAGGTAACAGAGCTACGCTAATTTTAGCATGAACGGGCCGGCTCGATGCGGAAGCATCATTAGGCCGCCATGGTGTGGCTCACATTGCTGCATTGTTGCATTATCTGCATTCGCAATGAGTTTGGTGATCACCGCTCTTGGATTCTGTTTATGCTTTCCATAAGACAGAGTAGAGTTATTTTGGCAGAGCCATACATAAATAAGTAACTACCTAACATGTGTATTTTATATTAATAGAGCATAAAGTTTTTTTTAAATCTGATTTACGTAATTTTTAACTTTTAAATAAATGTTGATGAATCTGTTATAAAAACTTATATTATAAAGCAACATACACATGTTCGGACATGTTCTATCGTAAGATAATGAATGCATTTAAATTTTACCTCATTTTGACTTTGAATGACATTTTGGAATAGAGCAATTGGAGTAATGACTGAATGAAATGACTGAATGAATGAATGAATGAACTATTTGAACTTTTGAAACATTACATTAATGAATGTAATGTTTCAAAAGTTCAAATAAATGCCTAGATATAACAGTTATTTGATTTTGGTCCTCAAAGTCCTCAAGTTATACATAGAAAACATCCAAATTCCAAAACAAAATTTGCAGATTATACAAACATTTGAGCCGTTTATCATATTCGGATGATCACCAATACGTGGTACGTTTTATTTTAAAGAGAACGTTTGTCTGCAAACTTCGTTCGTCTGTAAACACCTTAAGAACATCTTTCGAGCCTGTCTATTTACGTATTCAGTCTATAAGTTATTTAAGTATTCTGATGAATTCTATCTATATATTATACTTTACATTAATAGAGACAAATTTTAATGAATCGGTTATCTTTTAATTACAGTCGATTAATGTGCACCATAAAACTAAAATCATTAGTGGGCTGTCTGAGACCATCCTTGGACATGTTGGGTGGACGTCAATGTATGAATAACGAGAAGTTTGCCTGCAACACTTTGATGAAATGTGGAAATTATTTTAACATTAAAACTTTTTTTGGACACTAAACGCAAACACTCTTTTTCAAAAAAGGAAATTTGTAAATAAGTATTTTTAGACCCTTGACACACAACGCCATCTGGCATTACTACTGCGCCACCAAGATGATAAAAAATGACAATGATTATTATTATTTTTATGATAACCATATTATTTGAAGTTTTATATGACTATGATTCATCATCATCATCATCAGCCTATCGTAGTCCACAGCTGGACATAGGCTTCTCCAATTGTACACCACTTAGTTCGATCCATGGCTTCTCGCATCCAGTTCTTGCCAGCCGTATAGCACAATTCATCACTCCACCATGATTACAACATACTAATTTCCAGGACAACGAATATTTTCCTTTGCCTTTGAAGTACCTATATAAATCAACAAAGGTAGTTAATAATAAACTATTTGAAGTAAATCATTAATATATAAAGCTAAGTTCGTTTTACGAAGTAACTATTCGAAAGGGAATTTATTACGTGCTGCACGTAAATGTTATATCTCAATTTCTGTGAAATATAAAACGGTAATGGTATAAATATACAGTAATTCTTCCATTGGATGTTGTTGATATATATTTATATTAAACTCATATAAACATGAGTCATGAACATCAATGGCAATAGTTATTATGAGTTGGTGCGCTCGAGTATACTGGCCACTAGTTCAATCTTCGGATTCAGTTCACCCTTAGGGTTGCGGAGGTCCGATGCCTGTAGCTCTGTGTAAACACTGATATTCAGGTAAAACCGGTTGAACTAATAGCCGACCCCAAATCTTGGGATAAATAAAGGCTAGGAAGAAGGTGAATTAAAATAGTTAAATCTTATTAGAAAAGTTTAAAATTACCTTAGAATTGTATTATATTGTGTTGTAAATTACAAGTTACATTAATTTATACTAATATTATAAAGAGGTAAAGTTTGTGAGATTGCAGAGGGTAATATAGAACCAATTTTGAAAATTCTTTTACCAATAATAAGCCACATAATTTGTGAATAATATGGGATATTATCCCGAAAAACTATTAAAAAATAAATATGTAGCTTTAGCGATAGTTTTCTATTTGAACCAATAATTATATTTTCTAAGAGAAGTGTCATTGAACACGTTTCCATATCTACAAACATATCTTGATAATCAATGAATTTAAATTTAAAATACATTTAGTTGGATTTTATGCTATTTAAATTCATTTTTATAACGTTACTATCCGGGTCACTAGATTATATTACAAGAACTAATAAAACCAAAAGGAGAAATTCAATAAACATAGTAATAAATACCTCATTAGTAATTCGAGTGATACTAACGGTGTTGGTAAAAAAAATGTAAGCGAATTCAATTAGTTTTGCATAGGACTTCGACAGTTTTTTTTTTATTTTAATGAACTTTTTTGGTTATTTGTAGAGGTATCTGATTAACGGTTAGAACTTGCCGACTTCCACATACAACGCAAAAACAAAAACACAATACAGCACCGTCTACCGAAGATACGTCAAACTACGGAGTAATGAAGGAAACGAAGAAACTACCAATTCTGAATCGCGCAATAGAAGTTCGACCTGATTATCATATATACAACTTCCCAACATCAACCGTCGGGCCGTGTCTCGCTAGGCATGATCACCTCGCCTGGTCGGAGGATCCTCCATTTGTGTTAGAGGAACATGACACCCGTTGTTCCACAAAACTAAGAAGTTGAGAATTTGTTGGGTGTACAAAAATCAAACTCGCATCATCGTCACCGAACACTTTCCATGAGCTATATTTTTTTACTTCTTTTATCCCGTATCTATTTAAATTAAAGTGAATCACAGAAATGTATGTACGCGTATAACTTTCGATTGACTACACCAAATCGGCTAATTCTTTTTTAAAAGTGTTTTTTTATTGTCAGGACTCGGGATATTTGAACAGAAGAAATTTGTACAGAAGAAAATTAAAAGAAGACCGGAGGTGTTATATTTTCTTAGTCCGCTTATTCATATACAATGCAATTTTGATTTAGCATGTGTTTCGATGGGTTTCTTGCTGGATAAATAGGTCCAATTTAGAAATTATTCACGAAAATAAATATGGCGATATGAATTTCGCCAGGTCAGCCAGTTTTTATCAAAGAGCAGAGGTTCATTTCGGGTGACATGAAACAGTTTTGAGTATTCATTTCAGTTGGCAGTCCTCAGGACAGTCCTTTAAAAAACTATAACCCGACTACGTAAATACTTATGACATTTAATTCTATAGCCTATTTCACTCGAGCTATTATTTTATTACGAATCTATAGACAATTCATTCAATAAATTGGTTCAGAAGTTTAAGTGCTGCGGTGGAACATACAGACATACATAATCATCATCATCATAATCATCATAAACTGCTAAAAATAAAGCGATGACGACGATGACGGACAGACGGAGGTAGGACTGGTTCTTCATTAAGTCTTAGAATTTTGGACCAAGTAAACATGGGCCCATTTATCAACAAATAGTCTACTGTAAGACCGCATTGATCTTTTAAATTAAATATCAAATCAGAGAACTAAGGCCTTCATGTTTAGGTTACGGTATTAATATTTCATGAAACGTTAAATCGTACATTAATTAAAAGTAAGGCGACACGCCGCAGCACTTTGTCATTTCGTCTAATAAACTAGAAACAGAGCTAAAACATAAGGGATACAAATGCAACCAACATAACGTAAGCACTGATATAAGTGAACAACGAAGTTTGTGGTGGCATTTCAACTCCAGTCGTGCTGACACACGTACTTTTTTCTATGTTCTAATGTCTTTATCCTCAAAACACGTACCTCACGATCTTACAGCTATCATTTCTGTGAAGCAGTTACTCGAGTGTCATTTCCGTAAGGACACTACGATTCCGAGAGACCTTACTGTCATGAGCGTTTTAAAATCTCAGGTAAGTACTTGTTCTTACATAAACACTGTGTTTTGTAGTGACCTGCAGTGAGTGGTTGTGATGTGGGCGTGGGTACTGCACACAATGCGACCATTCACCGTTTCTAACCATCGTTACTCGAATTTTATCAATAAAACGAAACTCTTGTCTTGTCTGCGTAGGCATTTATTATTGCTATATCATGAAGGTATGTCCACACTATTGTGCATTTTTTTTTCCACTATCTTAAGACGTAAATACTATAATGGATTTAGGTGACGAAAATCAATCCATCAACAACCCATAATGTCCCACTGCTGGGCTCGAGTCTCCTCTCAGGAGAGGGTTAAGGCCATACGACCCCACGCTGGCCAAGTGCGGGTTGGGGACTGGCAAGAATACGTTGTGGCTACGTAAATCTTGCCGTTGGATGTTTTTTAAGCCGCCCGAAGGCCTCCAACTAAGCTTCACGACTGTTATCGTATGATAATAACCGAGACCGACTGCTTAACGTGACCTCCGAATGGTGGTGACGAAAATAAACGTGAAGAAACAGAAGAATTAAAAAGTCACGTTGAACTAACTTAGAACTAAGAATTATTATGTCTTTGGGAGTTCATTCAATTGACATAAAAATATTGTTAAGTTCGTTCATAATGCGGACTGACTGAAGTCTTGGACACAGACACATCCGGCAAAGGTGGATGTGTCCCCGTCTCATAGCGATTCCGATTTCCAAAGCCAAAGACTTAAATGTGAGGCTTAAATTGTTGAGACTTAATTGGCTACAGTTGTCAATAAACAAATCTTGTTATTACTACGTTTATCTGTTGCTCTCATAAATAATTATAAATATTACCAACCTCTTTTTTTTAATAAGGTCTATAAAATAAATAGCTATAATTATACATCCTGCATTATCATACATACACTACAGTCGATCTGTCCATCCAAAGGTTGCCTGTAAGAGATTCCTTTTTAGCGATAAGGTACATGTACATGGTCATTATATTGTTTAGCTCAAATAAAACTGTATCAATTGGTGTACAATAAAGATTATTCTATTCTATTCTATCATAAAATGAAATGTATATATCATTAAAAACATTTCTTAAGAGAAATAAAATGCAATATATATATTTTACCACACAATTTTATTTATTTTAAACGGATACTATTTAAAATTCAATATATTTTATTTATTCAATAGTTTATCATAGATTAAAAGAATTTACTCATTAACAAATTTCAAATAACACTAAGTCCATTCTTTGTCATTCTTAAGTAGGTATAAAAGAAATAAAATGTTATAAAAAAGTTTGGACTTGATTTTAACATACAAATTTTGTGCTATCTTGTTCTTTTGTAACTGACACTGACATTTAAAGAATTTTGCTAATGATTATTGAACAATTCGTCTTTTATCTATCGCCAATATTTTTCTTTTATTTATTTTGTATATATACGAGGCGGCGACAGAGGCCTATTATTATATTGTGGTCACAACTTTATACCGTGTGTGGCAATTTAGATAGAGCAATATATAGTACCGCGTTCAATGTCCAAGATTTGAGACAAGCTTGACGGTAATGTGAGTGGACTTTAAGATAAGAAAGGCTTATTTGTGGAAACGTACCTCCGTAAGATTGCTGATTACAAAGCTTTCGTACTAAGAGGCCGCGCGCACTCGGCGACACGATTAATGGCTGCAATGGCTAAAACAGTTAATCAAACCCGATAAGAATGGTCTATTACTATTCTGTGGTCTTTCGCCATTGGCTGACAACTCTTCTGATATACGTGAGATTTAAAGGTCAATCTTTCTCGCTCTCAGCTGTATAAATGTAAGATTAAGTAATATATTTTTAAAGTAGACGTGTTTTGGACGTTCGCAGGGTATGAAGTTAAAATTACTGTTATGTACATTCTACGGTAGATACTCGTGCATTTAGTCAATTATGGCAGAATGGCAGAATGAATCTAAATGTATTTTGCACTGAGATAGATAATGATTCCGAGTACCACTAAGACAGATAAAGGCTTCTGAAATAATTTACTTTTGTGTTGTTGTTAATCGCTGCAAGTAATAATATTATCGTATTCTATTAAACAATCTTCTTTATTAGGACATAGTTTATCCAGCAATAGTCTACGTAACTACAGTTATCCCACTATTATTTAACATACAAGTGTTTATGTGACATTTGTTAGTTAAGCTCGAATTACTTTGATAGAATTTCGTATGCAGATAAACCCAACCCTGGATAATCAAATGGAAATCGGTGTGTATTCGTACGATAGCTTGTTATAGTATGAAAGTCTGTGGAGATTTAAGTTAGCCTTAGTTGCCTTGAATGGTAACGATTTTCTACCAATCAAAGTAAAGATAATCTTTACTTTGAGTGGTAGATATAGAAGATAGTAGAAATATAATTATATGTCTCTTTAACAAGTGAGAATATGAATTAAACAGTATTCGGAAGAGGAAGAGGGCAATTTATACGTACTAGCAAACTCCTTTTTAGTCAGTTATACTATTAGGTTAAGTACTTAACTGTATTAATTTGTCAAATTAAAAGGACGGCTGGTGTTTTTTTTTCTCAACAATTCCTGTTTGTTCCATATCTAGGCATAGGAATATCCTAAACTTGTCTATAATGTATATAAAGATCCGAACGACAGATGAGAAATGGAAAAACGGGGATTGGGAGGGGTCTTTATACTGAATTGGAACCAGACTGGCCTAAAATATAATAGTTATCTATACTCAAAGATCTTTATACAAGAACATCACTTTATAATAAAACAAAATGTTTGTAGAAAACCCTTTTAACAGCACAAACCTTTGAATCGAACACACCTAAAACATCTCTAAAACACAAAACCATTTACGAAAACACAGCTTTCCATAAAACGCTACACACACATAATGGCCTATCAAAGCTATTCAATACGTCAATCCTCTAGTAATTTATAGGCTAGTGAATTACCATAAACATTACGGACAGACAGACAATTCGTTCTATGTACGTACAATGTTCGAAGTGATTTGAGATTGTAAAACCAGAGACGGCGGCTACATTGAGTTGTCTATCTTTTAACAGAAATCAAGATTTTATTGTATTGTAAGACAAGCCGGGGTTAGGGTTGACTTTTGTTTTGTTTTAAGAAGAAATTCATGAAAAGAATCCTGGAGGTAATAATCAGGAATCTAATTAAATACTTTACAAAAAACTTGAAGATAGTACGTTACATTACATTACGCTGTATCACACTGCGTTACATTACATTACAAATAACACGTTATACATTAGATTTAGTGATGTAATGAAATTTTATAAATTTGAATTTGAATCATGGAGGTCATGTATATAAAGTTAGTATCCATTCAGAATTTCTATTCAGCTCGAAACACACAGGAATATAAACGCCCACAGTGACTTTAAATAATACTACGTAAAGATTTCTATTAAATATTAAACGTGCTTGTAGGAAAAAGCATTACATCTTCAGAAACAGGCACTAAAGATTGATTCTGTTGTACGGTACATTATATTATTTGTTTGAATTTGAATTGAGTTTTGTTTCAAGCATTTGATGAAAGGACATCTGTTGGCTAATAGTGTAGTCAGATAAATATGCCTCCTGAGGACAATGGAGAGAGGTTCATTAACGAAAAATGGAATTCTAATAGCAATCTGTGTGAGTTCTCTCTAATAGAATGAGGTCGTTTTTCAATCAGTGTTATTTTGTATTATATGCATTCTTTCTTTGCATGATTTCTGTGCTTGGTATTTAGTTAGGCTTGTTTTGATTTGCTGTACATATATTTTGTGGTTTTAGATAAGGCACAAAAAGTAATATCTCGCTGTGAAGTCCAGAATTTATACTATGTACATGTCTCTTGTCAAAGTACTTATAAACAAAACTTACGTAAAACCTATTTAATTTCTCATTCAAATTATATTTACGTGATGGTGATCTTGATACCCCAATTTTTTGTTACATACCACTTCTGATCTGATCCGATCTAAACTGTTGGTCCTGCCTGAAGCACCCCAGGTTTAGACAAATAATTTTTTCCAAACATCCATCTGGAATACCCTCATTCACTGTCTCTAGATAAATTTAGAGAATACAGAGGGTATCGTCTAGATTTATTTAGAGAGTGTAATAAATTTAGCGAATACCCTCTGTATTCTCTAAATTTATTTAGAGAGAGACTAGAAGGAAAAAAGAAATCCATTAGTCACAATCATGGATACGATCTGACCACTGCCAGAAATGTTTCGAATTAGTCATCTTCAGCTTTATTAGATAACATTCTTATTTTAATTTTATCTGATCTTTTATATATTTGACTTTCCGTCAGTCGTTAAAGATATTCTTAATTTTCAAAATTGGTTTTTAAATATACTGCTGTTTAGTGTAATTTTTCTTCTAACATGAATACAAAACGATACAGTTCTATTTGAACTTAAAGTTCAAGTTGTTCTATTTAGCAAGTTATAAAATGTATGTTCGTTTTACCATTTGTAAATATTATAGCATAACGCTAAGCACACCAGTGAAAAATTGCAGTAGAGGCTACAGAAAACTACTTAATATTTATGTTATATTTTATATCTTTATTTGCAAGTTGATATAGTGCTGAATTTACGTCCCTTATTACTTTTAAATGTAGTCAAAACCGGTTACTGGTAGCTCAACTTTCTTTGACTAATATCAAACTATTTAATCTTAATGGATATTAGAAATATTTTGCTTTTTATTTATTTCAGCGCGGGACGACGGGCAGGAGCTGGATGCGAGAAGCCATACATCGAACTAAGTGGCGTGAAATTGGAGAGACCTATGTCCAGCTGTGGACTGCGATAGGCTGATGATGATGATGATGATGATGAGCCTACGAAAATGACTTTACTCTACTTGATGGAAAGTATGAACAGAATCCAAGAGTAATAGTCACCATAATTTTATGCAGACAATTCAGCATGGTGAACAATCCTATGGTGGCTTAGTGAGATGCTTCAGAAATATTGGTCAACAGTTTTCTCAGAAGTTTAAAGAGGGTATTGTGATCTCAAAAGTCTGAGAATTAGAGTCAGTGAAAGAAGAGTTTAAGTAAAATTACTCAAGTTGTGGCCACGACATAATAAATTTAAAAAATCCGTACCCTATTTGTGGCAGCCCTAAAGTTCCAAAGATCCATACGTTTCCTGGGATCACTCTAGCGGTTTGTTTAGCAGCTTCTGTTACCTAATTGCGCTGGCTTACAAAAATATTTACTATTTTGTACGTAATTTATATAATCTCATTCGCTTAACGGATTACTATACTATGACTGCAGTTAAATATATCGAAGTGTATGGCAATGACTGATTTCTATTGTTCTCCTCCATTTAATATCTTAGCTATGTTTGGTATACGAAGTTTGCGCATTTGTTTTATTTTATTTTCTCGTGCTTATAACATGTTCCATGTGAATTTGATACGCTTTTTACTCTGACAGTATACATAAAAATTTTTGTATAGAGCTATTATAACGTATATTTATAAAAACATTCATGATATTCATTGTCTACAATTTAATAATATGGTGGTTTAGTAAAGTCGGCGCGTAAAGCATATGGTACTATGTAATGCTGCTATTTAAAACGGCTGTAGCTGCAGAATTTTCTAGTGTATGCTTTTATCACGCTTTATTTCAGCCTGCCTCATACATTTTTTTCTAATTACGAATAATCACGGAATAAATACAGAATCTATGCATAAACTAGCTGAACCCTATACCGGCGAAGATATTCTAAAAAGAATAGCCTAAGTTACTCCTTATATCATTAGTCACCCGTCAGTGAAAGTCCCGCCAAAATCGGTCAAGCCGTTCCTGAGACTAATCGGAATAAACAGACAGACACAAATTTCTAGAATTAGTTTTTTGATGAAGTACCGTATATACTTTCATATTCATTTAGTGAAAAGATGTTAATTTGAAATTACAAACAGCCTCTTTATTTTTATCTTTTTGTATAGATTAAAAAATTACTCCATAAAATAAATCGGCCAACGTATCCCGCTGTGATTTCATCTTAACATGTTCAAAAATATAATATATATTATTAATAGTGGCATCTGTCCAACGTTATAATTTCTAATCAGCCTACGACATATCATAAACATATTAAAAAAACTTGCTTTAATAAACATTTAGTAAATACTGTTATTTATAGACAACTTGTCATAATTATTTGAATTATTTCACAGATTATATTCAAACATCTAAAGCCTGCCCACGACATAACGGTTTTATTAAGTAAGTTTAAAAATTGTACGTTATAAATTCTAAGTTTTTAACACACTTTTTAGGGTTCCGTTCGTCTGCCACAAATATAATATAAAACTAATTTACTTCGACCATATCGAAAAGGATTTAGCTTTAAGTAAAAACTTCTGTGGGTCAAATACAATTGTGTGTACGCAAATTATGAAGTTAAAATATTATTATACTTTTAGGGATCATGCTAAAATCTTAAAAAACAAGTAACGAATTATTTAACAAAAACCCACTGCGTCAATATCAGCCATCTTTATTAAATTTATTGAAGTGAAAAAACTGAACTTAAACTTTTTTTTTAAAATAAGACGAATCTATTGCCACCACTCACAAAAAATACGACAGGCCGTTTAGGATATGTGTGTATATTTGTACATACACATATACTCGAAAAACATAACCCTCCTTCTATCACAATCGGGTAAAAATAGAGAAATTGCATTATATGAAAAAATATATGAAACGTCTTGTTCTGTGAGTCGCGAATTATACATACTCTGTAGGTGTAATATTAAAGGTTTTTGAACATCTTGAGGTAAGTAAATGAAACTAGGAGACGAATTACATTAAAAAAAGCAGGCAAAATCTTTATTCTATATATAAATTTATCAATATCTTATTAAATATGATCGCAAAGAATTGTCTCTATGCGAGCTCAACCTACACTTAGCGGCACTATTAATTCAAAATATATTGTGGTTCAAGTTTTGAAAAACGACGGATATTTAGATTGCGCCTGTCTTTAACGTAGTCTCACAAACATTTAGAAGAATTTTTGAAGATATTTTTTAACCATATGATTTATTCCTTAAGGTTTGATTTTCAGTTTCATAGCTGATAATGAATCACACTAAATCTACTCCAAATGACGTTTAATAAAACAAGTTCAAAAGTTGTCTGAATGTAATTGCTGGGTGTGATGAGACCAACAAATGAAGTCTAATTGTATGTGACCATATCTGGACTATTTAATATTATAGTGGCTGCCATCTTGTGTATCAAAATGATGATCCACCGTTCAACCGTTCCATCCGATTGCGGGTGATATGTGGTGGTTCGAATCTTAAGTAATCCCAAAGTCCTACATACATTCACCAACACCTGAGCCTCATAAAGGCGAGGCGCTCATAGCCCAGTTGCACTCGGTGATTAGAAACAATCACCGAGGGTAAGAAACGACGGCGCGGTCGGTACCTGGATGGGTGCCGCTGGTGGCATGTTACCATGAGCGTCTCCGTGATTCGGAGGTCAGTTAAGCAGTCGGTCCCGGTTGTTATTATAGGATAACAGTGATGAAGTTTAGTTGGAGGCCTTTAGGCGGCTTAAAAACATCCAACGGCAAGATTATAAAGAGCCACAACGTAGTCTTGCCAGTCCCCAACCCGCACTTGGCCAGCGTGGGGACGTATGGCCTTAAACCTCTTCTGAGAGGAGACCTCGAGCTCAGCATTGGGACATCATGGGTTGTTGATGAGCCTCAAATTTCCGAGGAAATGTGATTCTCCTCAGAATGCAGCACTATCTAGTGTGAAGATTTTATGATGACCGTATGTGAAAACTCTGTCAGAAACGTTTATTTTACAGTTCTAATGTTTCATCCTAGTCCAAGTCCAAGACCAAAATGCAGTCATCCGAAATTTCAGCTACTATGACGTCGTGGATATATGATGTCGCCCCGACGTGCATCGTTACTGTTATTTCACCTGAGACGGGTATTGGATAGCCGGAGGCGAAGAGAAGACAATGAACAACCTTCTTGTTATCACTATCGTAGTTTTCATTAGATCCGGTCGCACTATAGTCTTTGAGGCTCCTGTGTCCAGCGTCATTTTACAATCTGTTCCATTAATGTTGCCCAGAATTATGAGATTGTACCGGTGTACGCCTATGATATGATGGTCGATGGGGCTTGCTACGCGCCAGCCAGTATTCGCCCCTTAGTCCTGGCTTTTAATCGTTACCCTGATTTTCAGTGGACGGTGAGACTTTGTCACGCTTCTTTATCAGTTCCGTTGGACGTTCCTCTACTTTCTTAAGCCTGTTCACCTGTGAGCTTTTTTGCAGGCAGTTTAGCTGCAAGTATCCTTTTTCGCCGCATCTGCAAACATGTGTGACTGTACGTATGTAAAATCTGTATTAATAACTTTGAATGAAAATCATTTAAACAATAACGAAATAATGATATGGCTATTAACGATTGTGCACTTTACCTCGCACCATTAAATTAAGTATGCAGTGCGTAGGAGGAAATATCGTTTAATTGCAGGTAAACTGTGGGAATTTGGTCTTTGCACACACCCAGTAATTTACACAAGGTCTAATATTATCTGTACTAGTGATATATAATGTACGTTTTAAGAAGAACAGTAATTTAATAGATAATCTTTATATTAATTACGCGCTTAATTCGGTAGAGTAGAGTAAAAGGCCTATAATTTTGTAATAAACGAAACGAAACTAAACAGATATTATTTTCCATGTTTTCATTATACGTAAGTACAGTGTCTATTAATATGGAGTTTCGTAACGAAATAATGTATATAGATACTGGTTGTGTATAATCCGTGGTTTAAAGAAAATTATAATGCCTTTTGGAATATGTACTATTACATTCGATATAAATCCCAAGCAAGTATCTAAAGAGCCAACTAAAGGGCCACGCTACCCAGGATAATAGTAGTGACAACAGCAGTGTAAAGAGAACTGAAAACATGTTCATACAAACCTTTTTTAAATTTTTTTTTTATTAGGTAACTACCGCATTTGGAATACACATCCCGTGTCGCAGGGACTTTACAAAAATACATAAAACGGACACAAAGAACACAGAGACTCTGATCAACAATTTGTTGAATTGAGTCTGTTATAACTCCCATGTGAGATTTGAACCCACAACACTTGGCGCAGTAAAAAGCGACGTAGAGACCGCTTAAACCACTAGGCCAACCGTGCAGTCACACTACTATATCATTCTGATTAGTGTGATATTCGCTTTAATCTCCTTTCTAAAGAAATATTTTCTGTGTCCAGCTGTGAACTGTGATGATTCGTTACATAAAGCTATCTAGATCATATAAATAATTATAATAATGCAAATATTCGTTTCGAAGTTTGGGAGTTTTCTTTGTATAAAATGCATTGTTTACAAAATAAGTATCTAAGTATTTAAATCAGTTATCTAGGATCAATAGTACAAGCTGTGGTTAGTTTGGGACTAGATGGCGTTGTTTGAATGCGGTTGAATATTCTAATATCAGAGCTTCTTTCAGACCAATCACTCGTTTGAAAGCAATGAAATGAATGTCTTTGGTAACGATATTTATGTACAATAAACATGTATAATACTTTTAATATTATTTCCTAAAACTATTTATAATAAAATAATGAGTATAAATGAATGTCGTTCTTCATACCACTGACATTTAAATAGGATGCACAACCGGCGAATGTAAATTACGTTTACAGTGAATAAAACTTTATACAAACAAAACGCATCTTGGCTAATCACCGTAATGTTTCCGTTCACATCCTAACATCGCAATTAGCTGGCTAGATGTAGCCATTTTAATTTAAGATTTAAACATTTTTTTATAGAATAAAGGGCAAACGAGCAGGCGTATCGCCTGATGGTAAGCGATTACCGCCGCCTATGGACACTCGCATCACCAGAGGCGTCACAAGTACGTTGGATGGCGGGAGGGATTGGGTTATGGGCCTCCGGTATCCTCACTCACGCGGTGAAACACCGCGCAGGCGCTGTTTCACACCGATTTTCTGTGAGGCTGTAGTATTACTCCGGTCAAACCAGCCCATTCATGACGAAGCGTGGCTCGCCCACCATAGTCCCAGTTCCGTTTGATTAGCAATAAATCTCTCCTCATTGTTCGTATGGTTCCTCAGATTATTTTGTATTGGTAATCAACTAACATCACATGTCAAAATTTTCCAAGCATGATGTTTAGAAAATCGTAAGGAAATCATCGCCTACGCATTTTTTATAGGATCCTTGATGGAATGCGCCAACTTATTTGCAAATTCAAATCAATTTATCTTATGATTCTGCTCTCTCTGTTACTCTCAAAACTTGGAACAGTTATAAAAAATAGCTAGTGACATTTACGTAAAATTTTCAAATTCTTTGCTTTCATAAAACAGGTAGGTGCCAAAATGTTAGGGTCCCTACACAGGAGGGGGCCCGAGGTACGTCGGGGTCCCTGACGTTTTCTTTCAAGAGTGCCCCTGGTTCCTCGGCTTCTAGTACCCGAGACGGTGTGCGGTTTTTAGTCGGTTCGTTACTACCAATGCCGATCATTGACTGGGCTAAGCTGTTGATCATATTGACGTATCTATCGTATTTATCGTAAACAAATGATGAACCTAGCTAAACGCGACATAGGTCTCTCCAAGTTATTGTATTCTCACCCAGTTTCGATGTTAGACCCACAGTAACCCTGGTCTTTGCTTACTCTCTTAATACCTTTCTAATTTTTTAAAGAGAATTACAAAGAAGACACTTGAAGACTTAGTCAAGACACTCGATTAAAATTCAATTTCCTTCAATATAGCACTTATTATCAGCTAACAGAGTTTATTTTCAATTGTCCTGTAGACACATCAATTTCATGTGCAATTTTTTTTGTAAAATATATTGCATTCGGCCACATTGGCAAACTAAATAGTACTTAAATACAGAGAGATAACTTAAGGTTAAAATATAATATCTGCTTTGATTATTAACGATGAAAAGAAACCATCAAAGTTTCAATATAGTAGTCAACTATGTAAAGCGCTTTTATCGCTGCAACACTATTAATGGAACCATAAACCAAAACATTAATTAATTATGAAGGGTTTTATCATAAATCAAGAAGGTCTTAAACCTCAATCTCATGTGACACAGTTCGTTGTGGACAACACACCTGTCTGCCTATCTTCATATTTGTCGCCTGAACGAACTTGCATTATAACTTTATTTGAATGAAAATAAGTTTTTGCATGGTTGTATATTTTTGCCATTCGGATATTTTTTTGTAGCTTTCGAAATTTTTATTTAATAAGCAACGAGTTTTTGGTAATCTATATAAAGCTGAAGTAATTAGTAATTGCTTGTTAGCTTGAACGCGCTAATTTCAGGAACTAGTGGTCCGCTTTGAAAAATTCAATGTTAGATAGCCCTGTGGCTACTTCCACATACAGCGCTACAGAAAGATACCACATGCTATCTACCGCAGATACACTGAACTACGGAATAATGTACTACACGAAGAAACTACCAATCCTACATCGCGCAATTGAAGTTCTCGCACCGATAAGCGTATATACAACATCCCAACATCAGCCGTTGGGCAGTGGCCCGCCAGGCATGATCACCTCGCCTGGTCGGAGGATCCTCCCTTTGTGTTGGAGGAATATGTGAACCATTCCTCCACAGCCCACTTATCGAGAGAGGCTATATATCATCACGCTTAGACCAATAGGAGCGCAGTACTAAAGAAGAATGTTATAAAAACGAGGGAAAATTATATGCTAAGTGCAATAAGAGACGTAATCGAGGTGGAGTAGATCAGCTAGTGTGTATTGTTTGGAGAGATAGTAAGGTTTTTTCATGTTTTTTTTACATTTTACCCATATATTTATGTTCAATCGTTTTCAATGTTAGTAGTCTAATCGAGTTAGTCTATACGTATAAAATAACCTGCTCCGAATGATTAAACATACAGGACATATCGTTTGATGTTTAATAAAGAAATACGGATTAGATTGTGTAGCTAAATACAGTTTATGCGATTTTATGTGTTACTGTCGACAGGACGCATTTACAAGTATTTCTGATTTGACTTAAATGTACGCTTGTAAACAATTTTTATATAACAATCGTACCTGTAAGTAAAGTTATTTAAGTAAAGTGGCTTGGTTTTATGGGAATTTGTTTCAACCCTTTCTCGTAACTATACTCTATACAGTGTAATTTCACAGGTACCACAACACCATAATACATAACATGCTAACTTCTCAAAGCCATATTGAAAACGTAACCTTATTTATTTTATTTATTTTTTCTATGCTAGATGATTTTGATGATTTTTTTTTTATTCAAATCTGGTGCTTTCCGCGTGGTTCCATATTAATTTGGTTCAGTACATGATGTTGTTTTTTTTTGTAAAAAAATGAAATTAATTGAAAAAAAAGCAGATTGGCAAGCTGAAGTGGCAGTGGGCTGGCCACATTTGCAGAAGAACCGATAACCGTTGGAGTAAACGAGTTCTTGAGTGGAGACCTCTTTTCGGCAAACGTAGTGTAGGACGTCCACAGGCCAGGTGGAGTGATGATTTGCGCAAGACGGCTGGCAGGAGCTGGATGCGAGAAGCCATAGATCGAACTAAGTGGCGTGAAATTGGATAGGCCTATGTCCAGCAGTGGACTGCGATAAACTGAAGATGATGATGATGAAAAAAAATAACACTGAACAAAATGTCTTATTTCGATTTGAACTTCTAATGTCGTAAAACTTTAAAATTAAATCCAATTTTGCTATCACAATGTTAAAATATTACTTCAAAAAATAAACGACATAGTAAGAAACAAATACACATCGTTGATAGAGTTTGACTGTTATGGATATCTATATGTATATTTACATTTCACTGTCACTATTTCACACCTTACTTGGACAAATCGTGATAATCGATGAAAACAGATAGCGCACAGCAACGTTCCCTAATTTGTACTGCACAATCGGGGCCTAGCAAGCCCTCACAGGCCGGAACAAGTCGTGAGAACAGACCGTGTTGTCTTTGAGACATGTACACAGCTTGTTGGCACTATACACAAGAATATGGCTGGTTCAAAATATTAGCTGTAGCGATTGTTTGATATTGTGTATTAGAAAAATTGCGCTTTAGTAATTTGTTTTATTGTTGTTATGATTAAAGGTAAGGATATTTTCCACAAATGTATTATATCGTAGGATGTTCAGGGACTTTGTTGGAAAAAAATATACGTTTAAGATACTATTTACATAAAATATATATAAGTATAAAATGTACATATGTGTCGAGTTCTATTTATGTTCTCATGAATTTTATTATTAATTTTTATATAATTTTGAGAGTCTCTGATTTATTTTTAAAAGAAACTCTTACGATATAACAGATGCTATAAAACCAATTACCCAAAAAATCTGGATCATCTTCTTTTTTATTGCACCAATAATATTTAAATACATAGACCGAAATAGTACACTCTATACGTTATTACACTCGAGTCTACGAATCAGTTCTAGCACTATGCTTATTTAAAGCCTTACAAAGTTAGAATAATTTATTAATACCTAGGCATGGCATCTCGTACAACTTGGACCACAAACTGTATTTGTCCGTCGCGTTGGCGGTTCGCCTGTTGACAGACAAGGTCGTCGCCCCCCCCTTCCGGCTCCGTTCGCAAATATCCACCACAAACATTATGAAACTGGACATTCAGTACACAGTCCAACATCGTCTTAAGGCTTTTAAAATGTGTACCTACCTTGAGTTTTTATGGTCCATTAAGAATAGAATCAACATTTTTACACCTGGATTGTATGTTTTAAAGCTGCGTTTCCACTGAATCGATTATAGCGAACTATAATAGAATAATTGTTTTTAATTTAGCAGTCGAGACTTAACCATGAAATTAAATACGAGGTTAGAGACCCTTATTTTATCCAACATTTTCATTTTCATTTCGTTTCCAAATACCTGAACTTGTACATCCATTTTGTCGTTTTATCGACACATATCATTACATCAACCATTTTAGACCTAGCCTATCCTTAAGAAGGAGGTTTTGATCTACTAGATTAAACATAATACAACTTTATGGCTCTTAAACTGTTGTGCCAATAGGCAAAAATATTATACGTACTTTAAACACAAATGCTAACGGTATAACCTGTCTTGCAAGTGACGTGTCTCTGCAATACGAGAAACCAGCCATATGTTTGCCCATGCGCATAATGCGAATTGTTTGTCGAGATCTATTCGGCCCACACGCTTTTTGGGATTAAGATTGTATACTCGCGTTGTTTTTAAGTGCTGCATAAAACACTCCTCAGCTATGTTTATACCTATATATTATAATCGTAGGTGGATATCTGATGAATTGAAATTTGGGTATGATGATGTTCTCCTAACCGATTTCAGCCACGGTGCAGTCTCACTCAACGGAGACCAACTACGCAGATGTTATAGTGCACAAATATTTGCACTAACATAGGTGCCCTCACTCTCATAATCCGATAGTACGGCTATGCGACACTAACAGAAAGCGATCAGGCGCAAGATCTGCGTCTTTACATACTCCTTAATGTACGAGGGTTGTTTGGAAAATATTGCTATTCTGGATAATTTATCATTTATATAAATAGAAAAACTCGAATGGCTATAAAGGTACATAAAAAAACCGTTTTAGATATACCACGCAGAACCACGCTTCGGCATGCATGGGCCGGCTCGACCGGAGTGATACCACGGCCTCACAGAAAACTCGTGTGAAACAGCGCCTGCGCTGTGTTTCACCGGGTGAGTGAGGATAACGGACGCCCATAATCCAACCCTTCCACTCATACCCCTCCCCATCGTCCTTGGCTGACAAAGCACTTGTGACGCCTCTGGTGTTACGGGTGTCCATGGGCGGCGGTATTCGCTTACCAGGAGGCGATACGTCTGCTCGTTTGCCCCCTATTCCATATAAAAAAAGTCAATGCGCTGAAGTGAAAAGGGGCCGGTCATGTCAATTTTTGAACTTCAGTTCAGGTAATCTGTGACTTTTGTTAATTTTGCTATCCAAAGTTTTGAATAACCAGGCCAACTATTAGATAGTTCAGAACAAATCATTTTTCCAAGAGATGATTTCTTAATTTTCCAGGGAGCTCATTGGTTACAGCCATGGTCGTTATTAGACAGCAGTTATGGGTCATCAGGAGCGTGAAAAACATCAAAGCTGGTGGTCTTTTGTTGCATACATCTCCAGTTGAGAAATCTCTATTTAGATTTGAGTAGGTCAATGTTTGAATTACTGTCAATAAAGACTATATTACGGTATCTGCAACGAATATCTAAACTCGACACTATAGACATGAGTTTGTCATTGTGGGACTAACTCCTCTCAAAGACCCATCACTATACTTGTACTCTAGAATCAACAGTATTGTGCGATGAACATTATATTAAGATATGATTTTAGGGAAGTCCATGAATTATAGATAGATAGATAGATAGAAAACTCTTTATTTGTACACCGTAATACAGATATAAAGTACAGAAAATGATAAATGTATAATGTACAAAGGGCGGCGGTCACCATGCTGCATTGTTCTTTTTCGCATTGAAGATGGTGACCACCACTCTTGGATTCTGCTCATGCTTTCCATCAGGCAGGGCAGAGTCATTTTGGCAGCTTAAATATAAAAAAAAGGCAACATTAGGATGGATCAAAAAGTATCGGAAAGGCAGAACTATCTTGAAACCTGTAAGAAAATTTTAGTTGAAAATATTATAAATCCATTTCCATACTTAGCAACGTGGGAGACACAATCAAATAAAACATAACTGAACACCTTATTAAACAGGGAAGCACTACGGTCAAAAAAAAGAATTCACGTGTGTTAATCACACTCTGTCTGTAATTTATATTCTCTATTGTCGGCACTTGAAGTGCGTGATTTATGTATTTTAGTTATTAAAATAATATGCTAGAATTTGTAATTAGTAATTTCGTATCATAAATTTGTGTAATTTTATAAGTTTCTAATTTAACAAATAGCGTTGGTAATTTAAAAATACAATTTCCCTACTTTCGGGGATGATTCTTCAAACTGATATACTGATATTTTTACGTACCCGCAGTTGTTGAGTTTTTAATGTGTATATTTTATTTTATATAGCCATTAACCTTTGAGGATACCATAAGGCAAAACCGGTCAGGTGTGAACATAATTAAATAAAACAGTGGAATGTGAATGAAACAGGTGAATTTTATTCTAGAATGTATCAAACTCTAACTGTTTAGGAGGTGTCTTAACTTTCGTCTGTCGATTCTTGTTCGACACTACAGGAGAGTCTAGTAATAACGAACTAACCAGCTCCTAACTAGGAGCTGGTTGGTTCTAGAATAATCTTCTTAATAAGAATAATCTTCTAATTATCTAAGCTCCTTCAGTTATTTATCAAATGGCTTCATTAAAGACTTTATCCTGTAGGACACTCCAAACTCATTAATTTACGAACAGGTTACCTTAATTAGTTATTTAACATACTTAGTTTTGTACAATAATAATAAGGCCTCGGTGGCGCAGTGGTAGCGTATGCGACTGCTGTGCTAGAGGTTTTGGATTCGATTCCTGAGTTGGACCAAATGTTTGTATGATCTGTAAATATTTCTTCTTCATTCATCGNTAAATCATTATTATTATTATTATTATTTTTTTCGGAGTTTGGGTGTTTTCTATGTATAATATGTATGTATTTACAAAAAAAGGTATATATGTATTAATATCAGTTGTTTTGTACCCATAGTACAAGCTCTGCTTAGTTTAGGACTAGTTGGTGTCCTGTGTTTAACACATGTCCGAAAATATTTATTTATTTATTTATTTTATTTATAACTGAATTTATCTCCCATGTATTAAGCTAATATAGAATTTAATTGGATTCTGTGAAAATGACATAAACCTTATCTCCTTTTAAAGTAGTTTTTATTATGAAATTAATGTCGATGGGTGCATTGGACTTGGTTAAAAAACAATTATCATTAAATTTGTAAGTAATAAAATAGTATCAACAAAATTATTGGCAATAATAATATCCATTTTTGTTGGTTTTCTTTTTAAGATGAAATGAACATGCTAACTTGTGCCTTCGTATCTACCAAAAACTTTCAGGAACGCATGGATACGAATAAATAAAATATCTTAGGTATAATCATATTTTATTAAGATTATCATCATTATCATCATTTGATAGTTCATTGCTGGACATAGAATTATCAGAAATGAGATCTTATATATGTTTATGCTGGAAACATCTAATCTATTTTTTTTTGGCCTAGTTGCCTGGAAAAAATTGCTTTTTAGCAATAAGGCCGCCATTTGTACATGGTCGTTTATATGTTATGCTCCTGAATGTAAACTGTTTTAATTGTTGTACAATAAAGTTTATTCTATTATATTCTATTCCATTTTTTGTGTGAGTCTACCAAAGTGACTCTACTCTGCGTGATGCTTGCCTGCCATGCTCATTGCCCTCATGCAGACTATACAACTATACAGTATGGTGACCCACACTTTGGCGACCTATTGAGATGGTTCTGCATCATTGAGCATTGTTTTCTACAATTCATCATCATCATTATCATCATCAACAACCTTAAACAGTGCACTGTTCAACAAATGCCTCTGCTTAGAAAGGGGATTTCAAATTGCAAATACTTTACTTAGAAGGACTATGTCTTGCAGGTTGTTCATTGTTGTCTTTATTTTAAAATGTACTGTATATTAAAATATGTAGTCAATACTCACATTATATGAATTTACTGGCGAATAATTCTAATTAGTAATAAAGTTTATATTTACGGTAATATGAGATGCGCCCACGCATGTGGTGAATTTTACTATCAATGTATTACATTAAATTTATTCACCTACAACGGGTTTCTGAGGACTAGTGAGTCATCTCGGACTTGTTTGGTATTATTAAAAATGGCTCCTCTTTATTAGGATTAAGAAAAAAAACATTTATTAGGGGTTCGTAGTGTGTATGGCAACGTTTACGAAAGTTAAGCAATTCTAGCCAGGTTTGTACATGAATGAGTGACTTGACATTCTTAATGTATTGAGACCGTTAGTAAAAAGCTCGGAAAAGTTATTAAACTAGTTGAGATGCAAAAATTTAAAGAATATTATTGAATCTCCAGTGAAGGGAGTCAGATTAAGCTAAAAGATACAGACCTTCTACTAAAACCCCCGTCACCATCACCAAGTTACCGGAATTCATTCACCAATTTCGGTGGCGCAGTGGTAGCGTACGCGACTGCTGTCCATGAGGTCTCGGGTTCGAATCCTGGGTCGGACCAAATGTTTTCATGATCTGCAAATATTTGTTTCGGAGTTTGGGTGTTTTCTGTGTATAATATGTATGAATTTACAAAAAAAAAATGTATTTATGTATTCATATCAGTTGTCTAGTACCCATAATACAAGCTCTGCTTAGTTTGGGACTAGATGGCCTTGTGTGTTAGATGTCCGAAATATTTATTTATTTATTTATTTATTCATGGTGAAGTGGTTGATCAGAATCTAATCGCCTAGAGCCACTCTATTGGAAAGACTTTGGGCACTCAAGTTCCTTGCAATAGAGTCGGGCGGGGGGGAGTCCCCGGAACTCACAACGGGTACCTACTTCAGTTTAATTAGAAAAAATGTCGATCCTCTTATCAAGAAAACATGTTTTATTTTATTGTAGTAACCTTATTACTCAAAAACTAATTAAAACGAGGAGGTACTTAAAATTAATGTCCGTCTACATAATATAATTATGATATCAAAAAATTCAAAATAACAAATTATAATGGCCCACACATTTTTCAAAAATACTTGCGTGATGCCTTTTAATTTAGTCCGACTACACATGATAATAACTACTTACTTTAATAAACACCTAAATCATTTTGTAACAAAGTGCGCATGTAAAATAACCTTATTACTTTCGAAGCTACGCGTGCCTTAATTAAGGGCGTTAGATATAAATCAGTGACGCAATAAATATTACGTCATAAATTTAGTATTTATATTTGTTTAATATTAGCTTACTATAATCCAGTTTGATAGTATTTAAAAATGTGGCCGTGTGCCAGACGGACTCGCGCACCGAGGGTTCCGTACAAACCTGTAGGTATATTATGTGATGTAAATAAAAATTTATACTTTTCGCAATTTTTGTATTATCAGTGCTATAAGACGTTGCTTCATACCAAATTTCAAGATTCCGACTTCAAGGAAAGTACCCTGTAGCTTTTGATTCCCTTGCGAGTGACGAAAATTTGCAACATAAAGGGGGTGTATCTTTTGGTTGCGTTGATTTAGAAATTTGATTTTTTCAAAGCTCCAAGAAACAATGGACCTGAGTATTTAACATGAATTTCAGCTAGATACCTTCACGCGTTTTTAAGGAAATGGGTCTTGACAAACAGACAGACAATAAGTTGATCCTATAAGGGCTCCGTCTGTTTCTTTTGAAAAACTTAACAGACCCTAAAAAGACAGAAGAGAAGAAAATTACTGGAAATGGTATCGCTAGAAAATAATAGATGTAGTGTAATATATTGAAGGAAAGGTGAGCCTCAGTCGAAGAACTATTTGTATAAAAGTGTTTGTAATTGCCCAAAGTCACATAAAAAGAATAAGAAAGAAAAAAGAATACATGATGTAAGGATTTAGAAAATAATATACTGTTATCTAGAAAAATATAGACTTTACGAACTGGCTAAGGGTTTTTTCAATAGCTGGGCAATTTCAAAAAGTTGTTCTAAATAAAAACTTTGGCTGACTATGCTAGCAAAATTGCAGCCGCAATAATGGACCTCTAAAACTAGTTCAATTCATACAAATAAACATTACATAAGTTGTCACTCTCAAAGTTTTAAAATGAAGTTAAATCAATTAATAATCCGAAATTCTGCAAGTGTATATTATATATTGTAAAAAGAAAGGACAAAATATATACTAAAATATATGAAGTTTACACAAAACCTCTCAATTTGAGCGACTTATCTCTAACTAGTGAAGCTATAAGAACAAAAATAAATAAGCATGAACCCGCTCAAGCTTTTATTGTCGGTAGTTACAGAATGAAAGGTGTAATTTTTATATAATTCTTATAGCACACCTCTATACAAAATATGACACTGGGCGTTGTAAATGGAAACTATAATGCTAAAACTGGAAATATATCGACATATAAAACGCACAATCGCCACCAATAATCAATAAACACACGGGTACTAAAAATATTGTGTCCATATAGTTAAGTGCAAAAACGATTTTAAAGTCTTGGCCATTTAAAAGTTTATTCTATAAAATACAATCGTATGTGTGAGAGCCACGCCTAATGTAGGGTTCCGTAGTAAGGGTTTTTTATTATTTCATACTAGTTGTACCCAGACCGCGGTACAACGACAACCGAGGGTAACGCTACGGAGCTAAAAAAAATTCCGAAGTTATTCCTTACATTATCAACCATCTACCAGAGAAATTCCCGTCAAAATCGTTCCAGCTGTTTCAGAAATTAGTCGGAACAAATAGACAGACGGACAAAGATTTTTTTTTATGTTTAAGCTGCCAAAATGACTCTGCCCTGCCTGATGGAAAGCATGAGCAGAATCCAAGAGTGGTGGTCACCATCCTCAATGCGAAAAAGAACAAACAATGCAGCATGGTGACCCACACTATAGCGGCGTGGGGGGAAGGAGGATGGAGAGGGGATAGGTGGCGTTGGATTGGGGTATGGGCCTCCGGTATCCTCACTCACTCGATGAAACACAGCGTAAGCGCTGTTTCACACCGGTTTTCTGTGAGGCCGTGGTATCACTCCGGTCGAGCCGGCCCATTCATGCCGCAACGTGGCTCTCCCACGGTCAAGTTTAATAATCATCATTTCATTTAGTTCTTCTGATGTAAGTACCATACGGTACTTACATCAAAAGAACTAAATGAAATACACTTACATATGAATTTAGGGTAAATCTGTTAATTTGAAGTTACGAACAGTGTTTTCAATTTTATTTATTTGTTTAGATTAACGGTTTAGGTAGTCTAAAACATCGAATAAGTTGCTCGACTATTACCTGCAAACTAAGAAAGTCTAAATAGCTGTGATAGTTTTCCTCTTAAAGACTTGAAATATGGACTTTAGACATAGCCTCTCCTAGAAAAGGAGAGGCGACTGTTAAAGTCTGGAGAAGATATTTGAAGAAGTTGTGGTACTTCGTTCTAGATCATTAATTGCCTGAATTTTATCAACTTGAAAGGTAGTAGAGCTACGCTGATTTCAGCACGAACAGGCAGACTCGCATAGAAGACTTACGTAAAATGACAGCATTCGTGTTACCTTGTTGCGTTGGTGAGTGTGAGACCCTCCACAGCATGGCGGCTTTTGCATCATTGATCCTCCGATCAATGATGCAAAAGCCGCCATGCTGTGGATCATACCGCATTGTTGCATTGTCTGCATTGGTTTGCTGCTTTGGATTCTGCATATGCTTTACATCAGGCAGAGTCGAGTCACTTCGGCAGGGCCATAAAATAAAACTATAATTTTGATTTTACTTATGTAATATCTATATGTATGTACATATATACAAATGTCTGTAAGGTGTTTTTTTGTAGACTGCTTACTGTCGCCCTTATATATATAGTATCTGTGTATACTGTCATGTATATAGTCTCAAATTACCATTTTCCAACTCATCATTCATGTGTCATCAGAACCTTTATAGTTTCCTCAACTCCGTATGCCGTCATCGGCTTACGTTCTAAGTGGTTAGTGCTAGAAAGATGAAACTTTTCATAGATATGTGAACCATTAAAATAAAATCACGACAAACACGGTTTTTTGGGGTACCTCCCCTACACATAAAGTGGAAACGTTCCTTTTTTCTCGCGTCTACCCTAGAGTGTGAAAAACATTTAAATTCAAAGCTCATTTTTTTGTTATAATAGGGTATACTCCTTCTTCTAGAAGCTAAACGGCGAAATCTGGATGTTCATGTGATTAACTTTGAATGAAAACTATAAATTATAAGCCTTAGATGATTTTTTACTTCAGGAGATATAGAGGCCTAACTTGTAAAATGCGTTTACTTGGAAAACCTCATACAAAATTACCAAAAGTAAACATTATTCAAAGTAATAATATATATACCGTCCCTGTTAGTAAATTCACGTGCCACGATAGGTGACTATACGGAACTCTATTCTAGGCGTGGCCTGGCACGCATTTAGCCGGTTTATCGGGATCCTTCCAAGTCCAAGTTGACAATGGGATCTTATTACCTGGAGATTGTTTTTCTGCCAGGTTCTTGGTTAAGTTGAATTTATTGGTTATTTGGTTTTGGCATTAAATAGCTGGACATCTGACTTATACCAACCTCTTCTTCGATGGAGCAAAAGAATAAAGGTGAACTGGGTTAGGCGAAAAGTGTACAAATATGAAGTTAGGTTTAATTCCGTTACAGATCAATAGCTAGATTACATCCCGTCACAAAGCTATTATTGGACTATTGAACTAGAAATTTAAATCTAATTCAACGGGAATCTATTACTAGTATCTACCATCACAGATTATTAAATTCAAAATTAACTCTGTCTATTACGCTTTCACGGCTAAACGACTGCACCGATTTCAATGAAATTTGGTATGGAGATACTTTGGTTCTCGAGGAAGGACATAAGTTATTCATTACCGCGATGTTCTTAAAACAAGCCGGCGAAGCTGTTAAAAGCTAGTTGGTCTAAAAAACAAAATGTCTCCCAGACCTTACTTAGCATATAAACATTTACAGCGAATAATATTTTAGATGAATATATATATATTGTAATTAAAACTTAACTTTGTTCTAACTGGAAGCCGTCAGCGTGGTCAATGCACTCCTTCAACTTATAATAATATTAAACGCACTGTTAGTGGATGCTATTCAAAATCTAAAACCAATGAAGATAGTGAAATGATGTAAAACCAAAAATTTCTTTATGAAAAAATCGAAATAAAGGAAGCAAAAAATAAAGTACAAATTATGCAGAAAAACAATAAATAGTTTTATTGTAATATATTGCCAAAGCCAAGTCAGCCAAGCCTGTTAATGTCGCCAAGTTCCATGGAAATTATTACCAAAACTATCTGCCTGCATTTTGCATTTTCTTTCGAATTTAATGATTGGTTGTTTGCTATTTAGGATTAAAAACGGCTACCCATCTTTACACATAACATTTAACCAACAAGGCGGTGACGGTATCTACAAATGTATACTAGGACATCCATAATTTAGACTCATTTGAGGAATTATTACAGCACACAAAAATAATAATAACAAAAGTAATGGAGACCAAGTTAATTTGTATATTTGTGTCAGTATGTTGATAATTATAGTAAAAAATATCAGAATTCAAAGTAACGTCTCAATTTACTGTTATGTGTCCTATATGTAAACAAGTTTATGCCTGCGGCTTCGTTCGCGTGACTATTTCTTATTTGGTGTTTCTGACTTTAAATTTGAAGAACTTTCAATTTCAATTGTTCATTTCACAATTGAAATTGCATAAAACCCTTTCTTAATGAGTGCTGAAAACATAAGAAAACATTGACTAAAATTTGAAGTTTGTAGGTTTGGGCCTTGCATTGATGAATTAGTCAGGCAGGGCAACTTATAAAGGTAACTTTTAAAATATGCGGCTTAAATAAGAAACGGTAAAGTAAACGTACAATTTGAATAGCACTCAAGGAATGGCAGACCACAAACTTTAGAATTTTCATGTGAGTTAGAACAAGCTATAGCAATTTTAATGTCCTTTAACCACACACGAGGGTCAACTCTTGTACATATTTAATATTACCTGTACATAATTATGCCCAAATGTGTTTTTATTTTTAATTTATTTTTTTAAAACATTTTGCTCATATAAAGCTATTTTTATCTTCATATTACGTCATTATTATGTTAACACCCAAATCTTGTACTATGATATGGATTGAATGTGGAATATTTTTTTCTTTTAATATTTTTTTCTGTCTTATTGCAGTGATGTTGTCTTATGTAGTTTCTCCTTACGACCCCCATGGGATGAATAGAGGTAGTGATATTAGGCACTTACACATGAAATTGGTATTTGTATGTTAGTATAAACTTCGTTTTTTTGTAAAATGTATTTAATTATTCAATGTACAATTTATCATTTCCATTTATATTTTATAATATCTATGAACTTTTGCCTTAGCATAGGTAATTTTTTCATGTTTTTACTAAAAAAGACCAAGGGGGCGAAAATCGGGGGCAGTGTATGGTCTAGTGTTGTCCTGAAGTATTAGTGGCCTAAAGCGATTGACCAGACTTGGTGCTTTACGTTACTTTAGAGAGGAGGCTTATTGAGCCTTTGGTCTCGCACTCACTAACAAAACACGACAGTACGAATGCTGTCATTTTACGTTGATCTTCTGTGCGAGGACAGTACCGCCCAGGTCGAGCCGAGGTCGGTTCGTGCTGAAATCATTGGAACTAAAAAAAGTCATGAATTGCGCAAGATGCGAGAAGCCAAGGATCGTAACAAGCCCAGTGGAATTGCAGAGGTCTATGTCCAGCAGTGTACTGAGATAGGCTGAGTATAATGATGTAATAAAAATAGTAATAGTTCATCAATTGTTTAGAAATGGTTTAAATTTTAAACTAAAAGAACTCAAATACTACCAATCAAAAATCGTGTCTATCTTGGACTAAGGCGTCGAGATAGGCGCTCCAACATTTTCTTAAATCTCTGGAAAATCTTGTTGTTGAATAAAGTGTATTTCATACACTCTATTCTATGGAACAACTTTTATAGAAAGCGCTTGAGTCTTTATAAAAACTTCTATTATGGTCACCCTAATAAAGAGTGTACCGCATAGAACGGACGGATGCAATCAGCATGTAAATGCAGCTCTCACTCTGTGAAGCAAACATCGAATATTGATCGTCGTATTATGCTAATGAATATAAAATGTTACCGCGTCAACTATCAGCAATGAGCGTGATCTTAAACGTAACTTTGTCGGCTATTCGTATCTGAACAATCTTTTACTTATAGATCAGTCGTTTTGATCGAATCGCGAGTTGTTTTTATCGAGTCAAAGTACTGTAATTTCTATCTTTTGGTCTTGAATATCAAAATTTTATATTAATTGTATGCAATTTCAGTTTGTTGTAATAGAAGTCGAATAGTGTTTTACCTATATTTAATGTTGTTTTTCAACTGCAGCTGTACGCAATGAACTGTAAACTATGTAATATAAAACACGTATTTGAAATAACATGTATTAAAATATGTTATGCACTTTATTGTATTTGACAATTATTATCAAGCATATAAGCAACTTAGCATTTGTAACTGATTAGTTTATAACAAATAAATAAATAATAAATATTTCGGATATCTAACATACAACGCCATCTAGTCCCAAACTATGTAGAGCTTGTACTATGGGTACTAGACAACTGATATTAATATATATATACTTTTTTATTGTAAATACATACACATTATACATAAAAAACACCCAAACTCCGAAACAAATATTTACAGATCATACAAACTTTTGGTCCGACTCAGGAATCGAACCCAAGACCACTAGCACAGCAGTCGCATTCAAAGAAGAATGAATACCTCAACTTTATTTAATAGACCAGCTGAGCCCCTCGGTGTTTCCCGCGTTTGTTATGTACGTACTCCTTATGTCATCAAAGTGCCGTCGAAATCGGTCCAGCCATTCTATAGATTAGCCGGAACTAACAGACAGATAGACGGACAGATAAAAATTGAAAAAAAAAAAAATTTGGTATATGCACCTTATATATATACATATGCATTTATATGTATATACAGTATATAAACATATACAGACACATAATAACATATACAGTATATAAATATTAATATCAGTTGTCTAGTACCCACAGTACAAGCTCTGCTTAGTTTGGGACTAGGTGGCGTTGTGTGTTAAAATATCTGAACATATTTATTATTCATGTTGGAGCTAGCTTCGTAAGTCGGTATTTTTTTCGAACAACCTATAAAGAAGACATTGAAATCTAGTTTACAAGTACTGTAGCTATTTAGTCGCGTGTATTTCTTTTTTAAACAACAATAGATGTATATATTTCACATAACTTTGCTAGTTTATTTTAGAATCAAAATTAGCATAACGTTACATGGAGTATTAGTAATCGGATCGCATACAATAATAGCTTGTTCGGCCGATATCGATTGCCCCTGATCTATAAGACTATCGAATTTATTCAACGCCACACGCGAAAAAATACTTTAACTGATATGCCGGACATTGTGTTTTATGAGTGTTTTCTAAGGAAAATACAGAAGGATCTTATTCATCGATATGTTATGTACGAGTATATTTTAAATAAATTCACTATTTTCGATACGTTTTTTAAGAATAACATAACATACTTTATAAAAGTAGATAATTAGACAAATTAAGATTAAAGATTGGTAATGACGTAGGTAAAATTATCTAAAGATACCCATAATATTTTTTGTGTAACGTGAGCTGTATGTAGGTGCATAAATCATTCGCAATGCAGTAACTTATGAATGGCCCATTCCCCTAAACCCATCACTTGAACTTACGTATAGTGCACTCACGACTCGGATAATTATCCGAAATAATTTTATGTATTAGAAGACTTCTGTTTAAAAAGTCCTACGAAATCAAGTATTTTGTGTCACCTTAAGGTTTATAATCTATGCATTATATCTTGTATAATTATTTATCTGTTAGTGTTCTAGCTCCAACCGAAGTACTGCAGCTTACAAGATGTTATTGAGTACGTTTTCTTGCTAATGTAAGACAGCGTAAAAGTGTTGAGACCAATTTAGATCTCACGAGATTGGACGAATGAAAAAGCTTTTTCTAGTTGTGTAATATAAGAATCTGATTATAGTTATTTATGAATAATTTCTGTCTACAAGTTTTGCCTTCTGATAATGTGTTTTAGTTACCAACTTTGTTCACAGATACCATTTTTCTAATAAAATAGGGGCAAATATGCCCCTAGGAAGCAGGTTAACCTACACTTATAAGTGAGAAGTATTGCTCTCTAACCGAGTCGACCCTTAGTCAGAAGTATATGAAAACTTACAGTACCTAATAAAAAATGCTTAGTCTTTCGAGCTTATCCGATAATTATCCCTAAATTTCTAACCACCTAACATTCCAACAACGACAAAGCTAAATATCTTTGTAACTCCCATGTCACGTAATTGCTCAAGATGAACTTCGAAACTATTTAACCGATTTTCTCATTTTCTTAAACAGGTGTTTTGTTGCGTGAACGCTTAGATGGAAAGGAGTCGAGCATGTTTTTTTTATGGAATAGGGGGCAAACGAGCAGACTTATCACCGGATGGTAAGCGATTACCGCCGCCAATGGAGACTCGTAACACCCGAGGCGTCACAAGTGCGTTGCGGCCTTGGGGGGAGGGGGGGGGGTTGATGGGGGGAATGGTTGCATTATGGGCCTCCAGTATACTCACTCACTCGGTGAAACACAGCGCAGGCGTTGTTTCACAGCGGTTTTCTGTGAGGTAAGTAAGTAATCTCACGCTTCGGCAAGAATGGACCGATTCGACCGAAGTGATACCACGGCCTTACGGAAAATCGATGTGAAACAGCGCTTGCATTGAAGTCATACCCAACTCCTCCCTCTACCTCCACTCCTCGTCCCCCAATGGCCACCAACGCACTTGTGACGTCTCTGGTGGTGCGGGTATCCTTGGGCGGCGATAATCGCTTACCATCAGGCAACGTCTGCTTACTTGCCCTTTATTCCATAAAAAAAGTATTTAGATTAAGAAGAAAACACACAAACATGGTTGTATCGACTATTTAGGATTATTAAAAGTGTAAGTTCTATAGAAAGGTAGGACACTGCTGACGACACTTTTTTTACCAAGATTGAATAGAGATATATAATTAAACCATAGATGGAACTGAACAGCAGTGAGAACTTCACTGGCGCAATGTTCTTTAGTAGCTATCAATAAGTAGTAGTAAGACATTATAATATCCTTTTTTTGTTCGAAAATCCCTCGGATACCATCGACTTGTGGTTATGTCGGACTCGGACCGACTGTAAAAACCACACACCATCTCGGGTACTAGAAGCCGGGGAACCAGGTGTACTCTCGGAAGGAAATCCCAGGAACCATGATGTAGCATTATAATACCCTGCAATATAATTACACTCAATCAGATGTTATCGATAGCCAATCAGGATGGACTGTCATCCTGCAATTATAAAACTATATATTAGAAAAGTAATAAGTTACTTATATACGAGAATTATGCAAGTACGTGACCTGAAGATCCATCATGCGAAATTAGTCTTTATGGTATGCATTTTTTCTTTTTCATTGACTGAGTTTTCTATTTCCGATTCAGAAATTTCTTGACAAGAACTAGAATTTCCAATACTTTTATATACAATAATCTAGCAATAAAATATGGGGACAAAAAGTAGCCTTCTCCAAGCTCCAATACATCGCAATTAATCTAGATCGGTTTAGCGGTTTAGCCGTGAAATTGGAACAAACAGAAATCCTTACTTTCGAATTCATAATATTAGTACGGATTTAGCTTTGCTTTTTGATAAATTCCTCAAATGCGAAGGATGATCTAGAAGTGGTTTAAACAATCAAGAGGTAATATAGGGTAGAATTGAAGATGAAAACACGTGGCAAGTACCTGAAATAAATTATAGGCAATGTACAATTAATTTTACTGTTATAATTAATTAAAAATATAATTAATTAAGTACTGTAAATGGTATATTTAATCGTAGCGAAAGTTAAAGTAAATTTTATTAAAACAATTCATTTATTTTTTTATCCTTATTTGACTTGTTTCTTATAGCATGAGGTACTGTTTATTGATTCTGCATAGAATAATATTCAATGAAGTTTCCTAGAACCTGTATTAGGCTCCATTTTGTAAAACTTAGAGATTTATTAGTTTTCAACCTCAAAAGGAAAAAACGGAATCCTTAGAGGTTAATTTTTTTGTCCGTTGGTTTGGCTTGTTTATATTTCGTATAAATGTCATGTTTAAAATGTTCCTTCCGGTGTTACGTCGTTACAGAATCGACCAGAAGTTTCTAGATGCTGTGGTGTGAATATAAAAAAGACGTTTCGTCAACGACCGTGCAATTCATTTTGAGCTACAGTGTTAATTTCTAACACTTGGAGTGATATCAGTGATTAACCTAGTGACCTCGGCGACAATTAAGGACTGTTATTCGGAATGACATCCTGATTTCAAGAGTGTCGTTAATAAAGTCTCCTTTACACGTCACGCAACAATATTACTCTAAAGCGTTGACTTTATCTTGAATCCTCATTTCTTAAAACTAATCATCTCGCACAGAATTGCTTATAACATATAATAACAAGAACGTTCACGTCCCAAATTTCTGAGAAAGCTTGTCTAAAAAAAAAGGATCCTAGATGCTTGTGGACGCGTGGCGCATGCGTATCACGGCGGCATTACCATACAATGGCGCATGAGTCGTGTCGGCCCGCGACTGTAGGGTTGACTATTCAGAGTTTTACTAAAAAAATGATATTCGATAATTTGTTTTCGCTAAAAGCTCCCGCGCTTTTTATAATATCCACAAATATACATGAAACGGAGACAAATGACACCCAGAATAACAATAAAATTTGTGTATCAGATAAATTGTTGTCCTTTGTGGTTATCGAACGTATAATATTAGGTATTCAAATTTAACAGGAATTCATGTGGGTTGAGATGCTATTATCATTAATCGTAATGATAAGGACGTCAGTAAGAGAAACTGCACATAGCCAGAAGTTTTTCTAGGAAATCACAAAAAACAGAGGTATTAAACATATTTAGAGCTTCTGCTTATTTCAAATCACGTCTAAAACCTTTCATAAAACAACACTTATGCAAATAATAAATAGTTCCGTGCTTATTGAAATTGTATATTTTTGACGGTTTGAATCGATTTATTTTTTATACTTTTCAATTTGTATTTAAGTAATAATACTATATTAAATAAATAAATATACCTCATAAATACTTTTCAATAGGGATACGTATATTTAATTACAACGAATATAGTGTGTAATGGAAAACAGTGTCCTTACCTTAGGATTCAATAGCATATTTTGTAAAGAATATCGGTAAAATGTTATAACCAAGTGAATTGAAATCTTGACAAAAACAGGTCGTTTTTCGTGAATAAAACTGCTAATATTTTATAGTGACAGGATGATTTAGAAACAAATCTAAATTCTCTTAACGCAGTTTGAAGAGAACATTCTCCTGTATTTGAATAACTATTGTAGAAGTTAGAATGGCTTCTAGTATTCATTTGTATGTAAAACAGACGCCCACGCGGCTTTTGACCGGAAGGGTATCATAAAATTGACTTTCATTGACCGTATCTATATTATGAAGCAGATAATAATGTATTCCTTTGAATATATAGTATGATGACAAATGAAATCTTGGAAATAGCTTAGCGAACTTCCGCATGCTATTATTGCATTCGATGAGTTACAAAGTTGGCATATATATATTTTTAGAAAAGTAATCGACTAATTCCGTGTTAATTTTACAACCGCGTTCTAAAAATTTTAGTACACTATATTTTACATTAGCAATAACTTATTAGTTGATGTTTCCTACAATCAATTGTGTAGAAGTCGGTTTGTTTTTAGTATTTATTTCTTATTAATAAAAATTGTGATGGGTCTTCTTCTTTTTGGATCTGATTAGTAAATCTAGTAAACGAATAAGGTCAGCTGGTTGGATGGTGGGTGTTATCTGTGCCTACCTGTAAGTGATGAGATGCTTCGTTTTAAGAACCATGTTTTTGTAGTAACATTGTGTTAGTGTACGAGCTGTTGGTGGCCTAAAAAATAATGAATAAAATAAGTAAACTCGTTAAAAGTCACTTTTAAACATTATTATAATTGCCATAAATGTTCATGACAACTGGGACCGGGACTGGGCTTAACGTGCTCTCCGAGGTACGGGCGGAAAACACCGCCATCTTACATACTTCGGGCTGCTATTAAGAATTTCTGGTAAGAAAAACCCAATCCGACCTGGGAATCGAACCCGCGACCTCTTGGTTTGCAGTTGCTTAGGCTTAACAGTAGATCAACGAGGCAGTTGGTCAAGTGTTAACCGTAAGCGTTATATGTACTTCATAATATGTACTATGTAATTGAATTGTAATATTTCTTACCGAGTTTTGTACTGTTAATAATATACTTATAATATGGTCAGGTAAATTTTTAGGTAGAAAATATCACTCATATCACACCCATATCTTTAGTTTATTAGTCCAAATGTATGTATATATTATAATGGAATGTAATCTTATTTATTTTGCATGGGTTTTCATAGGCTCTATTTAGGGGTATACATGGTAAGAATTTTATTTAAAAGTTGTCGAAACTTATATAATATTCAGAGATTCGGTCAGAGCAGGCATGAACTTACCAGTAATGTAAGGTACGACCTTGATCTGTTCTAGATTTTTTTACTGAATGTAGATGAGAGTTCCCCAACCCAGTTTTATAGGGAATAGTGGATTAACGAGCATACGTATCGTCTGAAGGTAAGGGATTATCACAACCTATGAACACCCGCAACACTAGAGGCAACGCAAATGCGTTGCCGGCTTTTTAAGAAGGCTTTTCTTGAAGGTTTGAAAGTCATACTGGTCTGGGAACACCGCAGGCGACAGTTCATTTCACAGTTTGGCTGTGCGAGGTAGAATGTTTCTGTAAAAGCGAACAGTTGTGATCTGCCAACCATCTTAATGATAAGGGATGAAACTCCTGTTGCGAACGATGGCGGGAAGAGGCGGGAGGGATCAGTCGGAACAATGCCTCGGAGGACTCCCCATATTAAATGCGGTAGAAGATGTACAGCGAAGCCACGTCTCTACGCGACGCCACCTCTCTACGCGATGTCAGATAGTATAACCGAATTGAAACTTCTTGGCAATCGACGATTTGAGTCACTCTCCGAATTTATATAAACAATATGCCATTCTTGCCATTATCTTACCTTTCTTTTTACTTATCCATTTAATATACCTACTTACATTTAATTCATTTAAGGACTAAAAAAACTGTTTGGTTGATAACTTTACGTTTTTTGAATAGGAGCCTGACAAAGTGATTCTACTCTGCCTGATGGTAAGCATACGCTGAATCCAAGAGTAATGGTTGATCCCTATCACAAAATGAAAAATAAAATTATATCTGCCGTCTTTGGGTACCCCTTACAGGAGATAATGAGAGTATTCGTACATGAATTTTGATTAAATTGCTCTTTATCTCCTTTTTTGAAGAAGACAGCTGCATTAGAAATATACACTGTATCGCGGGGGATTTAGAAACGTACATTAATTGACACAAAGAACACCTAGACTCAAAACAACAAATTGTCAATGAAACAGTGTTGTCCTATGTTGTGATATAAATCACAACATCTCAGTGCAGCAAGAAACGGCGTGGCGACCGCTTACATCACTAAGAATTTGTATTCATTTTACGTAACGTGTTAATTATAATATTAACGTGACAGCCCTGTAGCTACTAGTCCCGGTGCTGTCAATCTTACACCTACCGTCTTTGAATTCAATCGTTCATTGACCAAAATGTCTTTATCGTGACATGTATAGTTGATCATCTGGCTGGCAAATTAGCTCGTTTGCACTATGCAAAAGTCATTCTATCAGTAGCTAGTGGTTTGAGTTTATGATTATATTCAATACGTTTACCACTTATATTTCTTGACAGCGATCGACGATCAGAATTTTGTGGGGTAATAAGTGACTTAGATTAGTGAAGTGCTCCGATAGAGCACAATGATTTTCACCAGCATTTAACGTGATAAGTAAATTTGGTGATATAAATGTTTTAAGTTTAACTTTGAATTGTAAATACTAGCGGGATTCGATTAATGAGTCAGTACCAAAATCATTGAACTAAAATATTTTGAAACATTAGATTTAACATGTATCTTATAACTTGTTACGTTAAGTTGCAAAAAATAATTTATCAATATGAATATACATATAAAAATTGATATAAGAATTACCAGGACGAACCAATAACTACAAATAACTATAACGTAACTAAAAAGTAAGAAATAACAAACTATTCTTGTATGTAATAAAAAAGAAATAGTTTCAACGATACATCACAAAACTGATACAAAAATGAACCTTTTTGTTAAACTCGAGGATGTGTAGAAGCACATATATGTGTACTTGTCATGTGGTGAAGGAATAAGTATTTGAATGTCACCACACCTATTCATCATGTGGGTGTCGTGGAGGTGATTACGGGACAAGCTACGTGGGAATGAAAACTAGAAACAAGCCCCATGCTGTCTGCCAACCGTGGTATAGCAAGCCAAAACCTTTTTGAAACGTCCCGCAGTGGACGGTTAAAGGATGTTGACGATAACTGTATATTATACACGATAAAATATATTTATATTGTACCCCTTTTCAACTCAGCGTCGATATTATCATAGCAACTGACGCCATCTCTATCTTTAATGCGAAAAAGTTTGAAACGGATTATTTTAATAAACAAGTAGGTAGGTAAGAATATTAACTGTCATTCTTAGATATAGTGGCTTTAATTCGCGATAATTGTAAAATAAAATGTTGTAAAAACTATCAACCATTTTAGACGATCTTTGTATAATATCGTATCGTCCTTTGATATTTATAAGATGTATTTTACAAATCTAAGCTATTAGTGCGAATGCCCTTATAATTAGAATTATAAATTCTGTATGCTCTGAACTTTGAAAATACAACCTTTGTCAGTGGTGTCTCAGGAAGGTACTGAATTAAACAACACTTCTAGAACTATTGTACCTTTCTGTACATTGGAAGGGTTGTCAGAGAGTTATTCAAAGAGGGAAGGAGAAAGTTAATATACTCATTAGTAATCTAGATCTGTTTCTTCTGCTGATCCTACGAGCACTAGGATGTGGAGTTACAATAAACTTCGACCGGATGCAGTGAGACGCAGTGAAGATGCAGATAATAATTAGCAAGCGCTTTATAGCTTCTAACCTTAAGACAGGTTTGCTCTCTTCTCGGAGACGGAGCCCGCTTCAGTGCGGGCTGGCGCTGGGAGGGGTCCGGATGGCGTAAGAAAGCGGTTCCTGGATCCCTCCCTTCTCAGGCGCAGAGTGGCACACCGTGGTGGTTTAGTGGGTAGTCTGGCTGGTGTCAGTCAGGAGTCCCACACGAAGCGAAGCCCCTGTACCCGCAGGGGGGGAGCGAAGTGCGTAAAGGCATTCAACCACGTCANCTTCTGGAAGGGGTCCGGATGGCGTAAGAAAGCGGTTCCCGGATCTCTCCCGTCTCAGGCGTAGAGTGGCACACCGTGTGGTTTTAGTCGGTTCGATTCCGACACACCGCCCCGCCGCAAACCCCGGTGGGGTGAAAGCCCGAGGGGATTTCCACAGGTAAAAAAAAAAGTTTTGCTCTCTTATGTGTGTCTATCGACTGTGTCGTAATGAACCTTTCAATTATTTTAAACTGTCAAAGAAACGAAAGACTATTTATCAAGGAAAAATACCGAACAAATCTCGGTTAATTAGGTACTTTTAATTTATGACAGCTTTTTTGGTTTAGCAGTTAGCATATGCGACTGCGATTAAGAACCTCGTGTTGAAATCCCGTGTCTGACCAAAAAGTGTTGTGGAATTTGACTTACAAGAATTTCTTTATTATCATTATCGTATGCTAACTTCTAGACCAAAAAGATCTAGATGACCGACCTTTATCCGGTTTTTTTTAATGTTCTCAAAATAAACCCTAGCTAGATCAATTCTGAACATGAAAGTTGTTGGAGCCCTATATTTAAGAATAGCTAGTTTAAAAGGATTCATATAGGCGCCAAGAATTGTATTACACTAATGCAGTTAAACTCTACACAGTTCAAAGCACTGTAAACAAAACACAAGCTTCTTCTTCCTCATCGTCGATAAACACCGCTATAAATACGTCATTAATGGTTTGGACTCGAAAACAATGGCCGAGTTTCGAACACAACATTCGCACTTCACTGAGGTGTTAACAACACTATTAGTATTTAATATCCTATTTTATGAACATTATAATGTTGTGCTAGTTCTAGGAAAATATGATAAATGTTTATAAAGCATAAGTCTACAGGAATATTATATGGCAAAATGTTAGTTCAAATTAAAATAACAATAATTTCAGACCGCCCATTTATCGAGGGACGCTATAGGCTAAATAACAACTGCCTCGTTGGCGCAGTGGAAGCGTATGCGACTGTTGTGCTTGAGGTCTCGGGTTCGATTCCCGGGATGGACCAAATATTTTTTATAAATGTTGGTATGACCTACAAATGTTGGTTTCGGAGTTTAGGTGTTTTCTATGTATAATTTGTATGTATTTACAACAAAAAATATATAAACGTGTTTTTATCAGTTGTCTAGTACCTATAACACAAGCTCTATTTAGTTTGGACTAGATGGCGTTGTGTGTTACTATTACGGATGAAATTATCACCCTTCCTTTTTTCCTATTATAGTTGGGTAAAGAAAAAGGATCATATGATTATCTGAAAAATATGGAGCCTCATTCGCATATTACATATAATAGTAATAATAACGATTTATGGAGGTCATATAAAACCTAGGACATTATTTTTAGATGAGATGGCAACCAGCCGGAATAGCAATTTCTGCCAATGTCAAGTATTTAAAGTCTTTAATTCTAAACACTTCGTCGTGAAGAAATGGGGACCGTCTTTAAAAAAAAAACTTGAGCATTAAGTTCGTATTACAACATTAGTGTTATTTACTCGAATGGTATTTTGTGTCATATTCAAAAAGTAAACATAAAAATTAGTAAACTATTGAGCCCACTGCCGAATTGTTATACTACACAATTTTACACTGGAAGAAAAATAAGACACATCAAAATAATCGTTACATTTTCACGCGAAAACTACATAACAAATCATTATGAAATTTTGTACACATATTCTTGTAAGTATTAAAAGTAACATATAATACTTTTAGTAAATGCCAGCGAAACCGCGGAAGCTACTTTAATAGAAACGTGGATCACTTAAATAAATTAAAGCTCATCGAACACTGTTGCTATGCGTAACAAGTATCATTCTAACCGCCAGATAACTTAGAACTTTACGACCCTACAGTCATACCATTCTTGGGGTCGTTCTAAGTCAGTGTCAATTACTATAAATAAGTTTATACCAGGAAAAGTGGCTCCACACAGCCATAGTCATTTGTGGTCAGTTTACTGATGGGATTTACATATTTTATTGTCGTGGGACATAGTATTTCCTGCAATAAGTGGTATATTTGTCCGTTTGACTGCCAGCTTGTGAGATTTGTTAAATATTTATTGCAGTTTGCGGCATTCGTGAACCTTTTCCTATGCTATTGTGTTGGTTAAGAGTCAGAAAAAGTACTTAGGATATTTAACACCCTTCACTAGATATTGTTCTATTTTTCAAAATCAACATTGTCTTCAGGAAGATGGAGCTTAAAGTCCTAATATTATATCAGTATATTTAAAAAGGAAGTTGATTAGTCTCATCCTGACTTGAATGACCGTAAATGACGTCTTTAGTATTGTTTAAATATTGAAAAGGAGAATAGATCTATATATAAAACCAGCCGTGTATAACCCAATGGAGGCCCTGGCCAAATTAGGGAAAATATTAAGAATTAATATGCTATACTTTCTTCTCCATTATTTCTTTAAGTTAAACTCAAAATATTACTACCATAAAATTTATTAATATTACAATATGGTTTCTTCGTTCATTAGGATTCGTACTTCAGATCAGTACTTCAAGTACTCACCCAAATTACTCCAACCACATTCAGTAGAATCCCCATGGTGGATGGAAACTGTAGTTTCATTGTCCCATAGAGACATATCAAGAAGTTTTCGGAAATAATATAAAGCCTTTTCTTATTCATTAATTTTATAATATCGAACACACAATAATGTGAAACTTTCCAAAGTAATTCAATTTTCTGTAACCGATCCGTTCACATTACATTCATTAACAAAAATAAAATCGAGTTCAAACGGCTACGTCATGATAAAAATAAAGCTCTATTTACACAAGGCGTTGGTTCACGTGCGGTCTGACGTTCGTTATAATTAAAAAGCAGAATTTTGTCCTCATTAATCAAACAACAATTAGTAGTTCGGTTCACAGATTAATACACAGAAAGACTAGTGTCTCGAACGACGAGAGTATTCTACCTACCATCTTTTTTCGTTACACTTGTCTTCTACTTAACACAGTTTTTTCAATTAAGGTGAGCTTTACAGTTATTTACAACTGTTTTCTAGTATCTTAAAACAATGTGTCTATGTACTTTAGATTCGTCACATTAAATGTGGAAGATTAATACATACGTAACTACTAATACTACTTGACTACACGGTTGGCCTAGTGGTTTCAGTGGTCGCCACACGGCTTCCTACTGCGCCGGGTGTTGTGGGTTCAAATCCTACATGGGACAACACTTTGTGTGATCCATAAATAGTTGTTCTAAGTCTGGGTGTATTTTGGACATTACATAGCGGTTTCATTGGCAGGTTTGGTTTTAATACTAGGTTTTGAACAGAAGGTATTGGCCTTCTACCAAACTACTATTACTATTTGATTGATAAAAAGGCTTTCATTTTTGTGTTTATTGATAATGCCATTCTTGTAAATAATAAGAATAAAATATAAAAAACTTAATTGTACACCAATTAGCACAATTTACATTTATAAGCTTTTACAATATAATGACTATGTACAAATGTTGGTCTTATCGCTAAAAAGCAATTTCTTACACCCAACGTTTGGATGGACAAATCGATTGTAGAAAGATAAACACATGAACAGTTTTGGTGTTAAAAATAAATAAAGAAAATAATTGATTCAAATATTTATTAATGTACTTTCACTAACCTTCAAATTTCATATAAATAAATAAATAAATATTTCGTACAATTAACACACAACGTCATCTAGTCCCAAACTAAGCAGAGCTTGTATTATGGGTACTATAAATAGTTGAAATCTATTTTATTATTATTACATATTTAAGAATACAACGTAATTAGACATTATTTTATCCATAAAAAGTCCAAAAAAATAACAAGAACAAAATAAACGAGTCATGTCTGCATTATTTTAATAACTTTGAGATGTTTTGAACTCGAGAAAGTGACAAGAATATCGCTGCCACTTTGCCTCTTTAATTAAGGGCTAAAACATTTGACGCGGCTATTCCGAGTGTTAGCGGGACGGGGCGTAAGGTGTGTCGAAATTTGTATGACATGCGAGAATATACGTCCAACAACATTGTAATAGCAATATGTGGCATTATAGATAACATCAAAACTAACGTTTCTTTGTTTTCCAGAAACATTTTATACATTCATTTTGTTGAAAAATTTCAATTATCATCCAATGTGGTATTGTGCTTTTTTGTTTTTAAACGATGTTGGAGATGTGAAAGGCTATGGGTAGTCTGGCTTTAATGAATGTTTTAATGACCGTCTCATTACAACCCGCACGATCCATCCACCTATTTGATCTTCAACAGTTTCAATACGGAATGATTGTCGTCACACAAATATTCTCCGAGTAGGAAAGAAATGGTAAAATAAAGAAGTCCCTATTAAACTGGTATATTTCCAGTATGAGATGATTGACGTGAGATGACGTTCAAAGAATGACCAGATATGTGAATATTATAATCTGAGAGACACAAAGAAAGTTATTAAAACCATTTTAATTAATTCCGTTACGGAGTAAACGCCAAAAGTTCAAAAGTAAATAAATGGCGTCCAACACAAATACAATTTATACGAAGTAACATGTTTCATGAGTCCATATTAAATTCAAAATCAATTTCCTCGTTATCAAACTTTTTTAACTGCCTCAGTAGCTCAATGGTAGTGGATGCGACTGCTGTGCTTGAGGTCTCGGGTTCGATTCCCGGGTCGGATCAAATGATTGTCTGATCTGCAAATATTTGTTTCGGAGTTTGAGTGTTTTCTATGAAGAATATGATGTTTTTACAAACAAAAAAGTCAGTTCAGTTGTCTAGTACCCATAACACAATGTTACTAACCAATCATGTTACTTAGCGAGAGAGCCCACATTCCGATAGTAGCCACGTGGTCATGTCTCGGCTCTTCCCCTCACGCCCAACATTCTACCAGCATGGTATCGTAGTGGTACTCAGGCGTTGGTTCCTTACGGATCAGACACAGGTGATCTCCGAAGCATCCATCTCCAGTGATCACCTGCGTCGGTCGGTATGAGCGGGCCCCATGATGCTTGCGAACCAATCCTCCTTAATGGGTCTTACCGCTGCAATAACGGCGTACGCAGCGCTCGGTTGCCCAAGCCGTACCTTAGTTGACGGAGAACCTTTAAAAACAGCTGTTTAAATCTATGGACTATCTTTTCAATGAGTTGATGTATGTATCGTAGCTTTAATGGTAGCTTTAATGGAGTCTCCTGTAGTTGTGTACTAGCTGTGCCCGTGACTATTAACTTTGGGTAGCATTTATACATTAATCCCCCGTTGCGACCCCATACAACTCTTTTTCGCATTAAAGTAGTCTATTTCCTGTCTTAGGATTTAAACTATCTGTGTACCAAATTTCATTTAAATCCATTCAGTAGCTTTGGCGTGAAAGTGTGACAGACAGACAGAGCAACTTTCACGTTTGTATCAGTAAGAAAATAATAAATGAGCAGAGGGATCGCATAATGATTTGTTTTTAATCGGTTTGTCCCACCTGGATTAATATAATCAAAAGACATCATAAAAGTGAACAACAGATATAAAATTATTACGTAACTAATACTGTCTAAAACAAACATCAAAGGAGATATTATTCATAAAGATTACCTAACGGCTGACTTGAGCCTATATCTCACGTCTAATTACCGTTTCAGACACCTGAATATGCAATTAAGAAGAGACTGTTTACTAACACGGAAAATTCTAAAACATATCTACAAAGTACAAAATAAGAGAGAAAAAGAGCTAAGAACACTCAAGCCACACTACAACTGCCATGAACGACACACAACAAACTCATTGTAACCACAAAATCTCCATTAAAACAATGCAATTAAAACTGTAACAAATACAAATTCCACTTCAAACGGAATATAACAAACAGAGTACGGTTTTCTTATAAAGTAATTAATATAACACCGCCTAATGTATTTTTAATAACATCGCTATGGGAGTTTCAACCAATCATTCTAATGCACAAGTTGATATCACAAATTTATAAATACCCTCAAATTCTTAAAAATAAATTCTATTGCCTAGGTAATAAAGGCGTTGGTACACGTATTTTTAATGACATGTTTCTGTTAATTTTGTTTTCTAATTTGTGAAGTACAGTCATGTTTTCTGACTCTCACGTGATATATTCAAATAGCTAAATGGATTGTTCATATTGTTTTGTTTGTTTTAAGTAAAAGGTAGCTCTTTCTGAAGGGGTGTGGTGAATTTTTCATTTGTTTTGAATTTGTGTTTGAGTCTTAATTTTCGACTCTATGAGACATATAGGTTGGAAATGGTGTCGACTCTACTGTTGACTTTACGTATGAATAGAAATACAATAGACACAATAAAAGGTAATGGAGTCACAATAATTTCAGGATGAACGTTCCGGCTAAAACGCGGGGATAATATCCTCACACAGAGATCAACCTAAAATGACAGCATTTGTGCTTTCGTGTTTCGTTGGGGAGTGTGAGACCAGAGGCCCAATGATGTAGAAGCTCATAAGGCCGCCATGGTGTAGGTCACCATGCTTCATTGTTGCATTGCCTTCATTCGCAATGAGTATGGTGACCACCACTCTTGGATTATGCTTTCCACTAGACACTTTGGTAGGCCCATACATACAAAAAATATAATATAATAGATGGTAAGTGTATCACTGTGATATTTTTAGTGACTGATTTCAACGTATCACAAACTTCCTATAAAATATACTAATTCAGCACTAAAAATTGAAATGAACAACACCTGTCTTGTTAAAATGAAAGGTTGTATATTTAAATACAATTAGGGCAGATGTGCCATAACGACATGAGTATATCGATACTTTTTGTCGCAACACTAAACACCATGTCGCTTTCGCTTTGTAAGTATGACCTTTTCACTTTTGACAGTTAATTTTGTAATCGACTAAGGCGAAGACAAAAAGTAAGGAAGTAGTTATTGCAGTCTAGTCCAACGCTGCACCTAAACTATTAAAATTATTTTTAAAACCCGACGCAAAAAGAGGGGTGTTTAAAATTTGAATAAATCTTGTCAAGGATAAGAAGAATCTTGTTTCGGCTAATAAAGTCAAAAGGCAAAAGTTTCTTGACCAGCGTGGGGACATCTGGCCTTGACCCTCTCCTGAGAGGACACCTCTAGCCCGGCAGTGGGACATTATGGGTTATTGATGAAAGGGTGAAACTGTTGGTGGTTTGGGTAAGACAAATATGTCATAGAATATTTTAGTGTGAAGTATCTCATTTTTCCGAATGCCGTTTGATTAGACAAAACGTATTTTTTTGTGATTTTCAGTTTAGTTTAAGGAGTTTTCGCACAACAAAATTTAATTCTACAGACTTTTACTTTTTTATTTATTAATAGGTAGTGGAAGGGTTTGATAACCACGGTCACGCAAGCTACAGCGTTAAATAAATAGTTATAGAGTTACACAAAGAGTGTGTGGTGCTAGTCCTGTGAGATTCCCAGAACACCAAAAAGGCTATTATATATTTAAAATTTATTTGCATTTCCACAATATTTTTCAGTTGTTTTTATCCAAATAACAGATTTTGGTTGCAATTATAAATTACATTGATGTTTGTCGTTTCTTTCAGAGTATTTTCAATCCTAAGTTGATACTAATAAAGTTGTAAGTAGCATATATACGATAGCAGTTGCTAAAATTAAGGATCCGATATCTAAGCGTCCGAGTGACTGCAGTGGGCACGGTGTGGTCACGCAAGGCTGTCGTCGCTTTGGGGCGGGGTTTTATGATTAATTGCTCATAAGTACAAGACCTTAGGTGTAACGTGTGCCTGTAGATATAATATATCGTAACTGCAGCTGTTTGGTGGCGATAATGGATCAGAATTACTACGAAATATAAATCAAGATTTGTGACACTCAAAAAAGTTTTTGTTTTCTTTTGTGACTATGGAATGGAAACAAAAACTTCTAGAGCGTTCCAGAAATATAAAAATAGTTTTGTAATAATTTTGGAATTCATTCTCTCCAAACCGATACAATAGGGAAAAATCGATTAAAATTATGTCTTATCTAGAAAATGTTTACTTGCGTATGGGTATTTTGTACGAAACAGAAAGTGTTATATATTAATTTCGTTATTTATTAACACATTTATGATTTCACGGTTGACTTTTCACAGAGCAAAAGACATTTAAGTAGAGATTAAGAGAGTAAGAGCTGAAGAACGAGCCCTAAGGCCCTATTGCACTGTGTCAAAACAACTAACGGCGACGAAGTTGTCGGTGATCCAAGTAAATCCCTCCTTTTTTCTTTTTAAAAAAACTACAACTCTGTATTAGGAATAAATGGTATATCGGAGGGTACTTTACAAACATACATGGAACGAACGCAAAGAATACCCAGACTCAGAACAACGACTTCGAGTCGCACACACAGACAATGTGTTTTACACAAAGTGCTGTCCCATGTATATTTTGAACTTACAACACAATCACAGAGGAGTCCTTGCAGTCGAATTTAACTTTAAGTCAAGTCACTTTCATTGGGTTAAGTCAATAAAGTTGGTATCAAAAGCATAGCTTTTAATACAGCACAACCTTACGACAAGCCTTGCTTTGTTATCTTATCACGATCGTATGAAAGCTCATTATTATAGCCGCGATGAGTTATATGTGACAAAGGTCACTGCAGTCTTGCCACTATCCTTCATCTAGCCGTTAGAATTTACAATAACATTTATTTACTGAAATATTTGAATATTCTAATGATTTTATCGATGGCACTTGGCCATTAAAGGAACATTCTCTTCGTAAATTACTTCTTGAATACGAGTTTTTATGTTGTGAATTGCAAAGCAGTTGTAAATATTGAAAATAATCTTTTTGAATACTTAGAAATGCTTCGCAATTCTCACGGGAAAATACCGTGTGATCTACAAATTAGTATTCTGAGTTTGAGAGTTGTTTGCGTTCGTTTCATGTTGTATCTAAAGACCTCCGCGACACAGGAAAGGACGTAGTGGATGTTGCCTTTTTAAAAAATAAACAAAGTGTCACTTTAAAAAATTGATCAGTGAAGTCTATTAATTAAACTATCTGTATTTAAACAGAGTTGTACGTTATTACCACAAAATAATAAAAATAAGAAGAAGACTATCACTACATGGATGTCAGCGATACACCAATTATATATTGTGTGACAGTGCATAAGATCTTGAGGTCAGACTTCGATCGTTTCCACAAATAAAACTATTTGAACATTAATACGAGTGGTAACTGTCGCGGAAGCCGTTGAATGCAGGCCAAGGACCGGTTTCGTGACTTTGATGAGGCAAATGTCCCGTAATGTACCTCCTTCGCCTGAGATGATGATGATGGCAATATGAGTGAGAGTGTTAGCAAAACAAGTTTAATGGCTACACACCTCTTTTGCCTCGTCCACATTCATCAATCGCTGCATGCATGGTCGTCGGTTCCTGGTGCTTTTCTCATGTTCCTATTTTTTTAAATGTCACCGCTATGGTTAGAAAATGTTCGACGTGGATGACCTCTTGCGGCACTTCCTTCACCACATCTATCCTTTATGGCCAAACCATCGAAGCATGCTCTTTTTAATCCTCATCACAACATCTTTCAATCCGCAACATTTTTTTAGCTCTACATTCTTGAATCTTTCACTAGCATTCACACGATACATACTTCTTAGGGTACACATTTCTACAGCAAATTCTACCCAAGATATATATACTTATATATATATACTTTTTCATTGCTCAACTCACCATTCTCACCTACATACCTTGCTCCGTACTTTCGTTACCTGTGCTCTAACCATGACAGAAATCTTCGCTCAGTTAATAATCTGTTTCTCTCATGTCCCTCCTACAACTTTGACTTCGTGAACTCTTCGTTATTTGACCAAGCTGTACTACTCTGGACTGCGCTCCCGCTCGAAGTCAGGATAGCACAAACAAAAGAAGGTACATGACCTCCTTCTTAACGAAATGGCAGAATCATACAATCCATAGAACACCTTAAATTCAAGAGGTCATAGTGTACGAATTTAATATAAATTGTGTAAGTGTATGTATCTAATATGTATGTACATGTATATATAAAGGTATATGTGTATATATGTTGTGTCATATATACTTACTAGTATATATGACGTATATATATTATTCATATTAGTTCATAAGTTTTGCATTCAGTTAACTATTATTTTTCATCTATTGCTAATCTGTAATCTATGTGCACCTACCTTATAAAATTTCTCCATCATCCCAAGGCAGACTGGTATGGGCATTAAGTCGCCGATGTACTAAAGTGCATAAAGTTTATAATAAATAAAGCTAAAGGAGCCCTTTCAAATTAATTGTTTGATTTAAATTAACGACCTAACGACGTATTGACGACCTATGTTATGGTGCGTTTCACAACCGTCCACAATCACAAGCGTGTAAACGGGCTGTTTGGCTTGGGTTGCATGGGGTTGTAATTGTTGCCGACCCAAGTCAGTGTCGGTTTTTGAACAAAGATCCAAGGAAGCGTGCGCGAGCGTTTGTAGTATGTGGACGACTGCGAAGTCCTCGCAGGAGTGTAAACATAGCATTTTGTTTACTAGCTGCGCATGCATCAGTCAGTCCTCGAGTCGGTTCAAGCATTATACGTCACGTGCCTATGCAGATGAAGACATGCATGAATTTACTCGCCGTCCTAATCTGCTTAAAGGAGTTTAAAAATAATATTTTCTATATTCATCTATTTTTAAAATTCCTCATAAAACACTGTTTTTAATATTGGTATTTAAAGCGTTCTTTATTAATGAGATGGGGTATTACTATGTAAATATTTTACCTTTGATTATTTATATAACTTCTGTTTTGCTTAAAATCGAATGGATTGTCACGGCGTTTGAGTAAAATTCATTTACTACTTAATAGCCTCGATTGAGCTTCTGATGACATAGTGTAAAATACAGTTTCTAATTCACTTTTATGTCATTATTTTCCATTATGCCTTTTAACGTTGGTAGTCTTTACGATTCGAACATTGAAACTGAAAAAAATGTTATCCGGAATTATTAAATGACTTGCGGCTTTTTATATTCTCACGTAGTCTATTATTAAATTACATCACAAATAGTATAATTATGCTGTACATACATATGTACGAAAAATATTTTAGTAGTCTTACTTAGAGGTCTAATGGAAGGCGTTTCATGTAACAATCGAAGTTCAACCGTATCGCAGTAGACTCAAAGCCGTTCTCCATCTAATTTAGGAAAAAGATTCGAAAAAAACACGTTCCATGTCCAATGTTATTATTTTTATGGAATATGGGGCAAACACGCAGACGTATCGCCTGATGCCAAGCGATATCCGCCGCCCATGGACACTCTTAATACCAGAGGTGTCGCAAATGCGTTGCTGGACTTTGGAACCTCACTCACTCACTGAAACACAGCGCAAGCGCTGTTTCACACCGGTTTTCTGTGAGGCCGTGGTATCACTCCGGTTTTGCCAGCCCATTCATGCGAAATTGTGGCTCTCCCACGGTTGAACATTACTTAGCGCAGTAGCTTAATCCGTAGAAGTTCAATTCAGTTTTTGCTGAAAGATCGTGTTTATGATTCTAGACAGAAGACAGGTCAAACGCAACTGCAAAGTCGATTCCAGTAAATATCTTCATTTGACACCTCAGTTTATGTTCAGTAATAACACATTGGACCATAATTAATACCTATTACAAGAACCACTTGCCCGTAAACTGTATAATTAAACGTAAGTGAAATGCCATATACTGTTTTTGATGCAAGCTCGATCGGCTGATATTATCGAGCAAGCCTAAGGCAATAACAAGCTTTTATTTCATACTACATTGGTATTTGTCGGATAATATTTTTCTATGTTTTCACTATAGTTTAGCTTGAGGCGTACTTTATAATTCAACGGACAATTTTGGTTTTAATGTGTGGATAATTAAGGCTGTGTAAGTGATTACGGAGCCATAGAATTGGTGATTGTACACTGGACGTGTAATGAATAGATGTATTGAGATTCTAGATTAGGAACATTGAGTCGGTATGTTTTAGATGCGGTATTTTTCTGTTTTAAATGGATGTGGTTGTATTTTTGGTGTCCATTTTGTAAAAAGTAACTGATTTAAATTGTTTTCCCTTACATTTTGTTTGCTGTGTAATCTGGTACAATATTGTTTGATTTATGTTTAAATATAAAAGTGTAAGAATAATTCAGTCAGCTTTTTTGCATCGATTTAAGGCAACTTTACATCGTTCCTGATGGCAACAGCTATTACAATTATTGTTAAATTTACTTTTTACCCGACTGCGGAAGAAGCAGGTTTATGTTTTTCGAGTTTATGTACGTATGCATGTATATTTTTTTCTCACTTTTTTAGAGCCGTTTAGGCTTGTGGTATTATTAAGAATTTTTAACGGTGATTACGAAAATATATAATACATATATTTTAATTAAAAGAAACTGAATTTAATAAAGATGACAGATATTGATGCAGTCGGGTTTTTTTTATTAAATAATTTTACTTATTTGAATGCAGTAGTTATTCAGAACTAACTTCATTTATAAATGAATGATATACCTTTACCTTACCCACTGTGGGGAAACGAAGGGCGTGTATGGTACTCCAGGCAAAACGATCTCCATCGGAATTAGGGAGTAGCTCCAGGAACTTATAAGCGACTTCTGGAGCCCTCCTTGCCTCTCCTCTACCCTTTCAGATGTCCGTCATAGACTTTAATGCTGTAAAAGGGGTATACATAAATCAATCAACATCTCTAACAATTACGCAGAACTCAGACAAGTATGAAAACCCGTAGAACCTACATATGGAAAGTAAGATATATAAGATCTTTGAGGCAAATATTTATACTTGAAGGGAATTTAATCTAGATTTGAAAATACTCTCTCACACACACACACACACACACACACACACACACAAACACAAAAAACAGATATACATATATTTGAGTCATGTGTTTATTTGTGTGTATTATATCTCATCTCATCAGTCACGTTGCACTTGATCGAATAATAATGAGGCTGTTCTATAATTTCACTGGGGGCCTAGTGACCCGTAACATATGTATTCCAATACCTATCTCGGGTGCTAGTCTCTCACAAATGTTTGTTTGTATTTAAGATAAGAATCTACACTGTACTGTATACATCTGTGATGTGAAAATAAATAAAGTTATATTATATTATTATAATATAAACATCTTGGCTGTCCACTAAAAAATATGCTTATCCTCTTGTGAGTTGAACGCTAGATCACGGCGTCTGTCAATATAAGAATATATATTTAAAAAGCAATAAATATTTAAAAACTGACTATGTGGCAAAGTGGTATCCTATGCGACTGCTGTGCTTGAGGTCTCGGGTTCGATTCCTGGGTCGGACCAAATGTTTGTATGATCTGCAAATATTTGATTCGGAGTTTGGGTGTTTTCTATGTTTAATACAAAAACCCTGCTTAGTTTGTGACCAGATGGCATTATGTGTTTGATGTCCGAAATATTTATTTATTTATATTATACAGGTAGGAGGTCGTTGGTTCGTTTCCCATCCAGGACACATAATTGTAAAACGGTCTTCTTTATCTATTACTGCTAGTTTAATTATTACTTATTGACTATCATGACAGGTTGTGACGTTTGCAGTTGATCAAAAATATATAATATACTGTTTTGATTTTATTCCAAACAAATTTTTGAATTAATGGTTGATGTGAACACACCCTTTAAATATCGTCAGACATATTTAATAACTTTCACCATACTTACAACCAATAATTTATACAAAATTACTTCCACATAAAAATCCTAGGTACATATTCGTAATTTATTTCTCAATCAACTCATCAATAAACTAAAACTTATTGTGCAATAAGTCATAGTAAAAACTGGGTAATTCGTTTAATGGCTTGTGTCTATTGGTGAATAATCAGTGCTGTACAATGGACAAACTTAACTTGATAACGATACATCAACTCGACTTTGACAGCTAAATTACTTGAGTGAGTACAGTCAGCATACCGATCGGTAAAGGTTCTAGTCCGTTTTTTGTGCAACTAGTTATTTCAGGCGTTGAATGGTTGTCTAACCGTTTTCGGTTGAGACAGTGCTGAGGTATAATTGTAAGGTGGTGAGGTACTGTTGACAAAAAAAGAAAAACAATTGATATCACGGTGTTCCATTTTAGGATGTAGTATTGAAACTTAGTAGTAAGACAATTTTGTGCAAGACACTTTATTTTCAGCTTATCATATCAATATTAAGTTTTGAAAGTTCAGTTTTAAAGTTATCAGTCTTTTATTTATTATACAAGTTTACTAAACGAAGGACAACAGGACAATATATAATAATAAATAAAATAAATAGAAGTTTTTATTGTTGATCTTAGTTTAAAAACAAAAGTTTTGCAAGTATGCCTAAAAACTTATTACTACTATCACAATTTACTAACTAATGTACTATGTAAACTGTTGTTTTATTTAATTGATGCTCCTCTATACATCGCCATTAAATTCTATCCTTTGCCATTCGAGTCCATGTTAGTGACAATATATAATAGTCATTTATAAGTTACGTTGATTTTTTTTTCGAATTCTGAATTACATGAAATCTATTTTTCAAGGCGAGAACTTAAAACGAACGTTTTAGTGAAAATTCGATAAACAATAACTTGAGAATTCAAAGTAATTTAATTATAACTTATACCGATATCTTAACCTCAGATTATATATTTTTCTTCGCGCTTTCGTTAATTTTTATGCACATAACATTTATAGAAATCTGTATTTATCTTTATATACGGTTACAATAACAGTCAAAATAGATAATACAAGCTGTTTAAATTTTTTTAATATCACCGTTACGGTAATTAAACAATGTAAGCCTGTTTCTGCTATCGGTACTTTAAACCCGGGCAAGATTTACGAGCGAAATGCTTAAACGAATAATTATTACTTCAAATTCCTTTCAAAGTACAAAAAGTAACATTACACAATGTTAGGTACATTAATATTCATGACTGATCATGACTCGGTACGTTTTTGAGAATAATGTAAGTTACTCTTAATTGAATATTTACCGGAGATCCAAGACTAAAGAATCATTTCGTAAGATTTAAGCTCAAAGTAACCATTTACCGTGAGAGAGCCACGATTCTGCATGCATGTGCCGGCGTGCATCAACCGGAGTGATACCACGAACTCACTAAAAACCGGTAGGAAACAGCGCCTGTGCTGTGTTTCGCCAAGTGAATGAGACTAGGGCCCATACCCCAATCCCTCCTACCATCCTTCTTCCCATCCCGCAAAGGCCGGCAACGCACTTGTAATGTCTCTGGTGTTGCGGGTGTCTATGGGCCGCGGTAAACGCTTACCATCAGGCGATACGTCTGCTCGTTTGCCCATTATTCCATAATCTTAATTAGGTAAAAGCGGCTAAAGTAGCTATTATCAGCCTGATAGAAATCATGAACAGAATTAGAAAAAGCGATGGTGACCATCCCCATTGCGAATGATAACAATGTAGCTTAGTAACTCATGCTATGGCGGTTACGTGTATATAATAAATTTAGAATCGTACGTTGACCTCGAATTTAATGTTTTTTTTTTAATTTTCAAGGTGTGTGTGTCTGTTATCTCAAGGAAAAGATGAAAAATGTCGCAGATGAAAAAGGTAAAATCTTTTTCTTATAAGGTATTAAATATTTATGACACACGAACACACTTTTATGTGGTTTGTATTCGAGCTTACGTATGTTTCTGGTGGTGGGTTCCAATTCCATATGAGGCAATTTATAATAAATTTTCGTTTAAAGAATTACCAAAATTAAAATAACTCATAGTATCATCATCATTGTATAGTGAAAATATATTACGTGATTTAATATGAACTTATATAATAAAAGTAGACTTTTTAAAATATAACTTTATAGAGCTTTATTGTTGTTTAATTTCACGCCACGACTACCTTCGCACAGAAGATCAACGTAAAATGACAGTATTCATGCTGTCACAATGAATATGGTGACCACCATTCTTGGGTTCTGTTTATGCTTTCCATCAGGTAGAGTAGAGTCACATTGGTAAGCCCATACATAAAAAAACTAAAATTCAATAAAGAAAATAAGAAGCAATTATTACTCAGTATCTAAAATTATGAAAAAATAATTAAAAATAATATTCTCCAAGATACATGAATTTATTTATAGATTACGTTCTGTCTACGGCTGCGCCAGCTTGTATGTCGGATATCACGGTAATCATTACTCGAGTTAATATATGACACTTGGCGAAGCAATTTTCAAAATCCGTCCAATACATCCAGTGACTAGAACTTACAACCTCACAAAATTTACCTATGTAAGTTTACCTAGTGTTTATAATATTATAAATAAATTAATAATAATGTTTATTTATCTGTTATTTTATGATGTATAAAACAGAAACAAAGAAATACACACTCTCAATTCTGAGTTAAATAAGTATATAATGAAGCAATGATATGACACAAAGTCACAACAGTTCGCTTGCATTTGTGACAGTATAATTTCACTGTAAGTAGAAAAAGAACGTGTAAACAACAATGTCCTAATTTAGTTTTAACACTATATTTTTGACAAATTATTCTTTACTATATTATTATAATATATAACTACACTCAATAACAATATACTCTAACACGTGGTAATGGGGGTCATTTTTCAACACCTCCTCGCAATTAAAGATGATTTGTGGAGACGTTATTAGCAACACTGTTGCAAATTGCAGTCTTGATGACGTCTGTTATTATGCCAATTATACGGAATAAAAACTATTGAAAAACAAATGTTTTGTTGTAAAAAATTACAATGTTGATCAGTATTACTAAGCTATTCCTGATATTTTCGAGTAACACTTAGTCCGCCATTCTCTTGTAAGCTTGTTACCGCGTAAAATTAATCAAGTTTTTTTTTAATGTGTAGTTTTTCATTTAAAGGAATACTTGCAACAATGTTTATACATTATTGATATTTATGCGACCCCTTTCCACTAATCGAAAGGTTAAATAGAAAGTCTAGGCAGTAACACACACGCCATTATTTAAATCTTTAGGTATAAAAGCGAAATCCCATTCACTGATTAATACCGAAATCTCAGAAACTGTAACATTTACAATATTGAAATTCGGTGGGTAGGTTCCTTATAGGGAAATATTTAATGAAAGTGTGAACTTTGGAGGTAACTCCAAGGGGATATAACAGGGGTTGGAAGTTTGTATGAAAGTCCTATGTTTTTCAAATAAGAGATTCGAAATTTAAAATGTTAGCACTATAGATGGTGTATACGGGTCAGAAAATAGAATACAAAACTGGGTTCCAACGAAAATAAAACAATTGGAATAGCTATTGTTAAATGTGATTAGTATTCATTATAATTTATTCACTGTCTAAAAAGTTTTCTCGGTTTAAAAAAAAACATAACAGGTGTGAAAAAAAATATTAAAAAACAACTTTCATTTTTAAAAGACTTGGTATTTTATTTGAGTTTCTTCAAAAAATATTATATTTATACAATTTAAATAACTACGTAAACAAGTGTTACTTCTGTGACCCTGTATTATTACTGTATAAAACGGATATAGATTATAAATGTTGTAATACCAAGTTATACGGATCAAATCTATTGATACTGATTTACAATGTTATTTCATCACACAACGTTATAGATTTTAGAGTAATTCAATACATCTAAAAGAAGTAAAAGTTCCTAAAATGTCAAGTTTACTTTTAAAATAGGCCGAATAACCGAACTAAATTCAGATTGCCTACAAAATGCATTTCGAAACTCCACTTAATCCAGTTAGAGAACCACTAACTCATAACCGTAATCTCCACAAATAAACAAAAACCCTGCAACCATCAACACTGCTTGTAACCAATCTGACAGGCAATTTATTAAACAGACATGACAAATGCATCCCTGTTATTCTCACTAAATTGATAAGTACTTTGTTACTTATACCACCAAACAAGAGGATATCTAGAAGACAAAACGCATTCAAAAATCAACCTCATCTCATCTTATTAAGATATATAAAATAATTTAAGAAGTGTTTAGTTAATTTAGTGTAGGTACGAATCGTGATGTATCTACTGCAAGCATTTTGGCTAGCATGATTTCTTTATAATCTATGCCAAATGCAGTTGAGAACGTAAATATCAGTGAAGGATAGTTGTAATTTTAAATTAAGCATCAAACCTTGAGTATGACAGTCATGGATGCGAGTCTTACGATGTCTCAGTTAATGAGTTGGATCATTGGACAATCTAAGAATAGATGGCCACTTGTCATGCCATGATACATCTTATTTAATTGAATTTTTGACATCATGTAGGACGAAACTAGCAGACGGGTCATCCTAATAGTGAATACGAAATCGATATCGTCCTTCACGTGTCTTTTCGCTCCGAATTACAGGGACGAAATTTGGGTATTTAGTAACTTTAATTTTTCATAGAGGAGTTACAAATGAATCGTTTTACACCGATCTTCTATAAGACCGTGGCATCATTAACTAATTCCATTCACTCCAACTTCATATTATCAATGTTTTTATCTCTACAAAAAAGTTTACATAAACCTTTGACTTCAGTTTATTATATATATTTATACGGCATTAGACTGTCAAGTCACATCAGTTCCAGTCGTTCAAAACGTTACGTTATGAAGAAATTTGAATGAAATAATGAGTTATGACGACTAATGTATTGCTTTTTTGTCGCAACAATTGAAAAATAACAAAAAACTTGTAAACAGCAACGAATTAATTTTTTAGTCATATACTTTATTTTACGATGACTATTACAAAACTTTATTAAACCTACTGAAACTATGGTATGCATCGATCGACAACCCATAATGTCCCACTGTTGGCTCGGGTCTCCTCTCAGAAGAAGGTTAAGGCCATACGTTCCCACGCTGGCCAAGTGCGGGTTGGAGACTGAATGAAACATAATATAATCTAATATATTTACACCACATTACATATAGGCTCCTTCACTTGTTAATTTTAGTTCAATATTTCTGTTTAATCATAGAATTTAATAAAAATAATTTGTGTTTTGTTAAGTATTCGAAGAGTAGCTTCAGTTTTGGAAGGAGAAGTCCCATGATGGTGAATTTCAAGGAATGAACAAGGAGAATGGATGGAGTATCATAACTCTTGACGAATTCGTTATTAGGTTACTCTGCTTCCACAGCAAGATCTGAAAAAGATAAAACATTTAAATAACTCACAAATTCTCTTTTAAACGTAAAGAAAGGGATGACACAGCTAATAATAATTCTCTATTTAATGCCTTTTTACCCGTCTGTGAAAAAAGGATGTTTTTCGAGTGTATGCATATATATTTCTTTGGCACGGTCTAGAGCCTGGCTTGTCGTATTTTTATGTGAGTGATGTCAATAAATTCGTCGGTCGTGAGAGTGACAACAGTGGGTACAAAAAAGTAAAAAAAACAAATTAAAACAAAATAAAAAAAACCTGGATTTAATTAAGATGTCAGATATTAACGCAAAACTAAATAAAAAAATACTGTACACAATCGGTCTTTTTTATAATTCATTAATTGTTGATAGATATTATTAATGAATGTCAGTAGTCAGAAATAAAATTAAACAAGGCTAAAGAACATATTATATTACATTACAGGCTACAGCTATGTAATTTACTGTTCAATGAAGTCACGACAAATGTCTTATATCAATCCTTATTTATGACACCCTATGACAGATTAATTAAACCTCTAGGTTCTCTTTTACGAGCCAGAACGTTATAATAGTTAAATATACATTTTATGAGTTTATTTAAGGGTAGCAACATTGTTGATCCTCGTCTGCGGATAAATTGGATGAGCAAACAAAGACAAATGACGCTATATGTTTCGCAGAACACTTGTTACCTAGGCTTAAAAGGTAAACATATAATAATTTTACTTATTAAATAAGTCAACAAGAACGATTTTGTATTAAAGCAGAGAATATATAAATGAATGAATGTATAAATAAGAAGAAATTATGAATTTTATTATGACGTATAAAAGATTGTATCATTGATTGCGGTGAGAATATTATCCGGCAATTAACTGTTACTTATTTAAATTGCAATATTACTTATGTATTTATTGTTCATTTAATACTGTTGAAGTCATTTAGCTGACAATTATTTAAAGAAAAAAAAGTACTATATTCTCATCTCGGTTTTTGAACAGGCAACAAAAGAGTTTCAAATAAAACAAATACATAACTTGACTTATGATCTTCTTTTGTTTGAATATTTAAATCTACACAATTTTCATGGAATAGGTGGCAAACGAGCAGACGTATCGCCTGATGGTAAGCGATTACCGCCGTCACAAGTGCGTTGCCGGCCTTGGGGGATGGGGACAAGGGATGAAGGGAAGGGTTGGATTATGGGCCTCCGGTATCCTCACTCACTCGGTGAAACACAGCGCAGTCAAATATTCATTGGCCGTGGTATCACTCCGGTCGAGCCGGCCCATGCATGCCAAAGCGTGGCTCTGCCACGGTACCTACACATTCACATTTATATTTTTCTACATATTAGCGACTTTCGGATTTGCATCGCCTCGTGAGACCATGCCAGACCTGTGAGCTCAGTATCTAATACTAATATTACAAAGCATTTAATGCTTCATATACTTATGAATTTAAAAATAATATTTACTCGCATTTAAACTAATTTGTTGTATATTTTAAACCACCTAAGTGTGATGTTGTTATGATGCTCAGTTCCATAGGCCGCCATAGTATCGGTCACCATTCTGCATAGTCTACATTCACAATAAGTTTGTTGACCAACCGTGTTGGATTCTGCTCGTGTTTTCCATCAGACATGAGCAGAACTACTTTGGTAGGCACACATACAAAAAGAAATTTTACAAACCCTCCTTCCTACCTGCAGTTTCAATTAAACTAAAGTAACAAGTGCTCACAATGCCAGTACCAGGGTACTATGAACACGATACAGTTAATTCCTCTCGCCACAATTAACCCAATTGACGTAACAGAAAATAGCAGAATTAAAACTGTTACGCATCAAAAATAGTGTTAATATATCTCAATTGAGACAAGTTATCAACACCGGGGCTTCCTGTAATTGTTCTAATCTAAAAATTAACAAGGGCATGGTGTAATAAAAGTGTTTTCGTGGCATTCAAATGGTGTTTTAAACTTATTGATGGGTCTATTTATCCCTTGCAAGATGTGTATTATAAGAGATGTATGTAAAAACTCCACTTGCAATTGTACTTGCTAAGCTTAATGACGCTAGCCTATGGCCATTAATCCATACTTATAAAAACAAAAGTTACTGTCTGTCTGTATTTCAATGGAATTTGGCATGGAGATACTTAAGGAAGAACATAGGCAACTGTTACCTACATATACATGTATGGAGCCGAGAGTGAAAGATAATTGCTTGTATCCTTAACGTAAAAATACTGCCTGCCCAAAAATCTAAAACCTTTTGATGAATTTACTCAGTTCTTTAAATATATATTTAACTCAAAAATGTCTACTCCATGCTTACGAAATTAGTCTCATCTTCATATGTTTTAGGAACCTTTTTATACCCGTCTTTCTCATCAAAAGTCACTGTACCAGTATTGCTCCAAGCACTTTTAACCCATAGTCATATACCCTAAATGGATTTAGACTCGGGGTCAAGTGGGCTCAGCGTCATTACGGTGATTAAGGTCCACGACGACGGGTCAACATTATACGGGTCAGAAATTGGCCTTAACTGTCTTTCACAACTGCCCGTATCATTAAAAAATCAGACATTTTAATTTTATGGCTATATTTAGAACAACAGTGGCAGTAAAGTTAATTGTGAGTTAATATTTAGGACTTCATTTTGAGATGTGCCAATGTAATTAGCTCGTAGGTGTTTGTGACTGGAATAGATTGGCAAATAAACGTGGATGGAATCTGAATCACGTGTACGCAATGTATTTTTGATTTTCACATAAATAATTAGGTACGCATTTAATGAAAGCTGTTAATTTGAAACTGAACTGAACTGAAAACAGACACTTATTTTTTATTTATTTGTATATGTTCTTTATAGTATTGTTGTTATAATGTCGTATCATGCTTAACCTCATTCTACAACTAGGTGCAATAGTAGCTCTTAACTCCATCCTTATTATAACATTTCCATCTGCATACCAGTTCGGTCATTTGACATCGCATCAACATAAGCCTATTTGATGCTACTGACACTATGCCCCGAGTATAACGAGTCTAAATTATATTTCATTTAAACACCCCTAAATGTTTATACGAACAACTTTGTGTAAAGCCTACTAGAGTTCATTTTCGAATGACAAGTGATGAGTGGAAGGTAAACACAAATGTGCATGTGAGTAACAACTGCTCATTTGGCTCAGTGCAATTTGTAGGAGGTCATCAACACCGTAATGGATTAGTACACTTCACTTCAGAGAAACAAAGGATTGACGCACACTGAGCAAAACTGTAACAGATCATAAATAGCGAAGAAATTTCTGAAAATTGTTGTCCTCTTTGTCTTATAGTCACTGCAAACTGTGACTTGAGTTTTAGTATAATTTTTATTTTATATGAAGCTTCGGAACAGAAATTATGCGATATTTCAGAGATCCAATTTTAACAGATATATTGATTTATTTAACGATCTCACAAGGGGAATAAACAAAACAAAAAATAATTTACAAAATAACAAATTATGTGTTTCCTCATTTATAGGAGACCACGTCATACAAAAAAAGTTGACAAGTATAAATATAGGAATAGAATAAACTTTGAATATAATAAATAAATAAATATTTACAACATCTAACACACAACGCCATCTGGTCCCAAACTAAGCAGAGCTTGTATTATGGGTACTAGACAACTGATATAATACTTAAATACTTTTTTTTGTAAATACATACATATCATACATAGAAAACCCCCAAACTCCGAAACAAATATTTGCAGATCATACAAACATTTGATCCGACCCGGGAATCGAACCCGAGACCTCAGGAACAGCAGTCGCGCACGCTACTGCTGGGCCACCGAGGCAGTCAAATATATAAATAGAGTATATAATAATGGTATTATAAACGCCCTATTGACACTCTTACACACAATTTTACGAACTTAAAATATGTAGTTAGCAAATGAGATATTTTTTTATAATACAACTCAAAGAAAGACTACAGAACTATAAAGAAACCTAATTTAATTGAACTGGAATGAATTGATATATGAGCATTTACATGCAAATGACCTTTGAGCGGATTAAACATTTATATTTTCTAAGTGTATCTGCGAAAACGTCCATGTCTTCGGAAGGACATGACCAATCTGATGAACAATCCTAACAAGTGTTTTCCTAAATTGGTTTGGCATTTGCAGTTTTTTGAGTAATAGACGAGAAACCACATTCAAATCGCTTAAGTAATTTCTGAGATTAGCGTGCAGACAAACAGACATACAGCCAAACAGATGAAAACTCTAAAATTATTGTTCTATTGCTTTCATAAAGGCCCTCTGTAACAGCTTTTCTCGTAAATCTTCCATGTACAGACAGCGGTCAGTTACGATTTTATTATATGTATTAATTAACTAAATATTTAATGTACAATAAAGTATTCTTAGTTGTCCTAATTGTAACTAACAATCACAATGAAAAAAATTTTTAGCAGGTCATTTACAATATCAGCTTTGTTAAATTTTAAACTGCCAGTAAAAACGGTAAAGCCAATTAAAGTTGACTAGAAATCACCAAATTTATTATTGTCATAAAATTCAAAAGCTTAAAACTGTCAAGTACGATCCTCCCCTAGCAATTAATCCGTCAGAGTTAGTGGCATAATTACATGTGACATCAGGCGACCGGCGCAACGGCGCCAGCGCACGTCACGTTGACCTTCCGTCGTAACACTGCTGTACCGATTACAATCAAATTTAGAACATAATGAAATAGCATCATCATTAGAATTAAAGCTTATTAAATATAGATCAATGAAGATTTTTAGGTACAGACTTGTTACGTTTTTGCTTAATTTATTTAAGTATATGAGTGTAGTGTAACTAATGAATAAATACTATACAAATAATTGTAGCTACGCCTAATTCTAGAATGTATTGCAACAAGTTCCATCAAGTGCATAATCTGTATACTTAAGGAGTAAGTACTCCTTTTGGGTGGTGAGAACTGATTAAGGGGGCAAATTACACTGATTAGCAGTACTGAAAATATAAGGAAAACTTGCAGCCAACCCAATACCAACCCGTTCAGCCTGCATGACATATTAGGTCAAAATTTTGTTTCTAAGAAGAGCCCTATGGCCAGCAGTGGGTTATTGAACATACTGAATACCAAAACTTGGTGAAATATGTCAAAATTTGAGCCAGTTCCAGATTTATTTTTGTTTTACGAAGGTACGCAAATCAATTTAAATCATATATAAATATGGATAGATCGGTTGGGAAAATGAATATGATAGATCAACCTATTTTTTTTAACTAATTAAGTTTATATTAATCGACTATTCGTTAATTAAAAGTATCGATAACATTTGTATAAAATGTCAACGTGCATGCTACAGTAATTAACTACGTACGTAATTACTAACAGATGTTTCTCCAAGTCTATCTGCAGACATAATAATACTCTGAGAAACTGGTTGGCTGTTTATTCGTGTAATAAATAATATTGTTGTTTTCAATAGCACGAGAGGATATTGACTTGTATGTTTGTCACTGAAGTTAACAACGCATATGAAAATCATTTCGAAGAATATAAACCTCAAAATATTATTAAGATATCTTTGTGGTCGTCTGTTTGACCTAAGTCTGGAAATCTTCTCGGTGGCTTCTCTTTGAGTATATTGAGTCCCTTGTCATAGAAGGTTTAAGTCAGTTCAAGTTCGAAGTTCTACTTAACCCTCAGTTTTGGCGAAAGGCATATGTAGATTTCCTTGCGACAAAAAGCTACTTTGAAGGCTACGAACTAAGAAGGCTAAGGAACGCTTTGAATAGCTTGAAGATCTGGCACGAATTGAAAAGTAAATGAGTCATATTGAGTTCTAATAAATTGTTTATAGACAATATATAATACATAACTTGCTTTTAATTTAAATCCCAGGAACCCTAGCCCTAGTAACTAATTAAAATATACCCTTCTAAATAAAAAGACTCATGAATGACGGGGACCTAGGGTTCTATTTAGATTACAATCAGTCTTTCAAATGGAAACTTTTAATTAATAATCTAACAAATGGAAATGCGTAAGGTTATTAAATATCAACATTACCTATTAACTTCCCGGTCATAAAATATTATAGTCGGATAATTATTTTATGATGTCCGTACAAACATCATATAATATTTTCTTAGAAATCACGAAAGTGCCTTTAGGTTAAGTTTATCTAGACTTAAGGGGCAGTGGCCCATTGCCCTATCCAGGCAGCCAGAGTCAAAAAGTTCTGAAGTGGCAAACGCTTACTGGCAGACGGAGCGTGGGTAGGCCCTCTACTAGTTGGTCACAAAACTTGGAAAATATAACCGGTTGTCGTGAAGATCCTTCGGGGAGGCCTATGACTAGCAGTAGACGTCCTTCAGCGATGATGATGGAACATTTGTGAGTATTTACGACAGATGCTCTTGGTAAGAACTAGTGTTGCCTTTTTCATATTAATATTCATAGCCATATAAAATGAAACCAGTTCTTATACTGCGAACGTAATTAACACGGGATAGTTTAGTTTTTTTAATACATTATGCATTTTTACTAAAATACAAATGAAGTATAGAATTTTAATTTAATTAAAAGTCGTGTAGTCAGCTGTTTCATAAGAATTCGTTTGCTTAATATTTTAGTAGTAAACTACGGTAGTAAACTACCGGTTCTAAAAATACACTTACAGAAGATCTTAAAAGACCTGCTGTAAGACTGACTAGCTGAGTGATTCCCATTTAAAAATTGTATTGTTTGTGCTAATTTTTGTTTTATGAGTGGAAATAATTTATCATTATTTAAAAATAATATATTTATATTAGTTTTTGAAATTAAACCAACATTTACATACAAGCGTCAAAAAACTTCTTCGCATCCTCGCCTACTAGAAGTTCCCAAAAAGCTGGCAAAAGACTGGTTGAATGGCAATACTAATTCTCTGCGCTAGAAAACGGCCGGCCTTCTGATCACGAGAAGCGTCAATCAGATGTTTAGCTAGTTGCTTAAACATAGCGCGAGCACTCGGACCTCATGAACTTAGTGTCTGAACCCAAACGGTTCAAAAACCTAATTACCTATTATATTTTGGTACTTACGCCGTTTGAGGCTTTCCGCAGAAGCAGCAGCAGCACTGGCATAACCAGCCGTACCTGTCGCGATAGAATCGATGCAAGGTGTTTCCCACACCAAAAGCTTACCCATTTTCCCTATTTATTATTATTTAAAATAGATTGAATTCTTTTACAGAGAACAGAGAATTTTGATTTTCAAGGTGCAGATATTGATTAATGATACAGATGAGTACGTAACAGGAGAACTAGCTTTGCACAAGCCATTTTTACATTTTTATTTCGTATAATTTATTGCTTCACTTTGATTGCCTCAGTGGCGCAGTGGTGGCGTATGTGACTGCTGTGCTCAAGAACAAATAGGTCTCGAGTTCGATACCTGTAAATATTTGTTTGGGACTTTAGGTGTTTTCCTTTTATAATATGAAAGTATTTAGAAAAAAAGTATATATGTATGTTTGTCAGTCGTGTATAACCTATAACACAAGCTCTGCTTAGCTCGGGACTAGATGACGTTGTGTATTAGATTCCCGAAATATTTATTATGTTTTACTTATATTTTCATTCTTTATATACCAGTCTGATCGCAAATCGCATCTATATGATGATAAGATGGACTTAAAGATATTTTTTTTTAGATTTTATTTTATATATATTTATACGACCACAGGCCAGGTGGAGCGATGATTTGCGCGGGACGGCTGGCGGGAGCTGGATGCGAGAAGCCTCAGATCGAACTAGGTGGCGTGAAATTGGAGAGGCCTATGTCCAGCAGTGGACTGCGATAGGCTGATGATGATGATGATGAAGGTTATAGTTATCATTAGATATGATAGGTTTTCTTTGGCAGGGTATTAGAACTGCCTAAGTTGTTGAATAACTCCGGTAGATAGTTGAGTACCATTATGTTTTCACTCTGTGTTTTCACAATATTTGGATCAAATGTTATGTACTATATTTTACGTTCAAACATTATAGTATTTTATGGATATATCTAATATCGTATGTCCGTGTGGTGCTGGATTAAGAATACAGATTGTCTCCCCTCCTATTATACCACGGGTATCGTAACAAGCTGTTAAGAGAGCGAGTTCAACGTGGGAGAGCCACGCTCTAGGATGCATGGGCCGGCTCAACCGGAGTGATATCACGGCCTCACAGAAATCCGGTGTAAAATAACGCTTGTACTGTGTTTTACCGAGTGAGTGAGGATATAGGGGGCCCATATCAAATTCTGTGTGAAAATAATTATAAATACATTAAAGACTGCAACAAATTTTACTTCTACTATTAATCTAGACATGTGGTAGCGTCTCAAGTCAAGTTCAATATATAATCTCAAGTTATAAGAAGAAATTATATTTAAGTTGTTATTTAATATTTTATGTTCCACCAACCCAACTTTGGCTGATTATTATTTAATATTCTATATAATAAGCACTGTCTTCATAACAAATAACGGCCTCACTATATTATCCGACAGAAGCATTGACATGGAATGCAAGTCGTATAATTGCAAAGACTAGACAAATTATACCTTAGCTTTATGTATTTAAGTAAACAGAGAGCTATTATCCAATTACGCGACTATTACCTGTCTGTCACAGATAAAAGTCTAACACGCACTTATAAGAGTGAAGAAGTTGCCTGGTTACCAGACAAAACTAATTTTTCTTCTTTTTTAATACAAACGCTTAATGAATAAAACCCGTCTCTCGGGGAACTTAACAAACATATATGAAACGTCCACAAAGAAAAGTTGTTCTGAGCCTGAGCTCAAATCAACGGTTTGAGAATCCCACAAAGTGTTGTCTCCCATGTGAGGTTTGAACCGACATCATTCGGCGTAGTAGAAAGCGGCTTGACAACCGTTTACACCACTACACCATCCTTGCAGTCGTACAATTTCCTTGATACCTACAGGGCCTGTTCCGACTATGTTTTTATGTTTCCTCTGGCCATTAGCTCATCTTTACTTGCAATCTATTCATAATATTATTGAACTAAGAGTATTTTAAAACGCACAACCTCGTGTGTCTTCAAAAAATAACTTTTCTCCATTTTAGCATCATTTTCCATTGATGCTTAGCTCACATTGGTTTCATTATAGCATTTCTTACTAATCTGGCTATCCAGTGCTACAATAGTTTATATTTCTAACCAACAAACAAACTCTTCAACACTACCATTAAAGTATTGGGGTGTTTTATTTAATAAAACATTTTTTTTAAATGGCTCTTCTAATGCAATATATAAGAATGTTATTTATGTATTTTTCTCTTTTCTCATATTATTTCCTCAGTGTGAACTGAGATTGTGAATTTGAAATTTACCAATTATATTTAATAAAATATGAATTTCATTATTCATTTTAAGCGTTTAAACGAATGTATAATAGAGAAATATAACTATTTCTTTATTTAAAAGCAATCAAATCATAGCTCGACCGAACGAAACTACATTAGCACAGAAAACAATTAATCAACTACACATTTTCGCATAAACTATTCGCATAAACAATTGCTGATAAATCTTCGAGCTCTTTACTCCGTTGTTAAACAACAATTTGTAGTTAATAATCGATTTTTGATGAACCCCTTCACTGGTTTTAGTACTATTACCTTTTCAGATTTAGCTCCACTTGCTAATTTACTTTTGTTTCTTGTGTTTATTCCATGAAACCCATTTAAAAATGGTTAAAATGTGATTATTTGTAACGATGTCTGTATTGGGAGGCATGCAGCCTTGAGGCAAAGTGTAATACCTTCTTATTAAATTGCAATACATCACTGGCCGCGTGGAGTATGGTCGTGCTTAACTTGTTTACTTTGTTGCAAAAATTGCCATCGGACTAATGAGGGTAATGAGTTAACTGGGCAATTCAAGGTAACCCTACTGTAAATTATAGTAGTGTTAACATTATGTTGACTTAAATTGGTCCTCTAAGTTTTTTTTTATTTAGTGTGGGTCAAATAAGCATTCGTATTGCCTGATGGTAAGCGATTCCCGCCGCCCATGGACATTTTTAAATACCAGAGGCATCACAAGTGCGTTGCCGGCCTTTTAAAAAGACTACCCTCTTTTCTTGAAGGTTTGAAGGTCGTATTGGTTTAAGAATACCGCAGGCGATAGTTCATTTTATAAGTTTATAAATATACGTGTGTTCTTTAAGACTTAAAGCTATTTACTGGTTTAGTTACCTAGTGTAGTGTAGTAGTAACATTGACTGCTATGCTAGAGATTATGGGTTCAATCCAGAACATCAAATAGTGGTGACATGAACACGGTCAATTTTTTCTGCATCTGAACGTCCTTTGTCTTTCTGCACGGAATTCTTTGAATTCTCTGATTTCCATTACTGTAACATCATGTATATCACATCCAAACCTTCCTCCTCCTGAATCATTCCATTTATTGCAGTATTAAAATCCGTTGATCACTTTCGAAGATCTAAGCGAACAGCAGAATTCATTTTTAACCGATGATCCAAAAAGAGAGGTGTTATAATTTTGAGGTCGATGTCTATCTGAAATATCGTAACTCTCAAACGGATTTACCGATTTCGATGCGGTTTCTTTCGTTTGAAAGCCAATTTTCACGGTAGTTTCTAGCTAGTATCAGCTCTTTACCAAAATGATGTAAGGCATTTTTTTTCGTCTGATTACTCGATTTAGTGCTAGCGTAGGGAGTTATTTAAAAATTTCGATGTTTATCAGTAGCTTTGTTTTCTTAATACGTTTGTTTTCAATGTTTTCATTTGATTGTGACGGCTGTATGTGAGATGTGTGACAATATTATGTTAATAATGTTACTGAATTCAGTTCACAGTAAATTATATTCAACCTACAGTGGAAAGGCGATCGTTTTAGTTCAATAAAATAAATCTTCGTTAAATTATATCGCCATTAAACTGCACATTAAGTGCAAAGTGCTTCTGGAATATATCCAAAAAACCTTGTAACAATGCACTCCTTTTATTTGGATTAAAACATTAATATATCACTCAGAGTGTTAACGGCAATTTTCGTGATTATTGTTTTGTTCAATTCAAATACTCTTACAATTTAAGAAGCATATACGTACCTACGCTTGTAAAAATATATACATTATACTCATACAAATCTTTGCATCATCCACTACTACTTTCTCTCTGAAAAAATTTAATCCTTCCTACCTGAGCGGACCAATAAGTAGCCTTTTTTTTACGTGGTTGAATGCCTTTATGCACTTCGCTCCCCCCCCCCCCCCCGCGGGGGGACAGGGGGTTCACTTTGTGTGGGACTCCTGACTGACTCGCCAGACTACCCACTAAACCACCACGGTGTGCCACTCTGCGCCTGAGACGGGACAGATCCGGGAACCGCTTTCTTACGCCATCCGGACCCCTCCCAGTGACCAATAAGTAGCCTAAGTTAGCCTTACCGCCGGATGGCGCCACTAACGTAAGAAAAATGCACTATCGTGTAGAAAACAGCTACTGTCAAAATTTCAGTCAAATTGTACTCGTAGTTTTATTTTAAATGCGTGTGGAAGAGGACGTGACCGCAGATTTAATAAATGAAAAAAGAGCAATTTTGGTCGGTGATTCGATTCTTGCTTTTGGAAGGGAAATTAGATGCTGTCTACGGTGATTCTTCTCCTTCGATGGCAACAGTCAAAAATTGGTTTAACGACTTTCAACATGGTCGGTTTTGATGAGCCACGCCTACGCTCCGAAAACGGTTAACACGAAGGATAATATGACAAAAATTCACACTCTCGTATTGATTGCTGAGACAGTAGGCATCTTAAAAGACCGTATATACGAAACATGGATTTAGTGGTACACACCAGAGACCAAGGAACAATTGAAACAGTGAACTTTACCTGGAGCAAGTGCTTCGAAGAAGGAGGAGAAGGTCGGAAAGGTGATGGCTACCGTTATCTGGGATTCACAAAGCGTGATCTATATTGACTTCCTGGAGAAGGGCACAAAAGGTATAGGGCTCTTCTATGAAGAATTATTGTACCGATTGGACTCTGAGTTACAGAAAAAGCGACCCCATTTGTCGAAGAGAAAAGTGCTCTTCCACTATTATATCACACACCGCGGCCAAATTGATCGAATTGGTATATGAACTGCTGCCTTATCCACCGTATGTTCCCAATTTGGCACCGTAAACTTATTTATCTTTTTAAACTTTAAAAAGATACCAGCCTGGAACTGGAACTAGAAATTTGAGATAATGAGAAGGCGGTCATCGCCACCATTACGGAGGCCTACCATGCTGACCTGGAAAAATCGTATTTTTCAGACGAGTTAAAAAGTTGGAGCATCACTGGGTGGTATTGAGCTAAAAGGAGACTATGTTGAGAAATAAATCATTACTTTTCCAAAATTGTACCTTTTCTTATGTAGGCTAAATACTTATCCAAATGACCTTGTAAGGTTTCCTGAAAGAGAATGCTTTTGGCAATAAGGTGGCCTTTTGTATTATATACACCAGACATTTTGTGTGCACTCTTGAAACTCTGTAATTCGATGCACAGATAAAAGTTTTCTATCTATCCATCTAATCATACTAATGACTTCGGGAACCGTAAATTCCATTGAGTTACTCTACCGGAGTGTAGTGCAGTGAGGCAGTGAGTCATGCTTGCCTCTGACAGAGGAGGAATCTCAGAACAATTTCAGTTTCAGTTATATTAATACGTAAGCTTATGAATACGTGGCCCTGTGACGCGTATACGACAAATCAGGGATTTCAACTACATTCACAGCAGCTCGATCGGAGTGATACCACGGCCTCACAGAAGCTCGGTGTAAAACAGCGCCTGCGCTGCGTTTCACTGAGTGAGTGAGGATACCGGAGATAAAGCCCTCTCCACATCCCCCAAGGCCGGCAACGTACTTGTGATGCCTCTGGTGTTACGGATGTCCATGGGCGGCGGTAATCACTTACCATCAGGCGACAGGTCTGCTCGTTTGAACCCTATTGCATAAACAAAAAAAAGGAAACAAAGATACGTTAGGACTATTAGTTAATGTAGTAGTGACAGTCACAAAATAATTCATAATGAACAAAAGGAACCCTTTATGTATAGTATTTTTAAGAATAATATTCACGTTTCATGACCATATCAATATTTTCATATTATTATCACATATTTTAATAATGTGAAAATCTATCTATCTAATATAAAATACATAGCTTAATGATAAAATATTATGATTGGTTGGAGGAGCAAGCAATTTATTGTTATACCTAAAATTCCATAGTAAGGGTCTTAATGGTTAAAGTGACTATCATAATAATAACTCACGGTGCATAAAAAGTGGTAAAATTCCAGTAAGTATTTAAAGAAATAACGATTGAGAATGTGGTTCGAGCCACACCACTCCAGAACACTTAACATTTCTAAAAGTAAAATAAAAACTTACCGCTTACAAATTGCACTGTAGTTTGAGACTAAGTCATAATTTTTTGCTGAGAAACATTTAAGTTCGACAAATTTGTATCCAGGTTAATATTTTTACACTATAGGTACTTTCTTTTATTAGTCATTAAAACTCTTACTTCTTCAAAATGTTTTATATGACTGCTCTTAAATTAAACGTCATGTTAGCTTCTGCACGGTGAAGTGGCCTACCTCCACCGGCCCCCCTAACTGGGTCCAAGGACGGCGGACTTGGGGATGTTCGTTGTCCCCCAACCAACCGGACCCGAGGTTACGGCGCGTAGTGTTCCTGTGCGCCCCTCTTTAAAGTCTCGAGGGGAGTCAAACACCTCACTCCTCTCGCTGACGAGATGTGGCCCGCAACAGCGGGCCGCCACCAGTCGGGGATTGCGGATGCCTTTGAAGTTCCTGAGATCCCTAACGTAGGTGAGAGATGGAACACCGGGGGGCTTTAGTCAGTAAAAGTCTGACAGACCCCTTCGCCCTCTCCCCAAGGCGGAGGAAATGCACGAGGAATTCCCCCGACAAAAAAAAATAAAAATAAAAAAGGACGAGATTTCTACAAGACCTTGAAATTTCATGAATACTAAAGTTGACATTGGCTTTCTGTAACACAGTTCTTTAATGAAGCTTGGTGACTACCTATATAATATAATAAATATGATCCAATTTAGGTACCACGAGAATATATTGACACTATTTTAAACAATAATCCACAATTTTTTCCAGCCATAAAAATGGTGACAGGTAGCTGACACGCTCAAATTTGTTTGAGTAATTTTTGTTGGTATTTTTTCTACTCTCCGCTCCTATTGATCGTAGTGTGTATTCGGTATAGCGATCCGATACTGAAATAATTTTAAACCGACTTCAAAAAGGGAGAAGATTCTCTATTCAACTTTTTTTATGTTTGTTACCTTAGAACTTTCGACTGAGTCAACCAATGTTGATGATTCTTTTTTTATATGAAAGCAGGAACTTTCTATATGATATTACATTTCAATTTGATCCAGTTCTTGAAGTCAGTTTGATTTTTGTTATTTTTTCTCGATTCTAAATGATTCTGAAATGAGCATAATATATTCAATCAATTAAACAAACTTCAGCTTTACCGAGTTAGCGTAGATATACATACAACAGGAATTCGTTAGCAATATTTCTAAGAAGTTCACAACTAAAATCAATCATACTTTAGGAATGGATTATTCAAATTCCATTTCATAGTTTGAAATAGAGTTGTCTCGATTTCTCTCGTGAATCATCAGTAAAGCGAGGGGTTAAAACAAATAAAAAATGTCTCTGGTTGTGTGGCAAATAATGGATAGCGTAATTTGAGCCTATAGGACGGTTCTCCCGTTACTACTCAGTACGACAGCCTGAGGGCATGACTCTATAGGCTTTAGGTTACGATGTTTTTGATGTTATTTTTGTTTTAGCTTTGCTGTAACTGGAATTTGATCGGAGTTTTTGCAATTCTAGAAAATAAAATACATGTTTCATAAATATCTAGAGACAAAGATCTACCACAGATTAATAACTACACATCTTGCATACAAGGAGCGACTGCCGCTATTAATTTTATAATTGAAAAATTCGAAAGGAAAATTTAACATTTTGCTTTACTTATAGTTTCATGATTTATAGTTTTGCATTGGATACAACTTATGACATTTAACTAGTGGTCATATGTTTTCTTTATATAGATGAGCCTGCCAAAATGACTCTTCTCTGGCTGATGAAAAGCATGAGTAGAATACAAGAGTAGTGGTCACCATACTCATTGCGAATGCAGACAGTCCAACGGCGTGGTGACCCACACTATGGCGGCCTATTAAGATGCTTCTGCATCAATTGACCTCCAGTCTCGCACTCCCCAACGAAACGCGTCAGTACAACTGCTGTCATATTAAGCTGGTTTTCTGTGTACCATCCCGCTGGAGTCGTCCATTATAGTTAAAAGAGGCAGCATAAAAGACGTGGTTAAATGAAGATCGGATCAATGTTCCACTTTAGTCGAGGCTCACATAGTTCCTTCTTCCACATTCCATATCTTACTAAGAAATTTTGTTTGAAATACTAAGTTCTGGTTGAATTTTTGAAAGCCAACCAGCTGGAATACTGCCATTTTAGGTTGGTTTTCTGTGAGAGGATAGTATCGCCCCGTTCGAGTTTAGTTAAAAAGGGTAGCATGAATGACGTGGTTAAATGAAGGACGAATCAATATTCCGCTTTGGTCAAGGCTCGCTTAGTTCCCTACATCTTATTACGAAATTTTGTTTTTGAATACCAAGCCCTGATTAGACTCGCAATTTTGTATGGCATGTAGTGACTGAAGCTCGATTTTGATATCGAAATCACACGATTTTATTGTTGTAATCGAATGAAATTACACGATATGATGATGCTGTAATAATTTAAACCACGTGTGTTTGATACTACTAACTCAGGCAGTGACTTCTATTTGATTTAAATTTTGTTGCATGATGTAAAAACCCTTAAACGAAAAAACGTTATTGAAGGGTTTCTAAGTCAAAATATGCTTCTGAATCCTTAAAAATGCTTAGATCTACATGACCATGGCTTATCATATTTCTATGTTATATCTTGCATTTGTACTTGAAACTATAGTTCTGTCCACTTGGCATTTTTTTCATTTGACAAAGAAGCATTCATGGCATCGGTAGAAATTATTGCATTCAAAATGTGGCATTTTAAACGTTTGTGACTTTTTAGATAGGGTCTTAATTTTCACTGCCTCGGTGGTGCAGTGAGCACGCGACTGCAGAGCTTGAAATATTTGTTTCGGAGTTTGGGAATTTTTTATTTTTAATATGTATGTATTTACAAAAAACAAAGTATATATGTATTTCTATCAGTTACCTAGTACCCATAATACAAGCTCTGCTTAGTTTGGGACTTGATGGCGTTGTGTGTTAGATGTCCTAAATATTTATTTTTTTATTTATCATTGTCGTTAATCAAGATTCATCAATTAATAAAAGAAAAACCGACTGCGTCAATTCCTGCCATCTTTAATAAATGCAGGTCTGTTTTTAATTTCATGTACCCAGTGTCACTCTCACGACTAAGACGAATCTATTGACACCACTCTCATAAAAATATGACAAGCCGTTTAAGCTCTAGGGCGTGCTAAAGAAATATACGTACATACACATATATATATGTACATATATACATACATACATTCATACATAGCATCCTTCTTTTGCAGTTGAGTTATAAAATATAGTCTGTACTAAGAGGTCTTAAAATAAAATATTTCAATATGACTCGACTTCTCTTTACTATCTTCAGAAATCAGTGTTGGTTATATTATTATTGCAGTTTTAATGGGTTTCTCTTTAAATAGAGATGTTAATTTGGATATATAGTTAACTTAACTGGTTTCTTTTATGAGTTATAATAAAATATTTCCGTATTTTAGATTATGACTATTTCGTGACACTCCATGCTAATAGCATAAATACTTGTACTAGACAAATTAAATTGACAATTTGATTTTTTTGTATATAGTATTAACAACATTACATGGAACCATTTTATAATCTGCTTTCCAGCTTTGTTTGTATGTTTGTAGGGGGTAATCTTTGGAATTACTGATACAATGCTGAAAATTCTTTCACTAACAAAAAGCGACCCTATTCAGGAGTGACAAAAGTTATATTTTATTATGATTGAAAAAAAACAGTTAAAATAAAAGTATTTGTACATCAAGCCGAATAAAAGCGGGCGGTTAGCGCCCAACGACTTCGTTACGGGTACAGGTCGGCTAGTGGCTGATTACGGTTAGAATTCAGTCATTCCTTAAAGATTACAAATAATTTAATTAATTGAGATATCAATTTAAAATATACTGTTTAATACAGTTATACTTACCAATTATCTAAAACCTTTAAAAGCAAATCTTGTATATATATACATCTTGTATATGTATATAATCTTAATATCGGAAATAGCTCCAACCATTTTTATAAAATTTAGTATAGTTAGGGGGTTTCGGGGGCGATAAATCAATCCAGCTAGGATTCATTTTTGGGAAATTTAAGATAAAAAATACCGTCATCTGGTACTGGTCATACGCTCATCCTGGTACTTATAAATTAAGAAAGCTGCAAGTTTGAATAATAGTATCTATATGCTGAAAACAACAGAGCTATAATAATTAAAATAAATCACAAAAATTTGTTTATACTATTTTTATAATATACTGATATATCTTATACTGACATATAAGGTTTTAAATTAAAAGAAATCCTGAGGTGTATATTTTCTTAGTTTACTTAGTCCATTTTTTGGGGTGGGTCATGCATTCCGTATGGCCTGAACCCTCTCCTGAGCGGAGACCCGAGCCTAGTAGTGCGATATTATGGGTTGTTGATTGAATGCTTTTTGCACCATACCCCCGGAGGGGAGGCGAAGGGCATGTGTTGCACTCCCGAAGAAATCCAGCCTGCCCACTAAACCACACCGGCAAACTAACCGGCAGTCGGGAAAAGCTCCAGTTATTCATCAGCGACTTCTAGGGACCTCCCTACCTCATCTCACAAACTGAGAGATATCCCGAGAGAACCATACACTGTAGCCCTGCAGGAAAATGAGGTGAGCTGAAATACTGAAATAACTTTTATTGTAAAGAAAATATCCACGAAAATAAAAATAACAAATATGAAGTTCGCCAGGTTCGCTAGTATTACATATAAAATTAATAAAGTAATTCTGATAAATATTATCGATACACATTGTAGTTTATAAAGTTGAATATTTAATAAACGACTCAAACGACTATCAGATTTTCAAAAACTGTTACCAAATTCCTATATTGATGTAGTAATTATCAAATTAAAGTCACGAAGTGTACAATGACACTGAAATAAAAGCCATACACTTTAGTAATATTTAGACATATATATTTTTTAAGATGTTTTCCACACTAGGACTATATTCTATCTCGGGATAAAAATACATCATATGAGTACAAAGAACACCCAGACCTAGAACAGCAATTCGTGGACTCGTAAAGCGTGTGTGTGTGTGTATGTGGCTCGAATGACAACCGCCACTATCCTCACTGCTTAAACTAAGTAAATTGATTAAATATACAGGAAACACATCAACCAAGTGCACACAATATCGGCCAGACACGAAAATTCGTAAGTGTTGAAGTACAAGTTCTGACGGGGGTTAGACCGCACCCGAATCACCGTCGCCAGCGGGTATGATTGAAAAGCGAAAGGTGAGACGCAACGCACCAGGGGATAGAGTTACATTAGCTTATAGTATATGTAAACATTTAAGAATAATATATACAATTTAAAAAAATAAGGATAAAGACTCCTGTGGCATGTCATTACAAATATACACAACTGTAAATAAATACTAATACAATACAGTTATTATCTAGTAATGTACCTAACTAATAGTTACGATTTGATATACGTGTTGCGAATCGTCGAATAATTTGGTCACACCGTCGTGCTTCGAGTTTCATTCTCTTAAAGAAAAAATATCCAACTCTACTGTAAGTTATGCCTATGCCTATACGTGTTTGCGATAGCAAAGGGGTCAGTAAGTCCATACTTAAAATGTAGACTTTTCCAATTTGAATGATTTTTTTTTTTAATGCTTTTGTCATTGTTGAACTGACTTTAATAGATATTTTAAGAATTGTTTGTACTCAAGGTTCCAAAAACATTACATTTTTGTGAAAAATTAACGGATTGATAATATATGATACTATAATCCAGCATATATGACGATTTTCCTTAAGAATCTGTAAGTAGTGCTCTGTTATTTTAGAATAAGAAGTATATTACAGTTACAGTTTAAATTTAAAACCTCATCTTTAGGTGTTGTTACACACCAATTACAAGTTATTTATGATCGATGTCCTAAATTAAAGCAAAGAAGGAAATAGGTATTCATCATTTTTGTATTAATCCATATTGTTTCATGGGGAATCGCGTCATCAGTCTGAAAATAAAAGTTACTACCTAATAAGCAATATAAAAATACATAAATTCTATACTAGTTATGACGTATAACTTAGGATTGCTCGAAAATGATAACAAAATTTATCTGCCAATGTTGCATATACTACATAATCCGAGATAATCCTTCGGGCGCGGGCGACTCGTTGCACGCTGCCCGTCCCTCGTTGCACTAATCGATTTCACGTCTATTTCAATTAGCCGCATTATACTAAGCCTGCAACCTATTAAATATAAACAGCGCTTAATACATTTACATTAGGGTTCCTAGGCTACCGAGTTAAGATTAGTGGTGGTTGGTTGAAAATTTAGTTAAGCTAAGATTAGTTAAGTTTTTGATGTTGAACTAACAGTTAGTAGTAGATAGGTTTTGCTTGAATTATGGGGTGTCGACTACACATAAACATATATTTATTATAAAGAGAAGCACAAATAAGTAAATCTATATTACAGTCGTGACATTAAGCATACACGTATATAATTACTCACATCATCACATATCACATATGGCTGTGAAACATGGGCTTTGACAAAAAACCTAAGGGAAAAACTTGCAAAATTTCAACGAGCCATGGTAAGGAGCATACTAGGGTTAAAATTAAAAGATAAAGTAAGGAATGTAGATATCAGGCGCAAAACTAAGCTAACAGACATGCTGACACATATTGACCAACTAAAATGGAGATGGACTGGGCACATGCTCCGTAGTAAACATGAAAAATAGAGCAAACAAGTAACAGTCTGGTATCCAAGAGACGGATCAAGGAGCAGAGGTCGCAAAATGAGAAGATGAGATGATGAAGATGATCTAAAACTAACTCTAGGTGCCCTTTGGCTAAGAATTGCAACTGATAGAAAACAGTGGAAGACGGTAAGGTACATCGAACTTAGGGACTTATTATGATTAGCATACTAGATATTAATTATGAGAAAGAAAATTAGTAAAAGTTCGGAATAAAAGACTCATTATTATTATATTATTAATATATAATTACTTATTACACCAAAAACCCTTTAATGGTTTGGCTGGAGGTTAAAGTCTGCATACATCTGCCTTGTAAACTGTTTTTTAACCCCTGATGCAAAAAGAGGGGTATTAGAAGTTTGAGGTCAATGTCTCAGTGTATGTATCTGTTTGTGGCATCGTAGCTCTCAAACGGAAGGAACGATTTCTATACGGATTTTTTTTTTTAATTTGAAAGTCAGTTACCTTGCGGTGGTAGGTATATTTGGTTAATGCCGGTTCAGCAGTGTAAGAGTGGCAGCTCTTTTCCAATATGATGTAAGGCATTTTCCAAAATGATTTTGGCGTTTTGGCTTGGATTAAGCTAAAATTTTGACATGATACAAACGATTTGTACAATTAATTTTATATATTTTTTGCTTCAGTTTTGTTAATTGTATATACAGAGTACCCCTTACTAGTTATATATACAAATATACGAGCTTCATGCGCATTTTTTAAATTATTTTTTATTTAATAGGGTGCAAACGAAAAGATGTGTCACCTGATGGCAAGCGACTACCGTCACCCATGCACACCTGCAACAACAAAAGCGTCAAATACCGTTGCCGGCCTTTTAAGGAGGAGTACGCTCTTTTCTTGAAGGTTTAAAAGTCGTACGGTCTGGGAATACCGCAGGCGACAGTTCATTCCACAGTTTTATTGTGCAAGGCAGAAAGTTTCTGGAAAGCGTACAGTTGTGGCCTGCTTACCATCTAGATGATAGGGACGAAACTCCTGCCGCGTAGGATGATGGCGAAAAGAGGCTGCAGGGACCAGTCCGAACAATGCTTCGGAGCATTCCACATAATAAATGTAGTAGAAGATGCACCGAGAAGGGGAAGTAGATGGACCTCTCCCGGTTTGAGTTATGGGCCTCCGTAATCTTCACTCACTTGATGAAACACAGCGCAGGCACTGTTTCACACCGGTTTTCTGTGAAGCCGTGGTATCACTACAATCGAGCCGGCCCATGCATGCTAAACCGTGGCTCTCCCAAGGTTAAATTATTAAAATAGTTTTTTAATAACCTTTTCAATACACAATAAGTATACAACAGTTATAATTAGTTGATATGAAAATGCTGTTCAATGTACACAGTTACAAGGACGGGCTTGAATGGGAAGCATCCAGTTGGTCGAGTCGAGTGTCATGTCGAAATTCAATACTTTACACTTCATAAAGTATCTTTTATTTTGTAAGTAGATACGATACAGTTTTTTATTTCTTTTTAAAGTGACACTCTTGGACTAGGAACACTCTTAGGTCGCGAGGGTTTTTAACACCATACATAAAATAAAACAAATAACACCCAGAAGAACTATTTATAGATCACACAAATTGTTGTCCAACGTGGGGTTTGAACTACTTTAAAGCCATACTCTTAGTAGAAGAATACTCCACTATACCAACCATGCAGACATTAAATTGATAGCATCTTGGGAAGTTGAAGGCAATAAAGCAATATAATACAGTATTAGTGTCAAAACAAACGCTTCTAGGTAGGTTTCTATCGGCGAAGATAGTCGGTTACCATTCGTCCCCAGCATCAAAAAAATGTACTACCTAAAGATGACGCAGTTTATCTTCTTGTATAATAGAAATATTTAATTTAATATTATTATTATCGATTAGGAATCGATGTGCACACAGGTGGAGTAAAGCCAAAGCCAATAAGTATATACATTTATGGCACAATAACCATTAATTATATAATAATAATTCAATAAATATTTCGGAGGTGGTCATAGCCGAGATACTCTCACGCACTCGGTAATTAGAAATAATCACCGAGGGTAAGCAAGGAATGCGCGTTCAATAACTGGATGGGTGGCCGTTAGTGACACGATACCATGAGCGTGTTCGACGTTGTCTTGCCAGTCCTCAACTCGTACTCGGCCAGTGGTGTGGTACATATGGTCTTAACCCTCTCCTAAGGGAAGACTCGAGCTCAGCAGTCCCATTTCCGGGTTGTTGATGACGCTGATAAAATATATCGGACATCTAACACAACGCCATCTGGTCTCAAACTAAGCAAAGCTTGTATTATGGGTACGAGACAACTAATATAAATATATGTATACTTTAAACACATACTGTTCAAGTTTATTTAATCGTATTAAGCATAGATAAAAACAACTATTCAGCTCTATTCCCATTGCAACTGGTCCTATCAACTCTACCGTCTTTAGCCATCACAATGATCAAAACACCGTAATTCAACCCTATTAACATAAAGCAAAACCATTTAAACAATAACGATTTCCTTCATCAGCTCGAGATACTCTTAATATTCAAGAAACCTGTTGTAAGAAATAAACTCCGGCAGCCGTTAATATATTATTATGTGGGTATTTGAACATTACATTTAAATTTCGAAAAGCAATCTCGATGCGTGGACGCGATCTCCACATTGCATCCAGTAGTCGATTTTTCAGTGTTCAGCACTGAGGCAGTTATCGATAAATTTCTTCAACTAAATAATGTTTTGACATCACTAATAATTCAAAATGTGAGTTGGCAAGTGCTAAGTCCGCTACCAGTTCAGTACAGGTGAAGACAAAAGTAAGAACGATTTATTTTGTTACTATTTTGTGAAGTAGTATCAATTGTAACATTTGCTGCAAAATTATTTTGATTAAACACCTATAGATCTATAAAAATTAAAATGAATCACCGAAATGTATGTATATACCCGTATAACTTCCGATAGGTGATACCAAATTGGATAACATCATTTTATGAGCTATAATTGACACTGGTTGACAAATGGTGACGTCGTGTCTTAACACCAACACGCCATGACACCACCGAGCGTTTTGGCGTTAATTTTAAACTTAACATATTTTTTCCTATTATTTTTTATTGTAGCTTTACTTTTTGTAGAAATATAAGTGCTTTTGACAATAGGAGATACTTCCGAACATCATAAGACAATTTTTCAAAATTAGTCATCATGCCTATTCTGAAAGTCCCAAGTGACTTATTTGTTGTTGTCATTTACATATGGTAAATATATAGTAACTGTAATATCTGGTTCAGATAATAATTACCATGTATACATTAATCATTTTAAATAGCAATTTAATTACAATTTTTTAACATTAAAAAATAAAATACGATATATTCATCCAATGACTGTATCTTTTTCGCAGCCTGGCAACAATGTATTAAGTTCAATTGCAACAATCGACCATAAAATAGAGAAATGTTAACGATAACTTGTGGTCATGGTTTGGAATAGAAAACCTCATTATGGTATTTAAAAATATTGCTTTGACATTTTTGTTTTAACGACGTTACTAACGATCTTCTAGAGAGTTTTATGACCAATCATAAGAATAAAATCACTAAAGAGAAAACAGGTTTTGAAATATTAACGATATAAACTAGGACCATTTTTCGTGCGACATCATGGGCCATCTTATATACTAAGAATGCTTTGAGACTTATGAGCCTTGAAACTCATCGTCAGAGCCAAAAGACATCCTCTTCTAGAGACAATCTTTCCTCAAGCTTACCACAATAATCGGTCCTGTGCTGCCTGCATCCGACGGATTCTCGCTACCATTATCAGGTCGTCGAACCACCTTGTTTGGACCTATCGAAACTGCGTTTTCCGGTATCCGGTCACCACTCATCATCTTCCTGGCCTTTATTATTCCCAAGACTATTTGGGGTCGGCTACTAGTTTAACCGGTTTTACCTGAATATCAGTTTTTCCACGGAGTGACTGGTATTGAACCTCCGCAACCCTGAGACTGAATTGAATGAGAAGATCGAACTAGTTGTCAGTATGTTTGCGGGCATTGTCTTCCCAATAACGATTGCCATAGATGTTCATGACAACGGAAACCGACGGCTTAACATGCTCTCCGAGGCACGCGGTCCCTACTCAAGTACTATTTTATAGCTTTCACTATCGGCCATCGTTTCTGTGAGCAATATAGCTCCCACTGTCACTTAAGTTTAACAATTTACCGGCAACATCAGTAAACATGGTTCGTCTCCATATCTCCCTGCTGCTCCTAGGTGACTTCTTCATATGAGGCCCGTTGTGTGCGGCCATATCATGTAGTATATGGAATCTCGCATACTCGCATTTAATATTCATCCGAAACTTGCTTTTGTGTTAAGTAAAATTAAGTTTATTCTGAAACAATTTTAAAGAAAGTTTGATAACTTTTTTGATACGCAAATTGTTTTTCCCCAATTTATAAATACAGAATCATTTTAATAAAAAGGCCTTTGTCGTTAAGTGTACCGGCATGTAAGAAAGGTGAAAGCATCTAAGTTTCCCATTGATTATTTCATATCACTTTATTTTAAACACGTTTGTAGCGAGCCGAGATTAGTACCGTTAGGCGGGAACTCCTTCATTAGTTGTACATGTGAACTAGTATGACTATTGAAATGTATTAGAATAATGAAATTGAATATTGATTTATGAATTGTCTATACGGTAGATAGTTATCAATTCTTTATATGTTAAAACTTCTTGTTACTAAGAGGTTTATAGCTTACTCAATTAGTTAAATGCGATTTTTTTTTCAAGTTCTAACTAAAAGTAGACCAATTTGAGACTTTCCTCGTTCAATAAACAAATTAATTTGTTAAATAATATTTTATGAACCCTAAATTATGCAGCACTGTAGAACTCAACAGCCTAAACAAACACATTCATTTAGGTTTTTTTAGAAGCTATCGACATTTGCTATCTTTTATTAGGCCGTATGGCCTTAACCCTCTCCTGAGAAGAGACCCGAGCCCATATGTGGGACATTATGGGTAATTGATTGATTGTTTGATACTAGAACAGTTCCATGAAATTTGAGACGAAATGGATATCAGAAAGTGGTTCTAATATAAGTTCTAAGATCGCTGACAGATACATACAGGTAAATTGTTGCCAGTTTCAGTTAGGTAGCGTGTAAGAATAATAGTGTTTATGTGGAGGGAGAAATACAAATGCGCAGACTGGTCACGTGATGGTAAGTGACTAACCACCCATCTTTAATTTAATTAAGAGTGATATGTGAGTCAAACCCTCCCAAAGTCAAGGGGAGAATTTGGGTATTAATGACCTTACTTCATGGTCGTGAAATAACTACAGAGTTGCGTAGGCCTGGTATTCTGTGAGACCGTGCTCCTATCGAACGATGCGAGATGACCCAAAGCATGGATCTTCCATGATAAAGTAACAGTAGCAAGCATTTTTAAATTCACACTAGTGTTATAAATTTTAAAGCAACTTATTTTTATTTTTTTAATTACATATATACCCACAGTTGTTAGGTTTGACATGTAAATGTTTATATAACCACTAAGCTCCAAAAAATCCATCGGTCAGGTGTAAACTCCATTAAAATAATGAAGTAAGTACATATCAGCTTGATCCTAGAATATATCAAAAGTTACTCTATCAGTCTGTCTGTATGTCTGCTTGCTTACACGCCTAAGCCTTTCGATTTAGATGAATTGCGATCTGGAGATAGATGACAGATTAGACGGAGAAGGACATTGGCTACTTTTTGTTGCTATAACCGATTATACACGAGCGGAGTCGTGAACAAAAGCTAGTACCCAAATAAAAAAACGATTGTTATTATCTTCAAAAGACAAAGTTCAAACTGCCATTCACAATAGCCAAAGCCGTAGTCCCGTCGAGTGTTTACTGACTACAGAGGATCTTATTCAGCAAAATACTCTAATACTGCATAAAAACTGTTAAGCATAGTACGCACTATTTATCAATCAATGTTCAGCGGGGTGCATACTCAATAACCGAGGATTATGCTGTCAAAGGCCTAGTGCAATATAAGAAGTGTGTAATAACACTTAAGGGTTTTAAACTATCAATCGATTGGTGTGCACATCGCCTTAGGGAGTGATTGATTACCGCTGGATGGTGTTTTTTTGTTAACAAGTTATTTAGTTACTTTAATAATTACTTTCCAAGAGGTGAATTACTTTAAAAATAAAATAAAAAGGTAGTGTTTTTAATACGTAATGATTCTCCGATTTAAGAAAAGTGGCTAGCACTGAACAGAAACTAACACTGCGAACTGCCCGATACCAAGTATTGTGAATAAACACATTAAAACAGTGTTAAAAGAATACTTTCTTATGAAATAAGCAAATGAAACTAGTAATATGACAGAAAATACTTTTTGTTACATCAATCCTGAATAACCTTAATCTTTACTAAGAAATATTGCTTAACGTCTTCCACTATCAGTTCTTCAATAACATATTTTTCTTAGAAAATTAAAGACATTAGTACAAATACAAAACCTTGTATAAAGCATACACCCCACAAAAAAATAATTAATGAAAAATAACTACCAAATAACCTATGTTTTGGGCTCTCGTGAACTTCGAGCTATTAACATTAAAAAAATCTATAAAATCAATAACTGGATATGTTATTTCTCAACTTATAATTCAGTCCGTGTAGTTAGTACTTAATAAGTGGGTGGTCTCGCTTAATAAGCAAGCGCGAACAAAAAGCCCGTGTCTTTTTCTAACTAACCTTAAGTTTACAGCTAGTTTTACAAATAAGTAAGTACCACGGTTGCAAACAAACCTCTTAACAACTTTTTAGTAATGAGAAGTGACAGTTTCTTTAGAAGACTTCTCATCAAGCCAACCATGAAATGCCATAGCAGAACACTGCAAACCATTAATTACATACCACCATACAAGGGCCCTAGAGCTTCTCTACTGCTTTCGGGAAACGACCGATGTGGTGACGGCCAAGGCTTTTTGAGACACACAATCAATATTAAACTTTAACGTGAAGATTTAAGTTAGCTATTTGGTTATAGTTAATTCGATGACAACGACTACACATGGTTGACCGTCGTGGGAAAAGACTATAGTGATATGCTGACGTTTCATCGCGTCAATGAACATGCAATTTTCAAATTTAAGTTTTACGCGTTAAAGCTTGAAATTGTTTGGATTTTTTAATGTCACTTTGGATAGTCAATTGGAAAGTGGCTTGCAAATACAAGTAGCAATTTAAGTTCCACAACGATGCCAGCTAAGAGCGCTTAAACGTTCCTTTTTGTACTACAAAGATTTGTTAAAAAGGAAATATTTGAGCCATTATTAATCAACATCTATGTTTAAAGTTCAAACATTTTTATAACTTTGAGACTCATTTACTTTGCGAATTTTATGAAGTTTCTTTCCGATTGTTTCTCCATAGGTATGACAGTTAAGAACCGCGTAAGTGGAGTCAGTTATGTAACGTTTCGAAAGTGCTTGAAAGCAATAAAATCGTAAGGGAAAGACTCGCTTTTAAAGATTTGCATTTGAGAAGAAGCGACTGATATGAGCTCTCTTATTTTAGAAGCATTCGTTGTTTTTTAATTACAATTAAAATAATTAAGAAATTTATCGTATGGGATATTCCCGACTCGATAGAGTCGTCGATATTTTAAGAAAAAAGCGCATCTTTGTTCAAATACTGACAAGTTCCAGGTGTTCATGGACGGTACGACTCACTCTCCACAGGAGTCACTCTCCACCGGGTGACCCGACTGGATTAACTACCCCTTAATTCCTTACTGTTGCGTCATTATTATACCAAACAATGAGGAATAGATACATATGTTTAAGGACTCAACAGAAAGTTGCCAAACGGTGAAAAATTGATTATTGCTAGTTTTTGAATAATCAAAAAGCTGTCAATTCCAAGTACATAAGTATTTTCCTTGCAAACCAGAATTTCTTAATACAAAGTTTTCTTGGTATATGAAGTACTCAATAGCTGATATGAAGAAAAAAATATCTTCAAAATTAGCTATCAGCAAATAAGAATGCAACCAAATTATTAAAGATAAAAATATTATTTTTATTTCTTATTATGCATTATTCTATTTGAGCGGCTTTTCTGTACTTTAAATATTATTTTATTTATTTATTAAAGTTCATGCACTAATTGCCGTATAATGCTGCGGTTTTAAAGCCTTAGGCATTCTCTATATGTAAAACAAGAGGAAAAGGCAGGGATTTATCTCTTTACAAAATCGACATAACCATGTGCAAATTTGTAGACAATGATTACCGAGTGTCCAAGTCGGACAGAACACCCCCTCTATAATACAAGCTTGTTGGCAATTTCTATGTTATTTTGAGTAAAAGTATAAACGTACGTTACTTACAAACTTGAAGTTGTATAATGACAGTTTCACCATCATTAATTTCATTTTTCTGTGATATTTACTTCTGTGAAAAACGATAATAAAGACTACCTCGATCTCTTATCATTAAGCGTAGTACACACTGGAATCGTCATGTTCGCTGTCGCCATGCTGTTCTGAGTACAGCATACACTTAGTTCCATTAATATAATACAGTGTAATGATACTTTGCTAACCCTTTTGAATGATACTTGCTTTAACAAAAAGTGTGTGTGTACTTATGTACACGCGTTAGAAGTTATAATTCTTTAGCATAACAAGATAAAAATTTAAAAAACTAAAATGTTGACTATAGCTAACTTCAGAATGTCGGTTTTTAGTTCGTTAGCATCGTAAAAATTTACTCTCATCATTTTTCCCTAACGCGCCAAAAGAAGTATAACTTCAATAAATGAAAACAACAATTATTAAAATTTATTGATGATGATGATAATTGTTAGCGTATATTTAAATAACTATTGAAAATAAGTTTTCTTCTTTTATTTATCTAGTTCGTAGTTTCATAAGGTTTCATTAGTATATATATATGTTACAGAAACTTTTGAAAATAATATCTTAATATTTTAAAAGCGATCAAAAAGTGATTTAGCATTACAAAATTTTATTATTTTTGTAAATAACTCTGAGAATATCTAATATTTATTCAAAAATATACGTATAAAGTATAAAACATGTCTCAGCCAAAATGTCTCCATTCCTTCCCCTTCTCACTTTTCAGTGCACTCAAACGCCATTACAAAATAGGCTCGCTATCCTCGGCATGGGTATCTGCCGAAACCTCAACCCACGCGAATACGTTGAGAGTATAACTAAAGCGGCCTCACGGAAGCTGGGTGTGTTAAACAGGGTGAGACGGTTCTTCTCGCCCGGGCATCTGTGTCTTCTTTACAAGACCCAGGTTCGCTCGTGCGTGGAGTATTGTTCTCACCTTTGCGATGGTGCCGCACAGTACCTGTTTGACGCTCTTGACAAATGGAGACTATGCTTCGGGACTATCAATAATAATCGATAGTCCCGAAGCCACCGAGACCCTTGAGCCTCTACAGTTGTGTAGAGATATCGCCTCATTGGCAGTCCTCTATCGCCTTTACCATGGTGAGTGTTCTGAAGAGCTCTTCCAATTGATCCCCCCCTCTCCCTTCCTCTACAGAACAACACGTGCCGGCCTTAGAAGTCACCGCTTTAAAGTGGAAGACATACGTTCTCGTACTCATCGCTTCGGTGCTTCCTTCCTGTGCCGAGCGGTCAAAACCTGGAACTCACTACCAGCGCACGTGTTTCCTTCCCACTATGATCCCGGGTCCTTTAAGCGGGGCGTGAAAAAGCATCTCACCAGGCCGCCATAGTGTGGGTCACCATGCTGCATTGTTCTTTTTCGCATTGAGGATGGTGACCACCACTCTTGGATTCTGCTCATGCTTTCCATCAGGCAGGTCAGAGTCATTTTGACAGCTCAAATATAAAAAAAAAGAAAAAAACATAAAATATCAAAGATTGACTGAAAGAAAATATCTACAGCAATAATGTAGTATGTAATAAATGCAAGCGGTGTGAATAAGTAAAGTAAATCTAATAAAAATAAAATGTAACGGTTATGAGCCTATTTTGAGAATACATAAAGTAAAGGTTTAAAAGCTTATAAAATAAAACATCTTTGAATAATTTATGTGCAACAAAACATGATGTTCTTTCTGAAAGAAATGAAAAACACTTCTTGTTTTAAAAAATACAGTCGTGGTAAAACATCCGTCTAACCAATATCTTTTACGAACGTAGCGGCTTGTAATAAAATACATAATACTTCGTTAAACACTCACTCAAACAATGTTACAACGGTATAGTGTATATAAATGCCAAGAACATAGTCCATTCTAAACCCACCTTTACGCAACAGCTTCCAGGAATAACTGACAGATGATTCACGGAAACAATCAGAGTTACCAGAGAAGCTATTATCAACAAGATTATATGTTCCCGGACTAAATTCTGTGGCTTCCACTAGGCTAGCAGTAGCTTACGATGTTTGAGTATATTTAGAATGGTCGTAAACATCTCATGGTATTGCAATTAGTCGATTTTAAGACAGTCTCTTTCTATCATTCGATTCTTGATATAGATGAATATTTATGTAATGTTACTTTGTTTATATAACGTAACTATGGCTTGTCATAGTCTTTTGAAAAATTTCAAAATTGATTTTCGTGTTGGAGGGCTATGCTTTGACATTAATGGAGCAATTTGACATTAATGGCGTTACACCACTACCTCACTAGAAACCGGTGTAAAACAATTATTTCGTTACCTTTCACCGAATTCCTTTCTCTTTTTTGTGAGTGGCAAGATCGAGGGGATAAGACAAGACCCGTAGCCCATTGCAAAAGGCAGATTAAGTCTGCTCAGTTCTTAGCACTACGATACATGCTGCCCTGCATACTGATCAATACAGAAAGAGGTAGCGAATTCATAAAAGAGGATAGCGACACAAGGAGGATTTGTGAGGGGTGACCTTTTGACTCTTATGTCACTGGTCTCCATAGCTGGATCCTTTTTCACTTCTAGTTTGAAAATTTTAAAAGTAACCTTATACCCGAGGAATCATATGCATATTATGTATTGAGAGAGGTCCGGATGTCGTCAGAAAACGGTTCCTGGATCCCCAGTTTTAGTCGGTTCGATTCCGACACACCGCCCCGCGCAACACCCGGTGGGGTGAAGGCCCGAATCCACACTTAAAAAAGGGTCTGTTTCGAGTTTTATTTTTGTTTGCAATAGTATTACTTACGTAATATAGAGCTTAGTCTCCTAGTAATTAGCTTCCTACAACACCAATGGGATGAATAATGGTAGTGACTTTTTAACCAATTTAAAAAAAGGGAGGAGATTATCAATTCGATTGTATTTTGTTTTATTTTTTATGTTCGTTACCTCAGAACTTTTGACTGGGAGAACGATGATTCTTTTTTTTATTTGAAAGCTGATGCTTCCCGTATAATCCTATTTCAAATTAGTTCAGTTCTGTCAACACATGGATGACCCATGAGAGAATCACATAAACTTCAACTTGCATTAGATATGTGCTCGACATCGACATTGACGAATAACTAAATATAACGCTAACTGATTTCGATAATTCTTTTTTTGGTGCTTCCCGTGCAGGCCGGTTTTAATTTGGTCCAGTTCTTGAAGTCGGTTTTTCTGTTTGAATTTTGTAGTATATATTCCTAATCTATCACCACATGATATAATGTTTAGCTAATCTAAATGTTTTAGAAAACCTTTGTTAGTTTATTTCATATAGTGGTCGAACAGCAATTAAAACAAGCTTAAGAGCTATTTTTGAGATAAAGTACAGAACATTTTAATGAGTACGGCAACTCATAACTTTTAATACGTTTTCTTTAATTCTATGGAGACATAGCTTACTGGGAAACTCATATCGTGGGATTGTAAATTTAGTCATATATTACTCATAGCTTTGTCGCCTTCCCCTCAATGTGTTTATATGGACTAATAAAACATTTTTTGTTTCGTGTTTCAGATGCAGAGCTCAATATTGTAAGAATAGTAACGCATCGAAGACTGATCTAGCAAGGATTGCTGACTTCGCAATTTGTCGATTTACTAAATTAACAGTTTGGCACGAGCCCTCCTTAAAAAGTAAATTATGTACACAACCTTATATTAAGCAATGAAGTATTTTACGGAAAGCTTAAAAATAAACAAACATACGTGTTTATAATAGAGATACTATAATAATAGAGGTACGCCATTAATGTGAGCCACGTTTCGGGATGAATAGACCGGCTCGACCGGAGTATACCACGGCCTCACAGAAAACCGGTGTGAAACAGCGCTTGCGCTATATTTGAGTGAGTGAGGGTACCGGAGGCCCATACCCCAACCAGAGAACCAAAATGAGGTTTGAGACCGCGCCTTGTCAAACGTTGTGAGACGCCCTCAGACCTGATGGTGGGACGACATAAGTAGGAGGGCTGGCAAAGACTGAATGTAAAAAGCAACAGACTGGGCTCTGTGGTGATCTTTGGGATAGGCCTAGGCCAGCAGAGGACTGCATCGGGGAGACGATCATAATTATGAAGTTATAGCTCACAGTTTTTATATTTTTTTCCTCTTTCTTTTCTGTAATCCAAGAGAGTTGTGAAAAACAACGGAAGTGTGTAACAAAAAACGTAGGAAGTGCGCGCTATTTCTTCTGAAGTAAATTTCAACAATGAAAGGCATGTGGTTTCAGGTGACGGAAGCTACACAGCAGATCTAATTACTTGTAATATGCCTTCATTATAATATATTTGAATGGAGTGACATTTGCGCAAAATGGATGCCACTAGCTGGACGCGCGAATCACAAAATCATCCGAGTGTCGTGCAATGGGAGAGGCCTATATAAAGCGGTGGTCTTAGATCAGCATAATGGTAATTTAATTCTGGTTATTCTTTCTTAAACCATCTTTATTTGAAGAGGTTAATATATAAGAAATAGAATGCAGGGTACCTAACCACTAGGGCAACATGCCCATCACAAATGTAAAATATACTAGTGTCACTACTCCTTTAAAATAAGTATGGTTTACGTATAGCTCATATTATTTCATTACCTTCCCGTCAACCAGCTGTTATAACGAAAACTCGTTCCTTTAATTGTTTCTTCAATTTCATACAAACACAAAATTAGCCAATTAGTCTCCATTTGTATTCCAGGTATAATTCCCAGATTACTAATTCCACGTTACTGGTGCAGGATAATTAATTGCCAGAAACCTATAGTTAATTCATCTGTATTTGCTATTGTATTTTTGAAAATGTGGCCATTAAATTTGCGTTTTATTGTAACAAGTTTATCCTTTATTTCCTTTGAGTAATTTCTTAATAAATTTCATTTAAACAGAACATAAGTACAATATAAGTATATCGTATGTGTCTAATAGCAAATACTAAGGACAAACTTCTGAGGCTTTTTATCTCACAATTCGTCTGTTGTACTTAATCTATTTTAACTGGGATCTGTCAAATTTCATTTTCATAGATAAAATATGAAATAAAAGATTTCTTGATTAGTCGTAGAACGACCTCTTTTTATCATTATTTTTTTAAGTAATAATTGTACAGAAAGTCATGATAAATTTTGGATCCTTTAGGCCCAGTTCGTAAAGTAGTTAGAACCTGAAACTCACTACCACCGCATGTCTTTCCTTTTTCCCCAGGTCCTTTAATCGTGGCGTGAAAAGCATCTCACTTGGCTGCCATAGATCACCATGCTGCACTTTTCGCATTAAGGACGGTGACCACCACTCTCGGATTCTATTTATGCCTTTCATCATGCAGAATAGAGTTATTTTGGTAGCTTGAACATAACAATAAAGTTTCAGAGATTTTTAAACTGGTTTTCTTATTTCATGTCATCGCTTCCGTTTTCTTTGCCGTTATGTCAATAAAAGATTTATGTCGCTAGTTTTAGAGCCTGACTGGTATACACCATACAATTACAACATTTGTTATTATCCAATTAATTTACTGGCACTAAAGTTTTTGAACGTCTTACTTTAAAAATATTAATTGTAAAGTGTCAATTCCTTAAGTGTGTATTTGTTGTAAATTATTTAAAAATTGATAACACGGTGAGCTTGGTCGAGGAGGTGGCTATATCCATCAGTGGGCGTGATTGAGATGATAATGACACTCAAAAAAGATATATATGTTTTATCTATATTTGTATTATAAAGAGGTAAAGTTTCTAGCTTTGTTTGCATGGTTGTAGGGGGTAATCTTCGAAAGTACTTATACGGTCCTGAAAATTCTTTCACTAACAGAAATCGACACTACTCAGGAGAAACATAGGCTATTATTTATTATGATTGAACAAATATTCAGTTAAAAGTAATAGCATTTATAAATAAAGTCGAAGAAAAGAGGGAGGTTAATGCCCAAAGAAACGGGAACGGGTCGGCTGGTCTGTATATAATTAAATTATGATTACGGGATGTTAAAACCGTGCCTTTTACGAAACTTATGCACACAGAGGAGTATGAAATTTGGCACAGGTAAAGTTGAAAAAAAGAGAATTATGTCCGAATTCCTACCACTAGGCGATCACTTAACTAAACTAAACCGAAACTGTATCTTCCTAAAATACAAAATTATCGAAAATAATAATTGAAAGTCAATGGCAATGATAAATGAAGGCTCTAGCGGATTGATAGACAGAGAGTGAGACAGCTTACAGATATCCGGCGCTTAACAGTTCCTTCTTCCGTTTTCACCGAAGGAATTAGGTAATCGGAGGTCTTAAATCGTAAAGAAGGCGGTAAGGGGTTTCCTTCTAATTCTTGGAGGAGGAATCAAAAGGCTGAGTGAGACTTGTGTCCATCGGCCTAGGCTCCAATATTGAGTAATTTGTTTATTCGTTTGCACTGTGTTCTAAAAAAAAATACTTGGTGATGCTACCCTACAACATTGGGTACAATATTTAACTTCACGTATGGCCTAGTGGTTTAAACGATCGCCACATCACTCCTTTTTTGTCAAGTATTGTGGGTTCAAATCCTACCTGAGACAACGCTTTGTGGAATCCACAAATTGTTGTTTGAGGCTGGGTTTTCTTTGTGTACATTATATGTATGTAAAGTAAAGTCTCCGCGACACAGGGCAGTGCGGAAAATCAATGCATAGACACTATGAACCGTCGAGCCCCGTCCGTGGTCGGTCAACAAACAAACTCAACTAATATAGCTACGCTTCTTAGTTTTTCATTTCGCGTTTTAAGTGGGCTTTGTATGATTCGAATAACATCTATTTAAAAGAAAGTCGTGTTAGTAACACTATTTATAACTCAAGAACGACTAAATCTATTTGGCTGAAAATAGGCGGGGAGGTAGCTTAGAACCAGGAGACGGACATTTTTTTTTACTTTGCTCCTCGATGTTAACCACATCTGTTGTAGTACCGCGGTTAACACCGCGGGGCTCAGCTATTTAGAAAATTAAATAATTTTAATGAAGGAATAAAGATTTATTATATGTGATGATGATACCAATATGTTGTTTTAATGAAAATCTTGATAGCATTGTTATTCCTCTTTGAACTGTGTTTTTTAAGCTTTGTGAGTCTTGACTAGGCGAACTGCATCGTTATATTAAGGTTTCAATTTTTTTTATTCTTCTTTCTTAGAAGTTTAACCTGTAAAAAGAAAAAAAATGTATATATACCTATAACTTAAATAACTTTATCCTAGTACAATAAAATCGCTACTATTTGCTTGCTTAATAGCAAGCAATAGTAAGCAATAGTAATCTACAAATAACTATTATTTGTCTAAATTCCATGCTACGAAAATAATAGCTGTACTAGAATAAGTTTTAAATTATAAAGAATTGTTATTAAGGGAGTTAAAAAGTTGTCTAACATGACACGGCGATTTTAGGAATAGAAATTATGAACTAAGACGAAACTAAAATAATATAATAATACTAAAATAATTTTAAAAAAAGCGACTACACGGTTGGCCTAGTGGTTTCAGTGGTCGCCACACCGCTTCCTATTACGCCAAGTGTTGTGGGTTCAAATCCTACATGGGACAACACTTTGTGTGATCTATAAATTGTTGTTCTAAGTCTGGGTGTACTTTGTGTCCGTTTCATGTATGTTTGTAAAGATCCCCGCGACACAGGATTTTATATTGCAAATGCGTGCTTTTTAAAAAAAAATTAATGTACTCCTCAAACAAATACTTTAAATTCATTAAGACACAATACATGTAATGGCCTGTAATTTAATGCGCTGTTAGCTAGTTTATTCAATACTAATTTTCTATTCACTACACACAAAACATCTTTTACTAATTTCCTTAAGATTATTTGAATTTCACGTCAGTCAACATCTTTCACGTTATTCAAAATATATTGTATCTTTATGTTATGCACTAATATAAGTCGAAAATATAAAAATTCAATGAATGAGACGCCATTAAAAACTCTAAGAAATTCCATTATCAACACATGGCACATTCTCAGCGTTACGTTCATTAGCGCGGCCGGGAATCGAACTGAGTACAATGACGCTGCGGGTGTCGCGCATCCATTGTGTGCGCCTTTATCGATTTGTTTGTGTTGGTACCCTTTATGGAGGTAGTCATCTTTCTTATATGCACCACTGCATTATAGGGTTACCTTATCATGAATACTAGTTTTTTTGCCCACAATTTGGAGTAAAATCGATTTATGCTACCGATGAAGGACGGGGAGGTTGAGATATTGAGAGAGGTTCAATCATCATGGCACGCACACAGAAGTAAAGTTGTTGCGTTTAAAAAAAACCCTTATCATTTTTGAAGTGAACACTTCTTGAGTCGCGTTGAGCGTTCTTTGGGTGAAAAAAATCATGGAACGAACGAACGCTTTCCCTGAGCAATATGAATACTGGATATTTATGTGTACTTTTTGAGAGAACAAAAACCGTGAAACTCACGTAAACGTCACCTTACGCTTACCTTGAGCTATAAATAAATATATTGTGTGTATATGTACATAGATAATCCTCCGCGTGTTATTATTTATAATATCAAACAATCAATATCCAAAAGTGACGACTGTTTGTTGTTTTCTGAGGGCAGTGCCTATGACTGCTTTGTATTTTTAATCCAATAGCATCTGATTTACCCCTTTCCCTATACCTAACCTACCTACTACCTACTACTACCTACTACTACTACTACTAATACTACTACCTACCTACCTTTGGACCTTGACATTTATCCTACTAACTACGTGGGAGAGCCACGCTTCGGCACGAATGAGCCTGCTCGACCGGACTGATACCACGGCCTCACAGAAAAACGGTGTAAAACAGCGCCTGCGCTGTGTTTCACCGAGTGAGTGACCGGAGGCCCATAATCCAACCCTTCCCCTCATCCCCCTCCTTATCCCCCAAGGCCGGCAACGCACTTGTGATGCCTCTGGTGTTACGGGTGTCCATGAGCGGCAGTAATCGCTTACCATCAGGCGATACGTCTGCTAGTTTGCCCCCTATTCCATAAAAAAAATACCACGGCAACAGAAAATCGGTGTGAAACTACTTGCGCTCTGTATCTCCGAATGAATGAGAATATCAGACCCATGTGATATTCGATACAGACGACACGCAGGCAAAAGGTGGTAAACGGTATAAAAGACAGATTACCTAAATTGTATTCACTTTAGTACAGAATAGTAACATTTACAGTAATACAAAGTCGGTATCGTTAGAAATAAAAACCTTAAGCTATTTGCAGTAAACTTTCAAAGAGCGCGCCGTTCGCAAAAAGCCCACTTCCTTTAACAGTGAGGTTTTAACATTGACAACGTATTGCTTTTATCGTTGTGGGTAGGCACTTACAAAATGCATTAGTTTGTATATAAACGTGTAACGGTACTGCCGAGTGGTTCATTGCTACAGTACTTATTGAAAGCAATCTTTTATCTATGGTTACTTCGATGTCACTTCTAAATTTGGTTTCCTGAACAGGTGTAGAAAATTACACGGTTGGGCAACATACGCGTTATGGTGACAGAGCTATTTGAAAACTAAGAGAATTACGAAGCAGGTACATTCGCTTGGTTTTCAATAAAACTATCAATACACCTTAAATAAACATCCATAGACTTGAATGACGGACAGTATCTTTAAATAATCATGGTAGAAACATCAAACAACATTATGTGTGTTTATTAAAGATAATATTGATTTAAATTTTACTATATTCGCTATCATACACCATTGAAGTGTAGTTTGGCGACGTAAAAAATAAACTCATTCAAAAACCTGTTAAATGAGATACTTATCGCGGTAGTGTTCCCGATAATGTTTTGTTACCTTTAAAGTGAAATTCAAAGATGATACCAATAAGGTAATTCTGAAGTACTCGGTTTTGAAGTGGACGTACACACTCAACTACACAGTTACCTTGACTAAACTTGACATTGTTGTAAAATCAATATTTTATAGTGTTGTATAAAGTACACAACTAATTTGACCAAAAAATATCATTTTAAATGTAGTAGTAATCCAAATTGCATTTTTTATTATTTTTATTTAGTTTTTAGCGACGCAAGATAAATGCAGAGCCCGACACTATTGTTTTACAACTAGAGAAAATTCTCTTTCGAGCCGAATGCAAGCTAATTATACCCAGAATATTAATATGAGTACAACAGTTTAACTTTATATTTAAAAACATCTAGAAATCAACTAAAATTAAATCATAAATTTTAGTTGTCAAGACAAATTCGTGGTATTCACGAACTTGCTCTTGTGACTTGAACGAGGTTGGAATAAAAATAGAAAGTAAGGTTTGGAGACACTCTTATAGCCAGGGTGAAAGAAGTCCAAGTGCATGCATGCTCAGACAACACTTTTGGAGAAAAGTTAAGCCGCGAAAACTGTGAACTGTGAAAATTTATTTATTTTCTTTCATTATTAGCAATTACTTTCTACATAAAATGGTTCATTTGGCTTATTATATAGGTACTTATATATTAGTATATATATATTAAGTTTGTGTATGTATTTATGTATATGTATGTGTATATGAGTAGTATGAGTAGATGTGTATTTATATATGAATGATGAATATTTTGAATTTGGTGTTTTTTTTTTTTGTAAATATTCACATTTGAACAGATCTGAGATTTGTGCACCCTACTACTGGTACCCTTATTAATGTCACCAAATTATCCGTATAAAGGTTGTCTGTAAGAGATCGCCATGAGCGATAAGACCGCCAATTGTCACATTTGTATGTTGTAATTCTTTTTTTTTTTCTATGTGTTAAGTGTGTACAATAAAGATAAATAAATAAAAAAATGCTTAGATATTAAATAGCTATTATAAATAAATGGATTAATTGATTCACATTTAAATCGCTGTAGGATCCCATGATGATGGGGACATCACATTTAGGTCAAGACTATTCTATGAGAATGAGAGTTATTATATGTATAAAGATATCTATAAATGGAGCCTTATAAGTTCATGCAAAATTTACATAGATATTGTCTAAAGACCTAAAAGACAATCATGTTTCAATTTTCATTGTATTGATATTTAGGGTTCCGCACCTAGAAAGTAAATTTTGTTTATCCTTATAAGATCACTTTATTGTCCGTTTCTCTGTCTGTCTGACAAGACCCTTTGTTCCTATGTTTATACACCAAGCTTATCTTTCATTCATTCATTTACTTCATTCATAAGTCTTTATTATATTGTTATTCTATGACCCAACAAATAAAATAAAATAAATAGTTGTAAAATCAATATTTTATAGTGTTGTATAAAGTACACAACTAATTTGACCAAAAAATATTATATTAAATGTAGTAGTAATCCAAATTGCATTTTTAATTATTTTTATTAAAATTTTAGCGATTCAAGATAAATGCAGAGCCCGACACTATTGTTTTACAACTAGAGAAAATTCTCTTTCGAGCCGAATGCAAGCTAATTATACCCAGAATATTAATATGAGTACAACAGTTTAACTTTATATTTAAAAAAATCTAGAAATCAACTAAAATTAAATCATAAATTTTAGTTGTCAAGGCAAATACGTGGTATTCACGAACTTGCTCTTGTGACTTGAACGAGGTTGGAATAAAAATAGAAAGTAAGGTTTGGAGACACTCTTATAGCCAGGGTGAAAGAAGTCCAAGTGCATGCGTGCTCAGACAACACTTTTGGAGAAAAGCTAAGCCGCGAAAGCCGTGAACTGGGAATATTTCTTCATTTTCTTTTTTTTTAGCAATTACTTTTTATATAAAACGGTTCATTTGGCTTATTATATAGGTACTTAGATATTAAATAGCTATTACGAATAAATGGATTAATTGATTCACATTTAAATCGCTGTAGGATCCCATGATGATGGGGACATCACATTTAGGTCAAGACTATTCTATGAGAATGAGAGTTATTATATGTATAAAGATATCTATAAATGGAGCCTTATAAGTTCATGCAAAATTTACATAGATATTGTCTAAAGACCTAAAAGACAATCATGTTTCAATTTTTATTGTATTGATATTTAGGGTTCCGCACCTAGAAAGTAAATTTTTTTATCCTTATAAGATCACTTTGTTGTCCGTTTCTCTGTCTGTCTGACAAGACCCTTTATTTTTATCTTTATACACCAAGCTTATCTTTCATTCATTCATTTACTTCATTCATAAGTCTTTATTATATTGTTATTCTATGACCCAACAAATAAAATAAAATAAATAGCCCCCAAACAGACAACGTAAGTGGTATTTTCTATTAAAACCACGTCATATCTTGATATTGTCTTACAATATATCTGTACATTTACCCAACTAAACAATGGGCGCTCACGAACATACTTTATCCAACAGTATCGATAACGATCTATATCGAGCGATTATATCGATTCCATTGTTATTAAATCGATAATTGGAAACATTCGATTCAATAAATTAGATCGGTGTCTATAGTAACATTTAAACTCATGATATATCTAATATATATAATTCTCGTGTTGCGGTGTTTGTTACAAAACTCCTCCGAAACGGCTGGACCGATTTTTATGAAATTGTGTGTGCATTTCCGGTAGATCTGAGAATCGGCCAACATCTATTTTTTTCATATGCCTTATCATACCCCTAAATGATAAGAGTACCCTCTTTTTTGCCTATGACAACGTCTGCCGGGTCAGCTAGTTGTATATATATATAAAAGTCGAGAAGTTTGTTTTTTCTTTTTAAATAGAATTAAATTGACAGTAATTGTTTTGACTTACCTTGCAGGTGATGGTAAGTTAAAGCAATTTTTTTTTTGTTCTTTTCATGGAATAGATGGCAATGGAGCAGACGTATAACCTGATGATAAGCGAATATATAATTATTAAAAAATTATCTTTTTAATCAATTCATTTGGATATCTCCAGTAGTTTGCCGGGTAAAAAATTTATAGCATATCCTGATATAGTCACACAGTAAAATTGACTCCAACAAAAACGATACAGCCGCTTGATATTTACGAGACATTAGGTATATACAAACATATATGGATCAAGTAAATAGCCCTCTTTCGCCGTATTCCGATAAAATAATAATTTTAAGGTATGGAGGCATACCACAATCAGCAAGTATTTCGGCGCGTGAGTGTTGCCAGGTTTTCAATGCATTTTCAACGTAGCTTACCATTTCGTTTTATATTACTGTCATTTAAAATACACTACATATCTAACTTGTTCACACGTATTTCAGTCTTCATACTGGTAGTCTGATACTGTTGATTAAATTCCCGCTCTGATCACATCCGCCGGTATACCCGGGTGATTAATTCAGTATGTGTTGTGTGTTGTTTTTATGAGCCATTGCTAACGTTGTGTTATGCATGAAGTATTCATTGCTTTAATAATTGATAGTAATAAATAATAAATTATTTATATATATAATATTGTTGAGTACCGTTTTTTATAGTTGGAATAAATAGCGTTCAGCGTGAGCGATTAAAATGTGTTAGGAAATTGTCATCGAACGAATCGGACCGATGAATAACATATTATTATCAAACTTCGGATTGCAGTTAGTTACTTTTATTATTTAATTTCAGGTTAATACAAAGATTATCTTTTTCTATAAAAATTATACAATTGTTTAAAATGTGACAACGAGCCGTAAAAGACAACAAAGAAAATAAAATAAATAGCCCCCAAACAGACAACCAAGGTCGTATTCTCTGTTCTATAGTTTCAAGGGATACCGGCCATAACTATTTGTTAATTTCAACTTGACGCTTAAACGTTCTTAAAAATATTGATAGATAGACAGACACACAAAAGACAGATGAATAGTTAGATACTGATAATAAAAGAACCTTTAATACGCCACAGCTGGGTACAGCCTTAGAAGGTAGGTTTTAGTCTACTATGCCAGCTGACCACATGGTTAGTAGAGGATTTGTGTCTAATTTTTCTTCTCTTTGCAGTGCCAAGTTTTTTGTGTCAAGTTGTCCTTTTGTTTTGCTCTCTTAGTGAGCTCTTACGGCATCCAGTGGATTAATATGGGTATAAAAGTTTGACCACATAGGTTAGTAAAGGATTTGTGTCTAGTTTTTCTTCTCTTTGCAGTGCTAAGTTTTTTGTGTCAGGTTGTCCTTTTGTTTTGCTCTCTTAGTCGGCTCTTACGGCATCCACTGGAAGAATATGGGTACAAAGTTTAAAAACGTGAAAAAACAAATCGTATAAACTTTAGGTGTCATGATGACGACGCATTTGGTTGTATTTTGTTAGTATAACATATTTAAATAAAGTATTTTAGGTCTACAGTTAAGTTCAAAGACTTAGTAGACACCACTTTAGGTACCCAACATCACAGCTCCCACCATTTTTTCATTTCACATTCCCATTTTCTTTTTCGCTGCATTAATTTTTCTTTTTAACTTATTTCTATACCACTCTACATCCATCCAACGTAATCTGACCTTACAGATAGAACTTTTGCTGCTGTATATGTTTGTTGAAATATAAAGGAGAGGGCTCAGAATACAGTGGTTTTTTTACTACCCTCAGACTGAAACAAAAGGTGGATGTATTGCTTGCTTTCTCGTCGGGCCTGTAACTGAACCCTCTCATTTGTGCCTCTTTAAAATTTCACGAGGCTCTAAACAGAGCGGTACTGATTTTTATGTTGGTTCTCTCTTGCATTAAAAACTGTTTAGTCTGCTTGATAACATGTTTGTTGCGTGCAAACAGGCCCCGGCTGTTGGGAGTATTCTTTATAGTACTTATGTTACGATTAAGGGTTTTGCCAGTTTGGAATCGCTTCCGAAGTAAATTTTATAATTTATTACAAGACAGCCATTAATTAAACTGTGGATGAATAATTAATGTACATAATCCTTTAAAGCTTGTTTTTAAATTTGCTTAGTAACTCTAATCATATTTACTTCATTCCAGTTTAGTGCACTTAATTAACCTAATTTTCTAGTATAAAAACCGTGAGATGTTTATAAATAAGGTTATTTTTTTTTAATTGTGGATAGAAAAACAATACACAATAATAAATGTATTTATACATCTAAGCATCGTCTGTGTCGTAGAATTCAAAGTAACGTTTAAATGTCCAAGTTACACCGATGAACGTCAAAATGACACTTAGAAATGTCAGGATAAATCAACTGTATCATGTATTAGCTTATAATGATCGATGTATTTCAACTATAGCTGGGAGATCGTTTTTTGTTTTTTCGAAAGACGGTCCCCATTTCATGTCATCCACATTTTTTATAATTTTTATCATTAACTCCATCACGACGAAGACTTGAAGACTCGAAGACTTAGAATTGAAGACTCGAAATACTTGACATTGGCAAAAATAGCTGATCCGGCTGATTGCCATATCATCAAAAGAAGAAGAACTATAGCTGCTTTTGACTATTACTTTACATTGAGCCTTCTCCTTCTTTCGGTGGAATGGCAACCAGCTTACCAGCTATTTTTGTCAATGTAAAGTCTTTAAATCCTAAGTCTTCGTCGTGGTGAAAGTAATGATAAAAAATGTGATTGAGATGAAATGGGGACCGTCTTTCGAAGAAACAAAAAAAGATCCTACATTAAGCCTTTTTTCGCCTGAATTTAGAGAAAAGTTTCAATGACAAAAGCGTAACTAAAGATGAGTTGCTAAAAATTCAATAGTTGGTTATTGATTTATTTATAGGTTTAATATTTTTGATCCTAAAATAGTTATATACATTTACGGTAATGTAATCTAGAAAAGTAAATAATTTACGGTTCTACTATTAATTATTTTACGGTACTAGTCCGCCAAGTGGCTTAAAAAGCTGACTGCCGGAGGTTATGGAACTTCAATTCCCACCCAGGACAAATACTGCTCGAAGAGCGTTTGTTCTGTCTGGGTGTAATTGATATATAATATATAAGTATTGTACAAATTTCGAAAAAAATATTTAAGTATATGTAATCCGTTTTCAGCTGTTAAGATACCACAGGCTCTGTCAAGTTTGGATTCTGACCGCCTGGTGTGAGAAGTGTGTAGCTGTTTTTTTGTAAATCTGAATTATCTGGTTATTTTTTTCACTAAATCATGAATTTATCAACAGTACACTAAAGTACCAAATAAGCTTCTCTTCAATTATTATCTTTGTCGCGACGTACTCGTAAAAAAATGAAAACTCTAATACAAACCATTTTTTGAGAGAAGGTGACAGATGGTTTTAAGGTTGAATTCTTTCAAAATGTAGTGGATGAGCAGAAAAATCGTCAAGTATTTATGTGTAATACAAAAGGTGCGGTGGGGTTACCCCTTCCACCCAACGGGGGAACGCTAGCGTCAGTCGCAGAGTGAGAAAAATGTATGCGGTATATAAATAAAACAAAAACTTTTTTATTTTTAGATCATTACTTGTGTCATTCTTTTAAAAAATGGGTAAGTATATAGAATGTTAATCTAGCATATGATTTTTACAAGGACTTTCAACTTTGAAGTGTTTCAAACGGAGAACGGCACGTCAGGTGGAAAAAGAATTTGTTCGAAACTGCCTGATAAGGCCTACTTGAAGTAAAAGCTATATAATTTTGATACGTGTCTATCCTACCATGTAGAATTTGTCATATTCTACTATAACCCAACCAAGGAATGCTCTCATTGTATCAAAACGATCCTTCCATACTCACTTACATATGTAAAATTAATATTTAAAAAAAGTTATCCTTTCGTCTTTCCTTTCCTTCCTATGTCTGTCAGCAGTTGGTTTGCATAGTACTCTGCTTAGTTTCGGATAGGAAGGCCAGTTTTTTTTATTATGGAACAAGGAACAAACTAGCAGACGTTTTGCCTAATAGTAATCGATTACCGCCGCTCATGAACACTCACAACATCAGAGGCGTTACAAGTGCGTCGCCAGCCTTTAAGGGGATGGGGAGAAAGACGGACTAGGGGTTGGGTATAGGCCTCCGGTATCCTCACTCACTCGGTGAAACACAACGCGGGCGAAGCTTCACACCGGTTATCTGTGAAGCCGTGTGATTCGAGTCGAATCGGGTGGGATGTGTCCAGTAATTATCATTATTGTTATTTATACACTCGCATTGATAAGGTTATGTTTTAAAATTAACGAGAAAAAATGAATATGAAATGCATATATAAGATATAAAAACAGCATTGTTTTCTTATCATTACTAGTTTAAGTGGCACCAGAAGAACTGTCATTGTTTGCGTTCGTTACTATTAACAAATTCTATAATTTATTAAAAAAACATTGAGTCTTATATTTACGAATATTCGAGGGGAAAAATTGCCACCTCATTTCTTTCTATGATCGATGTGTAGGCTGGGGCGTCAGGGGTGTTTTCACGATGAGTGCGGAGTCAGGCACAGCCGTGACCTCGCATCGAAGAATGACCAATCTCGCCTGTAGGGGTACTTGGGAACTAAGCCCAAGTGAAAATTTTAATATGCAACATATTTTTCACGTGTTTACATTTTCATTTTGTGTCGATGTTTAATTCATATGAGGGTTTATTCATGAAATTATATAATAAAAGTTATATTTTTTATTCTAAATGTAGATACAGATAATCGTTTACTTATGCAGATCGTAAACTTAAAAATTTTTACTCATAACTAATAGTTTCTATTAAGAAGACGACAAAAAGATTCCTTTGTCAAGTCTTCTTTGATGAAATGAGTGGGATCTCCCATTCATCTCATCGATTAAAATGGTAAATAAAAAGACCATTTATTCATATTATTTAGATGATTAAAAACAATTATGAACTTTAAGGTTGCATTTTGTAAGGATCATTTCCTTAAGCAGCAGAAGATCGCTAATAAGTGTGAAATTTATCGAGCGCCTAATTTAAATCTTAGTAATGGAACACGAGCAGATGGTTCACCTGATAGTAAATGATTACCACTGCCCATTGACATGCACGTTGGTGGCGTTAGTGTTCCTAACCCCTCTCTTAATTTAGAAAGATAGATGGGATTGGTGTGGCAAAGAGCAAAGAAAATTAATTATCAATTCTGGTTTAATTCTGGTTAAGTTGTCCATTCAATCAAACCATGTGCAACTATTGTGTGTGCTATAGTTTTATACTCCGATTTTGTAATATTAGCTTGAAATATTGTCATATTCCTAAACTCACACGTACCGGTGCAAAATTGAAGTGCAGCTAAAAATTGAGAACATGCATTATCTACGGATCGCGAGACGGCGAGCCGGATCCGTTGTCGCCTTGTGCTCGAGCCGTGCAAGTACCACAAAGTACTCGCATAGTACCTACGAGAATGATGAAGTACACTGAAGTGTACTTGACTTATGGTCCCGTCTATGTCCCGACTTTGGTAAGACTTTCATATCTTGTTGAATTTTTGAAGCTGCAAATAGAAGCAGTTTTAATCCACTGCACTGTCTGATATACTTTTAAGTAACGACTGTGAGAATTATCGTCTTATAATTCAAGTGTTTTCTATTCAAAAACTGGCCTAAATAAAGACAATATACTAAAAGTTTTAAGAGTTTTTAGCTGCGGTTTTTAAATTTCAACATTTAATATTAATAATGTTTCAATTTTAGATCAACATATTTCATAAAAAATGTTTAGTTGGATGACCTTTGTAAGCTTCAAAACTCAAAAAGCTCTGAACCGATTCCAATTTCCAAAATGCATGGAGACCTTTTCCCTTATGGCCACTCTTTGTAAAATTCAGATATTCAGGTACAACAGTATATGTTAGTAATACATGAAATGTAAACAATATGCAAGCTGTTGTGCCACCAGCATTTCTTTTTATTGAAATGGTCCAAAAGCTAACGTACCATAAAAATTTAAACAAACTCTCTGTGATACCGTTGAAACTTTGATCCTATTATGCATAGAAATCGTTCAAGGTGCACATCTACTTACATTCAGTATCAAAATCTACTGTTAAAAATAATTCGTGACTAGATTAAGAGGCTAGAGTTGCAGTTGAAGGAACTAAAATAATAGTGTAGGGTAAAACATCGCTGTCTAGACCGACTAGTCACTCCAAGCAGGTCTCATTCACGAGTATGACGCATGGACCAGCCATCGTCTCCTTCACCATATTAAAGGGAAAAAAAGGACCCGCCCCACGATGACTTGCAAGAAATGACAAATTTTGATTTATTTACAAATCACTATTAATCAAATTACCACAATAATCGTCACGCATCACTTTTAACTAACAATGGTTTGTTAATAATTTAGCTTAATTATAAGACAAAGAAGTTTGTATGTAAAAATATATCTAATAACATTTTAAGCCCATGACTGTTTATCGTTTAGATTATCGTTGATCGTATAATAGGCTATCTCAATAGCGTGATTTTCACTGAAAGCTTGAATTTATCTCCAGGAAGGTTGATTACATCTATAGGAATTTTATCATAGAAATATATACCAAAACCTTCAAACGAGTTGTGTACCTTGTGTAAGCGATGGTATTTACCAACGTGTTTAAATTATTTCTTGTACTAATAATGTGGCATTAAGAAGTCAAGTTTAAAAATAAATACCTAAAACAAGATATTTATATATTTATAATATTTATTACAACGTCACTGTCAAAAGATTGAGTGCTTTACCGTCGAGTGCATCCAAAGTGGCAAAAAATATTTCATTAAAAAATATTTCAACGTTAATAAAATACAATTCGGCTCCCATATTAATTGGTCGTAATATTATATCAAATGTTATGTCATACAACAAGTTTGTGTCATAAATATTTCGGAAAGTAACAGGCCTTAGCTAATATGATAATTGATATTAGTTGTATATTTTTAGCCAGACTCAGGTTATATCACTTTTATGAGTGCTCGTGACTTTTAGTTACAGATTTATTTAAAATATATGTTTGGGTTGTACATTAAAATATACATCATAAACATGAAATAGTAATTCGTATTTCTATGATCACGCATGATAAAAACGGGAACTTAGTCCCCTATAAACACTTCAACTAAAATTATAAATGATATAGTGGGTTTGGCCTAGTGGGTTTCGGTGGGTGGGTTGTGGATTGTTGTGGATTCGGTTGACGTTGGACCTAGGACTGCACGGTTGATAGACTAGTTTAAGCTGACGCCACGCCGCTTTCTACTCCGCCATGTGTCGTAGGTTCAAATCCCACACGAGACAACACTTTGTGTGATTCGCCAATTGTTGTCCGGAGTCTGGATGTTCTTCGTGTCCGTTATATGTATGTTTGTCAAATCCCCCACGACACAATATGTATATTCCTAACGCAGGAGTTGTCTTTTATGAAGAAAAAAGAAGATTAGAAAAGAAAAAAATAATTAAAAAGAATTGCGTATCTACTCGATATTCGGACTGCAAATATAATACAGAGTAACTTGATAAAAATATGAAAATTAAAAATCCATCTCCAGGAAAAGTAGGTCGAGATCTACATAGGTATATACTTACATTATTGCTTATTTATTTAACTTAATGTCTATGTTGTGTATAGGCGGACTTGATGTAATGGGGTATTCTTTACCAGGTGATGTAGAAATCGGCCAAGTGCGAGTCATACTCGCGCAGGATGGATGCCGTACCATTCTATATACATTTGAAGTGTCTATCTGTTACTGTTATCAATATCGAGCATAAGCATTGTTTGTTTGTTGTATGGATGGCCTCTTATCTTTTTATTTTATCCTGCTTTTATTTCTCTAAAAATTTCAACTGTCTAACTATCACGGTTCAAGAGATACAGCCAGGTGTCAGACGGATGTACGGACAGCGAAGTCTTTGTAATAGGGACCCGTATTACTCTTTGTACCCTTTTTACTCATAAGCTAAAAGCATATTACTTTTTCAAACATTGTAGAGTTATGTACTTTATCTGTAAGTGGTATGTATGCAAATAAAATTAACTGGAAAATTCATTGATGCAAATAAGACAGTTAAATCAATATTATTGACAATTAGTTAGACAAAAGTTAAAAAAATGTTACGTGTCATGACAAAATTATGCACACCTTTGTTTCAGTAAATTTTAAACTTAATTTCCTTTTAATTAAGTTGATAATACAATTGTAATGTTTGCGTTCGAGGTGATACTTTCGTATCTTACGTATTTCTCGAGGTATTAATGATTTATCGTCGATGGTTGTGTAGGCGACCCGACATCTAGTTACGCAAGGAATGCAATGCGCATTCTCTATTAAAATATTATATTTTGATGTCAGATTAGTATACGAGATACGAATTATTGGAGAAGTTTTAAATCAGCGAAATGAAATATGTAATTGGACGTGTGTATATAATTTGTTGGCAGAATTATTTATTGCTTTTCTATAGTATATTAAGCACGTGTTTGTTGCTATTTATTGGTTAAAATTACGATTATTGTTATATTTTGCAACTCATATTACATTCTATTATCCTGTACTACTAAAACCTAGACCATTCAAATAAAATATTACATGGAATCCTCCGACCAGCAGTCAAGGGCAAGATCTCTGCAACCTGGAATCTAATTGATTTTTTTTTGAAGCTTTACCATATTTTTAGTTAATGAATTCGAGCTTCTACAGTCGACTTGTCCATCCAAAACTTGCCTGAAAAGGTGTCAAATTAAAACATGGTTCACTTTTTCTGATACGACAAATAATAATATTGTGTTGCAGTACATTTTTAAGTTTAAATCACTGATGAGCCTCCAACAATTTGAAATGCTATTGGAACTAAATTTACAATTGGGTGCATAGCATAACATAGAATATGCATATAAAAATAATAAATATTCATTCTTCATCTTGATTATATATAATCTTGATCACTAAGCATGTGTAATATTCTTTTTAATCAAACTATCGCCATTTACTACTGAACAAAGTCTCGCCAAATATCCCAAGGAATGCCAATCACTTTTGTATACTTATTTAAAATTGAATTTCGAGACTGGCTTTGCATAGGACCATATGTTACTTTCATAGTAGGTAAAAGTAAATCCAATAATACAACCATTAATTTCTGAAAGGAAATATAACGATTTAATTTCAATCGCTTTATCTTATAAACTAATTTATTCGTATCGGCAATTTGTCTCTACGAGCTGCAGTTACCCCTTGGTCATAAATTAAAGATTAATTTGTAACTTTAAACTATATAATCAATTTCATGAACTAACTTTTGTCAATAATATTTGATAAAAGACATAAACCTTCCATTAACAATAAATAAAACCAATACATACAGGTACTATATTCATAATGAATTTTAAAGCCTGGTGCCAGGTTCTGCAAATAGACCTTTCCTTTTTTTATGGAAGAGGGGGCAAACGAGCAGATGCACCGCCTGATGGTAAGCGATTACCGTCGCCCATGGACACCCACAACACCAGAGGCGTCACAAGTGCGTTGCCGGCATTTGGGACATGGGTATGGGGAGGAGGGGTATAAATAAATATTTCGGACATTCTTAACACACAATGCCATCTAGTCCCAAGCTAAGGAGCAGCTTTTTTTATGGGTACTAGACAACTAATATTAATACATTTATACTTACTTTTGTAAACACTTACATATTATACACAGAAAACACCTAAACTCCGAAACAAATATTTGAAGATTTGGTCAGACCCGGGAATCAAACCCGACACCTCAAGCACAGCAGTCACATACGCTACCACTATGCCACCGAGGCAGTAAAGCATAGTACCGTAGTAGTAAGGGCCTCTAATATCTTCACTCACTCGGTGAAACACGGGGCAAGCGCTGTTTCATACCGGATTTCTGTTAGGCCGTGGTATCACTCCGGTCGGATCGACGCATTCGTGCTAAAGCGTGGTTCTCCCGCGGTTCAATACTAGTCTGTAGGCTTCTATTGAGTTAATTCACTTAAATCTATTTATTTTCAATAAAGACTAAAAAGTACAACGGTGGACAGCTAAATACTGTCAATTCGATGTGAATTTGAATTTGACTACACGGTTGGCCTAGTGGTTTCAGTGGTCGCCACACCGCTTCCTACTGCGCCAAATGTTGTGGGTTCAAATCCTACATGGGACAATACTTTGTGTGATCCATAAATTGTTGTTCTAAGTCTGGGTGTACTTTGTGTCCGTTTCATGTATGTCTGTAAAGAACCCCGTGACACAGGAATGTATGTATATTCCTAATGCGGGAGTTGTCTTTAAAGAAAAAAAAAAGAATCAAACTTTTATATTTTATATATAAGGTTTCATAAAATTATTAGGAAAAAAGTACAGACATCTTTCCTTCTAGTTACGAATATTAAGGAAATTTTCTATAAATAGATCGATATATGTTAAATAACTTTCGTCGCTGACCGCAATTACTTTTGGCACTAACTAAAAGCATTTGTGTTTACTGGCTACGGTGTGGCATTTCAAGGTGCATTAAATCACTCAGTGTTTCATTTTAATGCAAATCGCAACGGAATAGAACAAATTTGTATAATCTTGAGAAATCGTGGGCTGTAAATGTTAAATGCAAGTTCAAGCAAGTCATAAACTAATAAATCTAAAGTGTTTATTGCAATCCTTCATCTGTAAGTGATTGATGTGTGTCGCAAAATTAATAGTTATATAGTTTATATAGTATAGGTACTAGAATAATTTTAAATAGAAATTAATAATAGGGATAGTCTTCAGGTGGATGAAAAATGAGAAAGGGAATTGAATGCTTAGGCAAGGTTTAAGTGTTTTGCGTTGATTCTCTTTCTACAATCGCTAACGCATCTATTGTTTGTTTTATTGGTTAATATTTTCTTTTATCCACGTGACTTAGCAAGAGCCATCGCTCCCATATATTTAGTCTTTAAAAAAAACAACTCCCGCATAAGAAATAAATCCCATAAGCTATTGTATATTTATAAGCTAGGGTCCTTTATTTATTTTCATTTTTTTATGATGGTTTGTACAATTAACCAACATACTACATTAAGGGTTAACAAACATAAATAAATGGTAACACCTACGGTACAAGGTATTGTGCAATACTAACACTCTATATATTAGTCGAGTCACAAAGAGCAGATAAGCTTATTGGATGAGCTCGCACCCACTTAGTGATAATTGTAGACCACGGAGGTGCGTTTGAACTGTTCATTTTTAGTGCTAGTTGAGGCTTTAGTAACTTTATTTCAGGTTAGTAGAGTAGTAATAATAATATATAATAATGATTTATTGATTCAAAAACGTTACAAAAGTAAAAAATACTAGACACAGTAAGCGTTGATATACCAAAGTTATAAAAATTGCACAAAATCATAATTTTAAAGATTTGAGCCTTGTCTCTTAAGCTAGGTAATACCTGTATCTGAAGAGAGGTAGACGAGACTGTAGAGTTAAATACCGGGGCCTCTTGAACTGATTGACTTAACACATCTGCAGTTCTGCAAGCCAACTATTTTGTAACTATGATGGATATATTATGTCAATATTGATTTGATTATCGATTTGGTTGTGTTGGACTCGATTTCACGTTGTTTCAGATAGCCGGTGAGGAGTATTTGAATTCAGTTGTATTTGAAATATAACAGGGTTATACTTTCTGAACTAGGAGTGATCTAGAAAGTATATCCTGGTATAATTATTCAATCATCAATTTGAGTTTGCTTGTTTCGGAATAAATTTAGCCTTATCTGATTTAAATGCTTCTTGAGACAAACAAAATAATGGTTGAAACGGTTAATATTTATGTGGGGCTATAAATGTAACCTTATACTTACATTACAATTACATATTTACATACCTTGTATCTCATCTTTTGTACTATTTTACTTTGTTTGTTGTAAATTATTTCTATCTCTATTTATTTTCCTAAATGCCTTTTATTTTAAAGTGTTGATATAAGCTATTCATCAAAAACGTGTTTTAGAAGTCATTTCAAACGATCTTTTTCTCGGGAGAAATCTACTTTTTTGTCAACATGCTTGATTTACGATTCTGATAAAACCAAAAAAAAATATTTTACTACATTTGATTTAATGCTTAGTTTATATTTATTTATTGACAGAATGATTTAAGGTGTTTTAATCTGGTTATTTTAGAGAGTTGCTAGTCCAGTAGTGTGTTCGAATGGGGCATAGCGTGGGATCGAATAGTGTCACCGGTGATCGCAGACAGCTTTGTAAGCCGCTGTGTTGTTGCTGTATTAGTTGTCAGAGTACAAAGGCGTTAAACTGCTAATGATAAACTACAAACACCCACGAGATCTAAACGATCACAACATTATACAGAATCGAATACATTACAGTAAATTGGTTTGGTGATATTTTGAAATGAGAACAGATTACGTTAAGAAAGTGGTATGTTTTAACATGTTGACTTAAAAATTTAAAATACCTGAATTGGTGACGGCTGGAAAATCTCTTTGGAGCCAGAACGAGAATCAGGTGTATGTTGTGGTGCTTACCTTAAACCATCCTGGCTTTCGACCTTTAGCAACCTACGCTAGGGCAGATCCAGGACATGTCAGGTATCACCTCATCTCTCGTCATATCACCTCATCGGCCGGTACGCACGTAGCCCTATCCCAGTGAAAACAAATCGTTTGAAAAAATCATAAAAACTAAATCATTTTTCCGTCCTCCACCACCCTTGGATTCCACTCATACTTTCCATCAGACAGAGCAGAGTCATTATGATAGCTATCAATAAAAAAATACCATCATTAAGATAAAAAGAGAAAGGAGGAAGGAAGGAAGGATACTTTTTGAGGTATACAGTTAGGAGGCTAATTGTATAACTTCAAAACGAAACGAAACAAAAATCTTTGGAAACCACACAGTCACCAGGAGTATAACAAAACTTATTAGAGCATGATTTAAAGCACGCTCCACATTGATTTGTTGCAGTCTGACCATCTAGTTGTGAAACAGACTTCCCACGCTTCGCTTTCCAGCCGCTGTCGGATTCGTTCTGACCCATATCTTGAGGGGAAACACTTTCTAAAGCTCCTCGAGCAACTTAGGAGTTTAACGACTTTTATAGTTAGCTACAAGATAGTAAGAACATAAATAGATCTTGTCTACTACTAATTGTCAAGCTACCAGCAACTAGGTTGTGAACAAAATAGTCAAACTATAGGATAGGGGGCAAATGAGCAAACGGATAGCCTGATCGTAAGCGATTACCGCCGCCCATGGATACCAAATTTTTAAACATGAAGGTATTGCGTGAAAGTAGATTCTTATATAAAGTAGTATCATTACTTTTTACTCGACTGTGAAAGAAAGAAATAGAGAGGGTTATGTTTTTAGAGAGGATGTATGTATATTACTTTGGCACGCCGTAGAGCCTAAACGGCTTGTCGTATTTGAATGTGAGTGGTGTCAATAGATTCGTCTTAATCGTTAGAGTGGAGGTACATCAAAATTAAAAAACATATTTGGGATTTTTGGCGCCATAAAGTAAACTTATAAAAATATGTTCTCAAAAAACACCGAGTGCAGTATCAAAAAAAAATTTTTTAGCGGTGAATACGAATTCAAAATGTATACAGAACTTATATCTTTTATTAAATAAAACTGAATTTAATAAAGAAGACAGATATTGACACACTCGAGATTTTTATTTTAAATAATTTTAAATAAATTTAACACAATATGGCAAGTATTCATCTTTTAGTATTTTGCTAAAATTTATTTAAACCTAATAGCAATTTGGTCATACTAATATCGTTACTGTATGTTCTGTCTAATATAGTATTCATTTTTTTATATTATTGGTTTACTTGTATTGGCGCTCATAGCCCAGTTGCACTCGGTGATTAGAAACAATCATCGAGGGTAAGCAACGATGGCGCGGTCAGTACCTGGATGGGTGACCGCTGGTGGCATGTTACCATGAGCGTCTCCGTGATTCGGAGGTCACGTTAAGCAGTCGGTCCCGGTTGTTATCATACGATAACAGTCGTGAAGCTTAGTTGGAGGCCTTCGGGCGGCTTAAAAACATCCAACGGCAAGATTTACGTAGCCACAACGTATTCTTGCCAGTCCCCAACCCGCACTTGGCCAGCGTGGGGACGTATGGCCTTAACCCTCTCCTGAGAGGAGACCCGAGCCCAGCAGTGGGACATAATGGGTTGTTGTCTTGTTGTCTGTCTGTCATTGGTTTACTTCATATCTTCTTTCAACTCCATGCATACAATTCACTGAATAATATGGTAATTATAAAGACCTTAAAACAACCCAATACAGCAGATAAATGAAATGAAATTAAAAAATGAACTGAAAATCAACTAAAACATTACTACGTATTCACTATTAATTTGAGTTTGTATGTTGAAACATTGAGTTTGAGTTTCAACAGACGTATTGCGTGTATCATCTTTAATATATTGTTACGTGAAATGCAAGGTGCACTGTAGTCTTAGCTATCTTTGCTCTCGCGTATTGTACAGGTGGCCGGAGATAAAACAGGTTCGTTAGCGCCGGAAACTAATAAGCAATCTGATACATAGATACAAAAACATACTGTTGTGGATTTCAAATATATCTTCTTTTAGTACTTACTTAACTTTCGATAGTCCTGTAAACAGACAAGCAGTCCTGGAGCCAGTCCTGTAGAATGGAATATGTTATTTAATGAAACCAAAATCGAAGTGTAAATCGTGCTATATTGATTATCTGACTTTTAAAAAGAGTGGCTGTGAGTTTCTTTGCCAGTGTTCTTCTCATAAGGCTCTACGCATTTTGGAAGCTGGAGATTATGGATCGACACAGGCAGGCCGCAAATTAGGTGTTTTCACCTAATTCACTTTGACAATACAGTACATCTGTGGCGTCTGTTTGTGTTGATCTATGATTTTATCTGTAGCTTTAAATTAACGTTTATTAATGTCACATGGTGTCTTAATTGAATAATTGATTTTGAATTTGAATTAGAAATAATATCAAAAATATTTTAAACTAAACGGTTATATTTAGGTTACCAGTAACACCAAAAATGAAGTGTACTCCAATGGCATAGTTCTCCAATGAGAATATGTCTTAGAAAAATGACTGACAGCTTCCACGCCCATCAGGCTAAGATCGGATAGGTAATAAAAGAAAATTGGTAAAAATCAACGAATGGTAGAACGCGTGGGGCTCACATGTCAACGTCACACGTGGGCGGGGCTTCACACCCTTGATATTTTTCTTACGTATAACATCTACCCTCTTATAAGGAAAACTGTAGACTTGCCAGCTTTCGAAGTACAAATAAAGTAGATATTTTGTAGAACAAAATGGCGTTCTTCAATCTAGCTCTGAACTTCAAACTTTTGATGTAGGAATCATGAGGAATCTTGAGCTTTGTTTAAAAGTTTTTGTAAGCACATACAGCATCGAGCTCATCACGACAAATAATGTACTTAAATAAAAATGGACTGTGCATGTTAAAACGTCCATTATCGGCACCCATGCAACATTGTAAGCTAAATGAATTCAATGGTTATTACCTGATTAACTCAACCGGTATTTGCCTTTTACTTGCTATATAAGGATATTGACAAGCCCCAGCTTCCTTTAAGGATAAGAAGAACTTCCGAGGAATCTTTATGTCATATTAAAACAGGGTAGGAACGTCAGAAATTATAAATATGTGATATTTTTTACCCCTATTTGAAAATACTTCGATGTTTAATTATATTTTCTTATACGCTTATGCTACCTTAATATGTAGATGGCGGTTTATAGACATATGTTCCACTCACCATTCAACCAAGAATTCGATATTATTTCAATGTACTTGTCTATGCGTGACAATGGTAGCGTATGCTGTGCTTGAGGTCTCGGGTTCGATTCCCGGGTCGGATCAAATGTTTGTATGAACGGCAAATATTTGTTTCAGAGTTTGTGTGTTGCCTATGTATATAAAGTATTATACGCATTTATATCAGTTGTCTAGTACCTTAGTACCTCCGTAAGCTGTAGTAGCTCTGCTTACCTTGGGACTAGATGGCGTTGTGTGTTAGATGTCCGAAATATTTATTTATTGGTAACAATAGTCATATATATAAGAACTAATGGTTTTAACTGACTGACTTATCAATGTAGAGCTCAAATCGATGGGTTCGGATTTGATCTGGGGGTAGGGAAGAGGAACTAGAAATTTTAGCACGTCACTCAAAGGCAACAGGGTAAAATAATCCCTTAATGCTGAACATAGGCCTCTCTTTCAAAAGGAAATTTTTGATTGATGTAAGTTTCAAGTATTCTTCCTCTTTGCAGTGTTGTAGTCCAGCGTAGCTTGCTCTTGAATCGGCTTACTTTTTATGTAGCAGTAGAGACCCGTCCTGGTTTCTCTCCTATAAGAAGAAAAATCATTCCAAAACAAAACTCGATACGGTTAAACATCGTGAAAGTTCTCGTTGATTTCTTAAAGCAAATAAAAATGAACCTTATAACGATTATACGTTGGTTCGAATACATTCGCAGGCGCGTTCTTCGAACCGGTCATCGACCTTTTTACGAATTATCAAACGTACTAGTAATAGCGGCATATAATATAAAAAAGCGGCCCGGGGGCCGCAATTCAGTTCAGTTTGAGCTACAGTGTGACAAACATCAGAATGATATCAGTGATAAACCTAGCGACCTAAGCGTCAATTTTTGATTGTTTTTAATAAAATCTCTTTTACTCCTCAGAAGGTTTATTTCTCAAATTCATCGAATCCTAGCACGTTACAATATGCATGTATTACGCATATAAACCTCTGAAATCACTCTATCTATTGCTGAAAAATGTATTAAAATCGTCGAGTAGTTTGAAAGGTCTAAGGGAACAGACAGCACAAACGAATTCAGTTTATACTATGTAAAGAAGGATCTACTTAGAAAGGTTCAGAAAGTTTACCGAAGAGGAAGCAAAATAAGGAAAAAAACAATTGTTATGGATGTTCGTCATTTTTAAAGTTAAAAACACGAAATAGTTAACTCTAATGTGTTCGAAGCCGCAGGTAATAGCTAGTAATATATACCATAACGATGAACATGCCCCCTAAATTGTGCCTGCAGTTTAAGTGTTTGCAACAATGTTGCAAACCGCAAGTACCAATTTATCGTTGATGATTCAATCAATCTGTTCATTCATGATTTTGAGTCACAAAAAATAATCCTACATCTTATCTAAGAAATAAATAAAATGGAAGTGTCTGTTTGTAATTTAAAATTAAAAGTTTTTCACTAAATGCTTATGAAAATATTTATGGCACTTATTTTAAAACACGTTAAAATTTTTTCTAGCAGTTTGTTCCGCCTAATCTCCAAAAAGTCTGGACCAATTTTAACGGCATTTTCACTGGCAGATAGTTTGATATTATAAGGAATAAGTTAGACTACTTTTATTTTAAAAACCAATTTGCGGTCCATCTTCCCTTAGCTTAGATCTTTTAAACTACTCAATGGATTTTAACACAATATTACAATGTTTTCGGCAATAGATAGAAGGATTCAAGAGGAAGGTCTGTCAAAGACTTCGGTGCGAAGCCGGGCCGGGTCGCTAGAACACTGTCAATACAAAACCCACTTGTATTTCCTTTCCACTATTTAATTGACATGACCGGCTTTATCTTATCGCTTTATCAAAGGTTCAATAAGATGATGATAGTCGGGAGTTTAAATGTTATGACCTTAAGCAACTTAGTTGATAATTATAAGTTAAAAAAAATATCTGCTTTAAAAAGTTAATTTATTTATCTCTAAGGTCACAATATGTCTAATTATCATTAGATAAATCGAACTGTTCTGGATTGGATTAATTGGTCTTGAGTCTTGGATTGGAGTGGTTAGTAACCCTGACTCCTAAACAATAGGTTTGCGAGTTTGATTCCCTCAGAGGATAAGACAAAATGAACAAGATCATTTGTTCTGGGTGTCTAGGTGTAATTTTTACGTAAACTTAGGCTTTGCACGGATTCACTACGGAAAATATGACAGCTTATGTTTCTCTGAGATGAGCAACTTATTTTTTACGAAATCTTNTTAGAAATGTATACTAGGTGATTTGAAACGTTTTTGTTCTCGACGTGAAGATAGTTGTGCTAAACAAGTGTTGTTTACATAAAACTAATGAATGCAGTTATTCATGTAATATATACTCTTGATCGTCGGCACTTGATGGAACTTGTTGCAATACATTCTAGAATTAAAATAACGTGTACTTATTTCACTGTTTTATTTATGCGTTTCGTCTTATGAGATCATCAAAGGTAATGATTCAAAGGATAACCTTTGATGATGCCATGAAGCGAAACGGGTCGGAGTAAACATAAATAATATAGTGGTATAATTACAAGTGATTTTAATGCTAGAATGTAATTATGCATCTTTGCATTTACATTGTGCGTCATAGGATAAAATAAGAAAACATATTTTGTGTCATCGTTAGTTCGGAAACTTTTAAGACTCTGTACTTGTACTGAGTCTGCCTTAAACTGAGATAAATAAGTGTGTCTGTGATTAGAGTATGGGGTCTGCCTAGTGTGAGTTGTGTGAGGTTAAACATGTCGTTATTATTTAATTAGGAAATTAATGAAGGTTTTATAGTTTCGCTAGAAAATTATCCACAAACAATCAACTGTATACTACGTGGTCCGATCAAGAATACTAGCAATACCTTGTCAATTAACCGACATTCTTAAATGTCAGATAACGTCAGCACTTTAAAATATTATAAGTAATATTTTTAATTGACATTAAAAGGTTATTGAATTTAATGAATTTTCTATATGAAATTAACGACATCATATCGCAAATAAGAGCGATTGGACGTTTCATTACAAACTAGCAATAACGTAACGACGGATTCAAAACACCGGTCTTCATTAATTAATGTCAAGTCCGATTCATAATTAAAATACGTCAGCAAAAAAAGAGTTTTAACTTTTTAAAGTGTAGTTTTGTATTTGCTTGATTAATATTTTACAATACAATAACAATGAAATGAATTACGTTTTACCAATTCAAGTGGCGGTATCGGGTTGGACTACCTAGTGCCGGGTTCAAATCCTATATTCACAAGGACTTTAAACGAAACCAAACGAAATATACATTAACTAGATTAGACATTATGAACTCAGTTTGATCTCAATTAAAAAAATGTTTTCAAAAAGTATCAACTTATCGAGCTCTTGTTAAAATTATTTGTACTGTTGGGAATCGAAGCTACAACTCAGTAGTCACTGTCACTGGCTAGTCCCTTACCTTACGGTCTAGTGGTTTACTAGACCACCGTTTAATAAAAATAAACAAAGTATAAAAAACAAAATGAACTAAATGATATAATCTTAAACGAAGTAAGTTAGATGACAATTTTAAGTTCGAAATGTATCTAAATATAGTCGCTTAATATATAATTGCATTTATTTAAATTTGAAAAACAAATAGAGCTGAAAAATCGAAAAAAAACACGCGTACAAAAGTCGGATACAAACAATATACAAATGTACCTAGTTAATAAAATCGTGTTGAAAAAGACCAAATTTTCTATTTTTGTGTATAGTGTACGAAGTAATACCACGGCCTCACAGAAACCCGGTGTGGAACAGCGTTTGCGCTGTGTTTCACCGAGTAAGTGAAAATACCGGAGGCCTATATTCCAACCCCTCATCCCCTCCTCTATCCCCATAAAACTCACCATCCCCTAAAGGCCGGCAACGCACTTGTGACGCCTCTGGTGTTGCGGGTGTCCATGGGAGATGGTAATCGCTTATCATCAGGCGATACGTCTGCTCGTTTGCCACCTATTCCATAAAAAAAAGTTTTAGGTACATTATAGGTGTAAGGTGATAAACAAGTATAAACTACACATAATTTCATATCATTAATGACTCAAATCCCGAACATCTGATCATTTGACAAAAATAATCATTATAGTTTAGCCAATAGGGTTGCTTATTAATTTTGGCCATTAACCTTTGCATACGGCTATTGATTTCTCTTACAAAGGTCGTTGATGAACTGTGATTGCTTTGACCCCTGTTAGCACACTCTAGCTAACGAGTTTATTCACTACGTACCTATATAATTTAATTAACGGCTTTATTTGCTCACAACTTAATAATAGAAATCATTTAAGTAGATTTTAAAATTGTATTGTAATCGTTTTAAAGTTTAACACCCTCCCACCGTGAGAGAGCTACGCTTCGGCATGCATGGATCGGCTCGACCGGAGTGATACCACGGCCTTACAGAAAACCGGTGTGAAACAACGACTGCATTGTGATTCACCGAGTTAGTGAGGGTACCGGAGGCTATAAGTACTGCAAATCCTCCTCTCATCTCCCTACCTTTCCCTTAAAGGCCGGCAACGCACTTATGACTCCTCTGGTGTTGCGGGTGTCCATGGGCAGGGGAAATCGCATGCCATCAGGCGATACGTATGCTCGTTTGCCACCTACCCCATAAAATAATCTACAATAGAAGTGTTGACCATTTATGTTTAGGTACACACTTGAAATACCAGTACAAACATAAATTTGGACAGGGCCATCTGTTCTTAAACTTGGCATTGCCTATGCTATGGTAACCGGATTACTGACAAAATTATATGTATATTTCTCAATCTACATAAATATTATATAATCGAAAGTTTTTATTCAGAGATACTTTGATTCTTGAGCAAAGACATAGGTTTGTCTTTGCCGCCACAACTGATATACAACACACATTCATATATATAAATTACACCCAAACTTTGTCGCAATAATTGTCCTGTGAGGCAACCTGTGAGGTAAACGCAATATTTATCATGTGAGGTAACTAAGTCAACGAACTCTGGCAGCACTAACCAGGATCACCATTAGACCAACGTTCAAATTACAATGTGCACACATATCACATATATATATGAATGCTTACATGCCTAGAGTCGTTAAAAATCCCAAATCTGTATTCTTGAACAAGATCGACTAACATCGTGCGTCTTAGCTACCCGGGGCTCAAAGGACGGCAGCGCACTTCTGACTCTTGGGCTGCTGGTGTCCTTCACAGCAGTTACCTACCATCAACTGTTTACAGCCTTTATCACGAATATGGTGGTCTTACCTTTCAAGACATCACCCGCATTATGAATATACATCCTTAAGAAAACTTTACAAATATACATGAAACAGACACAAAGAACACTCAGACTCAGAACAACAATTTGCGGATCACACAAAGTGTTATCCATATGGGATTTGACCCCACAATACTTTACGCAGTAGGAAGCGGCGTGGCGACCGCTTAAACCACTAGGCCAGCCGTGCAGTCAAACAAGTCAGGCAAGCACTGTCGGTACAACACAAAAGATTTTTGAAATATTTACACGAATCGTAAAAAGAGGAAATGTGCGGTAAGAGTGGGTTAGTCGTGTCTATGTATTAAACTTTCCCATATTAAAGACAATTGGGAGGTATAATTTGACGTGAGCTTCAATGAATTTATTCCACCACGAAGAGGTAATGAGACTCGAGAGCCGTTTAAGAGTTAATGATCATTAAAAAGGCGATAAATTTGTTGTCTTACCATCTGAACATTATTCAGCACATTAATTTATGTACAATAATTTTAAGCACGGCTCACACTTACCGTTACGCCAATTATTATTGCTGACAATACTGTAGTCGGTAATTAATACGACCCCAATACTGAACGGTACCATAAAACGTTTATCGTTATGAGGTTTGTTATAAAACTTCTAATTATTAAAGCAATAAAATAAACAGTACTTTGTTTCACTGAGTGTAATGATAGGAATAGTTACTTTACTATAGATAGTGTTTAATTTAACTACACGATTGGAGTAGTTGCTTAATTAAACGGTCACCTCGTCTATACTTACTACGCTGTGTGTTGTGGATGTTATCCCTACATCGGACAACACTTTACGCGATCCACAAATTGTTGATTTAATGCATCAGTTCTTAGTGTCAAAGACGTCTTTTCAAAAAATAGCTCTCGAAACCTTTAAACTTATTTCTTTTAAACACTCCATCCTATAAATTAAATATGATGTTCTACTAGCTGATTACGGCCGCGGCTGCCAATCTCAACGGAGACCAGCCAACTACGCGATACTACTACGGTAATACAGTGCACAAATGTGTGCGCAAACACAGGTGCACTCACTCTCTGTTCCTCTCCCTTATTATGCGATGGGACGCGGATGTTAACCGACACGGTTGGAAAGAGTTGAGGCGCAGGACTGACAGCTTTACGTGCTCTCCGACTCACGATAGATCACACCCGAACTTCTAAACTTCGAGCTATTATTAAGTATTCATGTTATCAGAAAAACTCAGTAACACTTTTGGTTTGACTCGAGATTTGAACCCGAGACCTCTTGATCGGCAGTCGCATACTTCAACCGCTAGACCAACGAGGCAGTTAAATTATAAATATCAATAATTCGGGTTCATCATCAACAACTTTTAAGAGGCTACTGTTGAACATAGATATTTCTTTAGAAAAGAGGCTCTGGCCTACTACACCACCCTGATTGGACGGTTTGGTATGTTATCTTGCGGATTTTGCTCTCCTAGTTGCTTCTTACTATGGAATTTTTGGGGCCAACTTTGTCGTTGAAAGCTATCATTGAACGGGCTCTTTGTTAGCATAGATAATCAATCAGATGGACCGCTATAGTCCCAAGTGGTTTCAACTTCGACAAGATATGACTCTCTGGGTTAACCTTAAAGCCCTCTGTGCAGGGGATGTATGGAGGCAGAAGAAACACCGCAGCATGTTCTCACAGAATGTAGAAGTGTACCGGATCAACGGACGAACTTCCTTCAATCAGCATCACTCCCGGGAGCATGTAGTGACCTGAAAAGACTGCTGAGATTCTGGGATGATCTAATATTGTTCGAGTAGGAAGATGACAAACTCACGTACATCGGCCCAATCAAAAGGCTAAGTGCTATCTTAAACCATCACAACATAGAGAATTGGCATACGAAATGCATTTCATATGTAACTTACAAAAGTCAACAATGGGTATAGGAATATGCCAGTTATCATTATCTTTGCAGCTAAAAAGCAACGACCTCTTAGATATCAATTTCCCTAAAGGCTAGAAGAATAACTAACATTTTTTTTACTGCGGTGTTGAAATTGTTATCTTACAGTAAAAGCATAAAGATTCAAAATTGCTTAGTCCCAGTTGTTAATATACTGTCAACAGTTGTTTTATTGACCTTTCAACTACTTTATCTCAAGGAGCTTCTCATAAGTCGGCTTTGATTTTCAAGTTCCCAACATAATATTAATGTCTTGTATATCATTTTTACGATTATTGGCTTTAATAGAAGTCTTATCACATACGATAAGGTTATTAAATGTGTGAAACACCTTTGATGGGATCATAAACTGGAATTTAACAAATTATTAGTTTAATATCAATGCTTATCTATTTATTAATACGCGAAGTGATTTCTCCGTACGTAATTTTACACTTAGAAATATATAACCAAATTAGTTCTAAGTGCCTCAGTTGATAGATAACATGAATATAAAATAGCTATTTTTAATGACTATGCAGGTGTAGGAACGGTTGTGATGTCCCTCCAACACAAAGGGAGAATCCTCCGACCAGGCCAGGTGATCATGACTGGCGGACCTCTGCCCAACGGTTGATGTTGGAATGTTGTATATATGCTAATCAGCGCGATAACTTCTATTACGCGATTCAAGATTAGCAGTTTCTTCGTTTCCTTGATTACTCCGTCGTTTGTTGTATATCCGGTAGATGGCGCTTTAATTTTTTTATTGCTGCCGTAAGTGGAAGTCACCTCATACGTCATAAGTAAAAAAAAATATGCGTTAAAACTACCAGATATACGTAGATAGGTAGGTAGATATACTACTATATAAGTAGGTATATATTGTGGGTATATTGACTTATCATGATGAGGAACAATTTATGTTATAAGCTTTTGTTTTTATGAAAGAACAGGCAAACGAGAGGACAGATCGCCCAATGACAAGTACCTTTTAATGATAAAAAACATTACGCAAAATCAATGAATAGCCGAAATTTGAGCAACATATTTTCATTTCTCCAATCTTCTTTTTTACTTTTACCTTCTTTTTTTTTGATCTAAGAAATATTACATTCCCGAGAACAAGACCAACCACTTATAAAATCAGGATCTAGGTATTATAATGATTGGGACAAAAGTCTGTTTTGATCTAAAAAATTGAATTAATTTCATAAAAATAAATATATATACAGTAGATATTTATACTGTCGTGGAGAACTGAAGCCTATGTCTAGCTATTCTTTCGAATGAGATGATTATAATAAAAGTATAGTCTTGAAATCCTCAAGAAAAAAGCGAACTCACTTACCGATTACTACAGAAAAATTTTCACTAACCTCTTGAACACTTCAAAATTTAAAATCAGAAGTACTTATCTGTCATATTGATAACCCATATTACATAAATATATGTATACTAACTTATAGCTGATAAAAATGACATTTGAATGTCAGTTTATTTCTCATCATTAGTACGTACTGAAAGTCACATTATTCAAAACGCATACGTATAATCAACTTTGTTTTACTATCAAATATTCAAGAACCCGTTACGAAAAAATACAATGGTCGTTTTATCTAAAGTCACCATTACTATCCCACAGGGTTACGAAAGAGCCAAACAAACGTGACTACACAAATACGACACTTACAAGAATTTACGACAAATCGTAAAAATCTTTGGCCATATCGACAGTCAATCTCACGAAATTATTCGTTCACTACACCAACTTATCTATATCGTAACACACATCCAAAAAAACACCTTATTCTAAAAACACTTCATTTAAAAATTGAATGTATCTTCGTGATAGTTACGACGGTATTATATTTTGGTATACATTTAACAAGAATGTGTGAAAGGGGGAATGGAGGGGGTCTGGCGTAACGTGTGTAGGCGGGTTACGTTAAGAAAAATCATGGTACACACATCTCTACTATTGGCGAAGACGGAGTTTGGTAAAATACCTAAAGTTTTCTGCCTGTAAAGGAGAACAAGGCTATAGTATATGAAAGAGACAAAAAAGATAAATATGTGAAATTTTTATTTTATGACTAAAAATACATGTTTATGAAAATGTTGTGTTTTGATTTACAGATAAACATAGTCGTAACGAATGTCGTCAAGTTACGTTACGTGAAAACCTTCTTTCTTCGGAGAGACCTCTCGCTATCTGATAATAAAAGATCAGTCATATAATTAAAATACAATATCACAATAATTTTAAAACGTAACAAGTAATGAATTATTTAAAAAGAAAGCCGACTGTGTTATTTTTTTATGTTGATTTTTTTAAAATTTTGGGTATACAGTATTTCTCTCGCGACTAAGACGAATCTTGACGAAATTGACACCACTCATGTAAAAATGCGACAAGCCGTTTAGGGCTGAGCCGTGCCAAAGAAATATACTGACTCTTTGGCGCAGTGGCAGCGAATGCGACTGCTGTGCCAGAGGTCTCGCGTTCGATTCCTGAGTCGGACCAAATGTTTGTATGATCTGCAAATATTTGTTTCGGAGTTTGGGTGTATTCTATGTATAATATGTATGTATTTACAAAAAAAAGTATATAAGTATAGTATTATAATATATATAGTATAAATCAGTTGTCTAGTACCCATAGTACAAGCTTTGCTTAGTTTGGGACAGATGGCGTTGTGTGTTTAAATGTCTGAACATATTTATTTATTTTATACATACATACATACACTCGAAAAACATAACCCTATTTCTTTCGCAGTCGGGTAAAAAGCAATTTTAATAAAATATTTAAAACGGGTCATTTACCTGGACACTAATACAAAATTTTCTAGACTGTTGAAATAGTAAAGTAAAAAAATTTGTGCTTTTATAGGAAAATAATACAAAAAATTATACTGCAATAAGTACCAAAATCAATTAATCCTGTCAGTAAAGCGATTGTAACGAATTTTGATCATTTTGTTATAGTTTCGAACCACACCTAGGTTAATAGCAACGTGTAGTCACTGTCAACAAGAGTATTTATCTCAATTGTAATGTCTGACCCTTTTAGCTATTCTTATAAAAAAACACAATTTCTTCCCGTAACTACGAAGTACTTATCAAACTGAAGATTTACTTGAGCAGATAAAAATATAACAAACCAAACTTTTTTATACGACGAGGAATATTAAAAACCTCTTAGCAAATATCGAAATCATTTTATTTTCAATACATTTCATATTTTTCATACAGCGCGGATGACATATCACCGTGGATCATAATTTTGTATTCTTGCCACGCGATAGTAAGCTTTTTGGCACAGTGTTAAAGTATGAATTGTAATGGTATAAAGAACAATCCCTATTTTGCGATTCCATACGATTTCACCCAGTAATGATTTGCCTCGTAATGAGGGAGACGCGCGAGTAATATTCTGAGAAAAGTTTCAGATTATTTTAAATGGAGATAGGAAATATTATTATCTAATATTCTTTTTACTTTTAATATAATTTGGTTTTTCTTTTTTTTAGATCGTACGTTTGCCATAGCTATACCATACTATCAAAGATAAGAAGAAATCAGGTGAAATTGTCCGTTATAATTTTTTTATTGACAATCTGCATCTAAATATTTTGTAGTTCAAACCATATTTTTTAAATTTATCAAATATTACAGATTTTTTTTACTTTTTAAAGCTTAACATTTTATAAACATCATCGGCCTACCGGAATCCACTGATGAGCATTTAAGACATTTCGGCTATTGACTTCAATTCTGGCCTGCTATACCAACTTTGCTGGTTCGTGTAGTGCTACAAAGAGAATGAGAACTTGAATTCTATTCATAAAATCTCTTAAATGTCATTATGCCAATCCACGTTAATAGAATCTAAGGAGGAAAACGTTCGTCCTTCCGGAGTTTATTATTGCTGTTATTGCTTCCATACGTCAAACAGACTTCTTCACTCCGCTTTACATGTGTACCTACTTATATAAGCTAACAATATTAATAAAATTACTTATAAAGAACCTTAAATATCAGCGTAATCTTATCTCTGAAAACAAATTTGTCGAAATTTATATAATTTTATGTTGTTGTTGTTAATCGATTTTCTTTTTTTAGTAAGGATTTTAGTAACTTTATTACTAATGGCCACGTTGAAATTTGTTTGCGAATCGCAATAATTTCGTATTTAATAGCTAAAGCATTCGAGGACGGTATTCCAAGATGGTATACCAAGGTAAACTAATAAAATTTAATTATTATTAGTAAATTGAAACACACTGTTAGTAAAGTAACAGGCGATTCATAACATGGACAGGTGCAAAATGACAGCTGTTTTTTTTTTTATAAAATGCCATTTTTTAAAATAAATAAACAACTTCACGTATCCTGCACACAATTGTCCAAAGCCAAACTAGGCCTAGCTTGTACTATACTAAGTGATCTGGAAATTTTTCATCCTAAGTGTAAAGATAACAATACTACTCAAAATTAACCAGTACTGCCCCATAAGGAAGAAGACCAACCTGAAAATACAGCATTCGTGCAGTCTTATTGACGAGTGATCGGAGGCCCAATGACACCCAGTGATGCCCATGCCCATAAAAGTGTGGGTCGCCATGCTGATGTAATGTAATGCTGTGACACTGTGCGAAGAAAGCTACGATAGCAATTTATGATTAAGCACTGCGCAATTAACTTTAGAGTTGTAAGTTTACTGATAAGTTTCAAAAGACATTCAAATACATGACACAGAATAAGTAACATGTTTTATCCAGCACCCCTGATCATTCGACATATTACATAGTGACCCCGCCACTGGCACCGTATTTAGAGAAGTAAAATCAAGCAATAAAACTATAAGACAAAGAAAAAAACTTCAGCATTGCTGCATTGCCTATATTCGCAATGAGTGAGGTGACCGCTACTCTTGACTTCTGCTCGTGCTTCCCATTAGGCACTTTGTTAGGCTCATATATATTTTATTATATATGGTACACCGTGGAAGAGCCACGCTTCAGTACCATTGTACTGGCTCAACCAAAGTGATACCACGGCCTCACAGAGAAACGGTTTGAAAAAGTGCATGCGCTGTGTTTCACCGAGTGAGTGAGTATACCGGAGGCCCAAACCCCTATGCTTTCCCCACCCCTCTTCCCATCCACCAAAGGCCGGCAACGTACTTTTGACGTCTGTGGTGCAGCCTGGGTGTCCATGGGCGCCGGTAATCGCTTACCATCGGGCGATACGTCTCGTGCTCGTTTGCCCCCTAGTTCCAATTAAAAAAAGTTTCAATGTAACAAGAATGAGGGTATTCATTTCTGTAGCAAAACTAACACTAGAGAGAGTCCTGATTAAAGATTGGACTGTTACCCCCTCGGTGGCAGACTGGCACCCTGTGCGACTGCTGTGCTTGAGGTCTTTGGTCCATTTCCATGGTCGAACGAAGTGTCTGTATGATCTGCATATATTTGTTTCGGAGTTTTGGTGTTTTCTATGTATAATATGTATATATTTACATTAAAAAGTATATATCTGTTGTCTTGCACACGTAACACAAGCTCTGCTTAGCTTGGTACAAGATGGTGAGGCGTTAAAGTTTAATAAAAATTGAATCTCTTGAAAATCTATGTTCGGATAATACTATCTTCACACACACTCAATTTCACATATATTTATTTTTAACCACCAACGCAAAAAGTATCTGTCTGTGGCATCGTAGCTATCAAACGGATGAACTGATTTCTATGTGGTTTTTATATTTGAAAGCCAGATTCTTTATGGTGGTTCTTAGCTATGTTTGATTAATATCGGTCCAGCTCTTTTACAAAATGATGCAAAGCATTTTTGGCGTATGATTACTTGATTAAGGGTAGCGTAGGGTTTTTTTAATTTTTTTATGTTTAGCTTGTAACCAGTAAATATGTAAAAGCTGTTATGTCAACCATAAACTTTTAAACATAAACTCTGTCTAAATCTATGTGTACAAAGCTCATAAATGTATAGCCTCACTTGTATACCTTTCCTAACCAGTGGTATCGTACATCTCATTAACGTTGACAACAGGCGCATTGCTTAAAAAGCTTCAAGCATTGTCACAAAGGCGGTTACATTTTTCATAAAATACTTGTCAAAATGCCTCCCACACAACGTCTTGGGCCCCAGGCTATGACGTAACGAAAGCTCGTGTATGGAGAGTCTTAACACGAAAGCCACTCGACAGTGCTACATCTCTTTCTACCCAGCGAAGCCAGAAAAGGATAGAGTACCACTACTCTCCATCATATTTTTCCCTTTACCACCCTCGCGTTCTGAAGCGTTCTTTTACATAAAAGAGGTTCTTGAGAAAATAATAACGGGAATGTTCAAAGGGCGCCCAAGTTTCGCTATTTGGACGCTTTGATTTTCGACTTGGCAAAGAATTTTTCTAACCACAAAGGAAATTTCGATGCGATATTAAGCAAGGATTTAATTTCCAAGTTATACTGTATTTTTATCAATGATATTTCTTTTTACATTAACATTTGTGACTGATATGCAGAAAATGCAATATAGAATATGTTTTATCAGTCCTATTTTGAACATATTTGAAACTGAATGATATCTTGGCAATACAAAAGATTTTAAATATAACTGTGAACATCAAAAATATTGAAGAGAAGCTTTCCTTTCACTTTTTTATAATTTCCAATATTATTTACTGCCTCGGTGGCGCCGTGGTAGCGTATGCGATTGCTGTGCTAGAGGTCTAAGGTTCGATTCCTGAGTCGGACCAAATGTTTGTATGATCTGCAAATATTTGTTTCGGAGTTTGGGTATTTTCTATGTATGATATGTATGTATTTACAAAAAAAAAGTATATAAGTATTAATATCAGTTATCTAGTACCNTGCAAATATTTGTTTCGGAGTTTGGGTATTTTCTATGTATGATATGTATGTATTTACAAAAAAAAAGTATATAAGTATTAATATCAGTTATCTAGTACCCATAGTACAAGCTCTGCTTAGTTTGGGACTAGATGGTGTTGTGTGCTAAAATGTCCGAAAGTATTTATTTATTATTATTTATTTATTTATTATATCTATTCTTCAAAATAGTGGATAACTTTTTCAATTTCTATTGCAATTCAAAAGACCGAATATTATTTTACCTTCATATTTTTTCCAAATTCCCTTTTATTTAAAACCAGAGTTATTTATTTTATAGTCAACAGTTTCTTCGGCAAATTAATTTTATTTAGTTTTAACTGTAGTAGTTTTGACTGACACAAAACTAGTTTACGATGATCGCAAATTCAAAGTTTTATTGTATGATATATTACTTTTCTGTGTATTAACGTTGATGGCACCACAAATGCCGTTGTGAAATTTCACTTAACAATTTAAACAGACACATAAATATGAAGTAGGTTTCCTTATTCTGAACAGATTTATTGATTAGTGAGATTTGTAATCTTCTTTACTTCATTACCTGTGCTTGGCGGCGCAGCTGTAGTGCATTCACTCGACATCATTTGGAATTGACGCATTGACGGTGGGAGACCCACGCTTCGGCATGCATGGGCCGGCTCGACCGGAGTGATACCACGGCCTCACAAAAAACCGGTGTGAAACAGCGTCTGCGCTGTATTTTACTGAGTGAGTGAGGATACCGGAGGTCCATAATCCAACCCTTTCGCCAATCCCTCTTCCCATCTCCCAAGGGCGGCAACGCACTTGTGACGCCGGTGTTGGGGGTGTCCATGGGCGGCGGTAATCGTTTACCATCAGGCGATACGTATGCTCGTTTGCCACCCAAAACATAAAAAAAAACAACCCTGAAATCATAGGTTAAATTTCCAATTAGACCATATATTAGTATCTTTTTTTTATTTAGGACTCTGCCTGATAGAAATCATGAACAGAATCCAAGAATAGTGATCATCATACTCATTACGAATGGAGAAAATGGAATAATGCATCATGGTGACCTACATTATGACGATCTATAAAGATCGCACTCATCAACAAAACACTACAACACAAATGCTGTCATTTTAGGTTGGTCTTACTTTGTTGGTAAACATTTCCAAAAAAGATATGTATGTTTACTTGATTGCACATCATCATCATCATCATCATCAGCCTATCGCAGTCCACTGCTGGACATAGGCCTCTCCAATTTCACGCCACTTAGTTCGATCTATGGCTTCTTTTATTGCACTATAAGCCCTACATTGCTGGTGTTTAATAACAAAACCGGAGAAATCCTACAATTATTATCAGGAAGAAACCTCAGTTTTACTGGCCATGAAACTTGCAAGGGTAATTAAAGCAAGCACCGAAGCAATATTTGTTCCGAAACAAAGCATTCCCGCAGTTCTTGTTGTTTAGTTCATTTTCACCCCTGCAAGTTGTGTAACGATTTATTAATCTGAACTAACACTATTTAATTACGCACAGACGTATTGCATGCTTTTTATATACAACTATATTTATAATTACAATTACACCCATATCCTCATGCAGATCTAGGTACAGAAGTGAATTAAACACATTTAAAATATCATTTCAGCCTACGAGCAAAGACTGCATTTAACACTGGTCCTTTTTAAAACAACTTGTTAAATTACGATTTTATGTCGCGATTTTTATATTTATTAATTAAAAAAGTTGGTGCAAATGTTAGTATTAAATAAATACGGTAGTATATGAAGCTTACCAAAGAACTCTGCTTCCAAGTCTCTGATCTATGGAAACTTCCGATGTTCAGCATTTCTTTCATTAGTTTTCTTATAGTCGTATCGACCCGAAGTGTAATGGGTTGGTGCTATTCTATTCTGCCGGATACCACACGGTGATTCTGAACTATGATTTCGGTTCGGTTATAATTGCACTAGCTGTCTGCCTTTGGTCTAGTACACAAAATGTATTAGTATACCTACACTACACCCTCTTTGGTTTACAATATCAACAATCCATAAATAAGCATATATATATATTTTTTAAAGCTAGCCATACCATCGGAAGTACATATAGAGGCGACTTCCACACACAGCAGCAACAAAACCATATGACAACGACCGTTCCTCCACTATATTATCGATGATAATCGTTTATAATATCATTCATTATAGTTATTAGTAATACGTATAAATTAAACAACACTTCTAAATGGGACGAGGTTGAGGACGTTCAAACATATAACTTTATTGTTAGTGTTTAATCAGTGGGGTTGGAAGATCTAGAAGATTTTTTCGAATAATGGTGTGATGATGTTTTCTAAACATGCACTGTTTACTGTTTATTACCTGTCTTCATGTAAAAATAGCTATATTTTGCTTCATAAAAACTGTTAGAGCCTGACAGGAGATGTTCGAAGAAAATTGTTGCAATTTTGTTTTTTTTCATGTGGTGGTCATAATCATTTTAATCAAAAATACTTAATTATACATTTAATTAATAAGTGGTTGTATTATAAACTACGTTGCTTCACTTGGTGGCAAAATTTGTCCACGATGATATTAAAACTTTCATATGCAGTAAAAATGACATATCTCTCATAACTTAGGAACGGAGAAAACATTTCAACGCGAATTTTTCTTTAGACGAGAGATTTTATGACGACAAATGACAAAAATACTCAACGTTTCATTGTGAAACTTGGAAACGGCGCTGCGAGCATTTTTGTGTGCCCTCTGCGCCTCCCTATACATGTGTACAGAAGGGCGAAGTTATTTGCCTTGCTTCTCTTCCGTCCATTTGGGTACCCTCTCCTCCCACACCCCGGCGTTTCCGGTTGCCACACGCCGCCTACCACCCGTCGCGTCCGAAAGACACACGGCAAACAAATACCTACTCTAACACCTTTGCGAAAGGATTTCATTCTCGAAGCGTCGCTATCACTATTTTCCTTTTGCAATCCAGACCAACGTGACATCGTTGACGCTCAAGAGAATTGCAACTTTGAATTCTGGATGGCATATTCGAATTTGGGCCAAAGAAAACAGGGCTCATACAACTGTTTGGATGTAAAGAGGTCGGGATGGGGGTTGCGGGGCGACTGCGACCGTACGAAAAACATATTTTTCAGATAACGACAATGAGAAAGGAAAATATTCAGATGAAAATTCTCCGATACGGCGCGCCTGGTGCGGCGGCGTGGAAGATATTAAGGGGCGGGCGTGTGCTACTTAACGATATTTTTCGACATGCTTTACTTTTATTGCTAACTCACGGCTCCGATATCGGATACGGTTTGTCGTATATCAAAAAAGAAACTCGATTCAAACGTACATAAAAAATATATTACGTATTTAGTAGAGAGAGCTGAAATCACGGAGATAGCGGTCGGTTTCTACATCAACAGATCCTTTGAATCATTGGGAGTAGAGAACATTTTCTTGGAGACAAAAGGAAAATTCTTTGACGAATTACAGGAATAAAAATATTCTGAAAATTATTATCCGAACAATGTCCCAGTGGGATATTAAGTAACACGATATTAACATCCCGGGTGTGAGGGAGATGGCTTTATGGATTAAACGGTTAATTGGAGAGGGACGGTGGTAGAGAGGGGGCAATCTTGTCTAAAGGACATTGGCCTCAGGGGCACGCGACCGTTGATTCGAACTCCTTTTTAATTCTTTTTTATTAATTATACACCGACTGTATAGTCTTGAACATTTTGAAATTGCGTAACGTAACAACGACATGTTGTGTTATGCTTAATACTAGTTAAGAAGTTTGTATTTAAGGTTAGATATCTGTTTATTGTGAACTTTCTCTTAATTCCAATTTAATATCTCCAAGTTTTAAAAATAAACAGAGTTTAAAATGATTATGAAAAAAATATTTTGTTGCTAATATTTCAATTCATATATATATGCCTAGTAAACTAGTGGTAAATTCAAATCACTCATGTCAATAATTTTGGATATTATTGTTTGCCAAACTATATGGGTCAGTGTGAAAATGTTTTTTCACAAATACGACATCAAGTAGCAACTTCTTATAGCCGCGCAACATGTCTTAAACGCCCCAGCTTCCTCTCATTAATGAGCTTTTTCTCAGCGTCGCCGGTTTTATAACACTTAATGGCCGTTCGTTTCCTTCAGTAAACTTGGCAATGAACGGAGGGGGAGACCTCCCAAATTGGGTCAGTCTTTGACTTAATTTTTTACCAAGGTCGCTTATAATCAATAGGGCGATGCTCCAAATTTACGCCTGCCGTGTAATTAGATTTCAACATCGATTTTAGGGTAGGTCGGGGCAAATCGATAACTGTGATTTGTTACGCAATTAAGAAGGGGAATTAGGTGGCGTTTTTTCATTTGTTTCGTTCTGGGGTTGATTTTATAATTATGTGAAATTTACGAGATTTTTATTCCACAAGAGAAGCTATATTTTGGAGGGAATAAAGAATTTATTCGTCTGCTACTTCGTATTTCTTTGCAATAATGTTGCAATTTTAGTTCTTACTACAATTTTATTGTGAAAACAAGTTTGTTTACCTAACTTTGACTAATCGACGGACAATCGTAATTTTATATGCATATACTATAAAGAACATATGATGAGAACCATTAGTTCATAGAGAGTCAAGCTTCGGTTCGGAACAATTATTTTTAATGATGTACTTTCTACTTCAGTATGTAAATATCTTAAAATAATTACGAGTAACACTTGGCGCAGTAGGAAGAGGTGTGGCGACCACTGAAACCACTAAGCCAACCGTGTAATCCGTGTACGTGTGTGTCCGCGTAACCATGTAGTAAAATATTAATAATATTGTCACATATTTCATACATGGTCACATATATGGCCATGGTAACCAAACTGCTGATAAACATATTCATATATTTCTAAATACTTATATATTAAAGATTAATTACATACAGATACAAAACCAATATGATCATTACTTAATTGTTTCTTCCGAATTTTAATAGAACCCACGAACTCTCCGGCCTACCAGACACGGTCACTAATCAATACCTAGACCAACAATAGCGTCAAAATATTCAAACCATAGCAAAACTGATTCTAAATCTGTCAATAAAATAATAAATCCAGCTCCTATCAGGGCAGAATACTAATCAGATGCCGTCGGAAACGCTGGATTGAGAAAAAAGGGAAGGAGGAATTTTAAAAAGGCAATCTGCAGAGGTACAGGTTTTGGAGTGAATATGTAACGTTGTTTCATAGTGTTTTCTGTTCAAGCTGACTGAAGTTATCTTTAGTCAAAATGGTAACTATTATACTGTAATAAAAAACTAGAGTTCCAAATTCAAATTTAATGTTGTTGATGACGGCCTAGTGAGATGATTTTTCAAGCCCGTTTAAGGACCCAGAATCATAATGGCAGAGAAACACGTTTACTAATAGTCAGTCCCATGTTTTGACTGCTCGGCACAGAAGGGAAGACCCGGGCAGATTAGTTTCTTAGTACGGGTGTTTTCTGTGCATAACTATATCTATATCTTTTTAGAAAAAAAACTGTGTATTTATTTATTTAAGTTGTTTAGGATCCATAGTACACTAAGCTCTGCTTAGATTAGGACTAGACAGATGGTGTTGTGTGTCAAATGTCCGAAACATGTTTTATTTGGTTATTTTTTTTAAAGTCAACTCCCGCACTAGGAATTTTCATTCTGTGTCGCGAAGAACTTTACTTGTAAAGTTGTTGTTCTGTGTTTGATGAACACACAGAACAACAATCTGTGTTGTCCTATGAACTCCCATGTGTGATTTAAACCCACAACACTTGGCGCAGTAGATAGTGGCACGGCGACCGTTTAAACCACTAGGCAGTACCGCTTAAACCGTAACCGTTCAGTTTAATTTTTTGTAACACATTAATTTAATAATAAGTCGTATATCGGAATCAAACCGATCGAAACCACTGCTTAGCCATTAAACTTCTTCCCTTCCCAGAATCAGAAGAAGAGAGGATGTCTGGGCTCCTGTGACCTCACTCACTCGGTCCAAAGCAACAAAGAATTCTTTAACATCACTTTTCACTGCAATAGGGCCGGCATGATTCTTGTATACCGCAGTATGACTCTCCCACGACCGATTGAGAAACGGTATCTCCATCAACAAAATCACGATTTACATAATCATCAAAACCATCAAAGAAGTGTGTTTAGCCACCACTTGAAGAGTTTAACACCATTAAAATATCCTCATTCAGCACAGACAAATCCCACAGTCAAATACACACAAACCCACACTACAGAACCACCAAATCAACAGCCGAACAAAAGTAATCATTTCTAGTGTCTACCCACACTAAAATCTATAAAACACAATGGTACTTAACATATATATCTTGGCTTATCCACTCGTCAGCAAAGCGTGTACGGTCAGAAAAAAAGACGCGTGTGCAATGAAAGGTAGAAAGCCTACTTACAATATTTGCTCAGAGGCGGAATGCGGTAGTCGCAAATATACGCGTTGTATGGACGGTCAATACACTCACGGGTAAAGCTTAACCGTTGTTTGGATGTTCATGAAAGTAGGGTTAGCTTAAAAATCAGTATTCGAAATATGGTAATGAAACAAAAGGACTGTTTTGTCATGAAATATTACTTAATGTTATAGTTTACTTTTGATCTTAACTAGGTTATTCCGTATTAAATAAGCTAAAATCTAAAAATTCCAAACCTATATGTAATATTAACGCTTTAAATAGTTAACACTTGATGAATTCAAAGCATATACTATAAAACAACTCAAAAACATCTTCAATGTTTTATATGAATCGACGAGTCACCTGTTGGCAAGTGATTACCATCGGCCATCTAGAGTTTTAAGTGTATTTGGATGCCCCTTCCTCCTGTTTTGAGAATTTTGAACTTTCACTAAACTCATTCAGTGAAAATCAACTAAAATATAGCTAATCGTCTGTGTAAATATCTAGTATTCTATAAAATCTTGATGTTACTAATTTACTTAATTCAGATATACACAAGCATAGTTGTACTACAAAACCATCGTCCGTCATCGTCCATCGTGGATATATATTTTAATGATAAATTGGTTTGCCTTTAAAACTTATTAAGTTCTGAATCAACTTAGCTCAAACTTTAATTATAAAAGAATACCTTCAAATATTGTTTTTGTCCTTTTCTCTTGTCAATTTTGTTCCTAGTTTTTCATCAATTCGTAGATAATATCAGAATCGTAACATCCCAATTATTATTTAAAAAAATATTATATACAAATAACTCAATATTTTGTATCTTAAATTAAACTGGCTGACGCTACCTGCCACCTTAAATTTCTCCGGCGAACAAACACGCTGCTATACGCAAATTATTATGTCTAATACAGACTGAATGTGACTCATGGCTGCACCAGTGTTTGCTTGCTTTTGAAGATTCATTTCTCGAGTATGAAAGTACTTAAACATTATAACAATGTAATGTATACTGTTGATAGTACTGACACCAAACGGATACTTCTAATCAAACTAATATTAAAACAACTCTAGAGGAGTTAGCTACAGTCAGCAAAAATGCAGGTCGTTTAATGATTAATTTAAAAGAATACCTGCCTTCAAGCTTAGGAATAATTAAGTTTGTAATCTCACACTGTGATCAAAAGAGAACATGCAATAGGAAGTCAATAAAAATGACTAAAGTAAATAAGCAATATTTATTTGACTGTTTCTGTGGCGCAGTGATATTGTATGTGACTGCTGTGTTTGAGGTATCGGGTTCGATTCCCGGGTCGGATCAAATGTCTGTATGATCTACAGATATTTTTTTTGGAGTTTGGATATTTTCTATGTATAATAAAAAAATAATTACAAAAATAAACTGTATATGTATTTCTATCAGTTGTCTAGTACCCATACTACAAGCTCTGCTTAGTTTGGGACTAGATGGCGTCGTGTGTTAGATTTCTGAAACATTATTATTATTCACATCATTGTATCCAGTCTTTATCAGTCCACTGCTTTACATTGGCTTCTTTTCATAGTCTAAGTGCCGATGAAGATCGACTTACACACATCTGATAACCTTTTTTTTATTGTATTATCAATAAACATATCTGTGATGGCTTGCCAATCGCACACGTGCAAAAAAGATTACTCAGTACTACTTATAATTGAATGCAATGCTATTTTGCAATGTGCTATACATTGCAATAGAGATTTAAAAATAATTTATTAATGTTACAATCCATTTGAGTAAGTGAACCGTCAATGTTTTTGCTTAATGAGCCCATTCAAATAACTTTGTTTAATGCAATGGAATTCTATTTTGATTTAATTAGAGGTCTGATGGATCTGTTGTGTTCTTACAGATATATAATTAAATCAAAATAGACCTTCATTAAATTTTTATTGTTACCCTAAATGGTACGGTAAATGGTACAAGACACCACTTTTTGTCGGAAAAAAAATTATGAAGTTGATAGAGGAATGGATTGATATATAGTACTGAAATATGTTTATGAGCATATCATTTAAAAAGACCGAACAGATACCACTAATCTGTAACGAAGAACAGTATGATATTACATATTTAGTAACATCTACATCTTAAAATGCTTCTGAAAACCTTAGTATAGGTTCTTGGAATTTGGAGAGTAAAAAAGACCAACGGCTATATATACTAAGCACCATATGGATATAATTTGATCGATTCAGGTTAGTTTTTTTTTCATGCTATAGGGGGCAAACGAGCATACGTATCGCCTGATGGTAAGTGAATACCACCGCCCATGGACACCCGTAACACCAGGGGCGTCACAAGTGCGTTGCCGGCCTTGGGGGATAGGGAGGGGGATGAGGGGAAGGGTTGGATTATGGGCCTCCGGTATCCTTACTCACTCGGTGAAACACAGCGCAGGCATTGTTTCACACCGGTTTTCTGTGAGGTATCACTGCGGTCGAGCCGGCCCATGCATGCCGAAGCGTGGCTCTCCAAATTAAAAGGTATTTGACTAAAGACGGTATTAAACGTTTGAGAAAACCATTTAAGAAGCTCAGTATACTATGATGATCTGTATTAGTAGCTCCAAGTAAGTATTAAGAGACATTAATAAAATAAATAAATGATTTCGGTGTGTGGGGGCGGACCACAATCTTTCGCCCCCAGCCAACCTCACCTGCACGCGGTGCACCCTGCTAGATAACAAANAGTGGCGTGAAATTGGAGAGGCCTATGTCCAGCAGTGGACTGCGATAGGCTGATGATTGATTGATTGATTCGGAAAAATAGTTTATCTCTCTTTTGTATCCACTTGACCTGATAAACTCAGCTGGAGCGGTCGCTTTTTTTTTTTATATTTTTGCTGCCAAAATGAGTCTGCCCTGCCTGATGGAAAGCATGAGCAGAATCCAAGAGTGGTGGTCACCATCCTCAATGCGAAAAAGAACAATGCAGCATGGTGACCCACACTATGGCGGCCTGGGGAGAAGGGGGATGGTGAGGGGGATAGGGGGCGTTGGATTGGGGTATGGGCCTCCGGTATCCTCACTCACTCGATGAAACACAGCGTAAGCGCTGTTTCACACCGGTTTTCTGTGAGGCCGTGGTATCACTCCGGTCGAGCCGGCCCATTCATGCCGAAGCGTGGCTCTCCCACGGTGAAGATGACCTGATAAACTATATCTGACTCTAGTACCTATGTTTTTTCCATACACACATTACTAAGCAAACCAATGTGTACCTAGCCTACTCTTAGTTATTTTTCGCATATTATAATGTCAGTTTACATTTAATTATTCTACAAGTTTCATCAGCACGTGGACTATTTTAGTAAGTCGAGTCAATTAAAATTCTGGTCCAAGCAAACACTTGACATAATGCCGGCCAGCTTGAGATTCCCTCGCTTATAAGTTGTAACCAAATTAAGTTCATAGTTCATTGCTTGATCATAAAAAAACTTAAATCTTGATAGGTTATAAAAAAATTATGAGATGAGATAAACATATCAAAGGTGATAGTAACGAATGAGAAAGACAGAGTTTTTTATTTGATTATATCACACTATTGTGAGAGGCCTGTGTCCAACAGTTTTGTGTTATAAAAACATCTCTCGCATTAACAATATATCCAGTATCACATAGAACTTTATAAATATCCATGAAACGAAGTTACAGAACATAGACTCAGAAAAAAAAAATTTAGTACACAAAAAGTCCCGTGTGAGATTCAACCCACAACACTTAGCGAAGTAGGTAGCGGTGTGACGACCGCTTAAACCACTACGCCATACGTTCAGTCAAAAGAGAATATTTTGAATATAGGCGGTATATATAAACCACTTTTCTGGATGTGTGCCCAGCAGTGGACTGTTAAAGCTTCTTTCGTTATATGCTAGACTGAAGTAGTACAGTGCCAATGAAAACCAGTGCGAAGCAATTCTTTTGCCACTTTCCACAGTTTGAATATTGATGTCAGGGTCAAAAACCGGCATTTCAACTTAAGAACACAAAATAAACTAAAAACTGTAACCCAACTTTTGATAAAATTTATAAGGAATATGTTTCCCGGGCCATTATGAAGAATATATTGACACTTCATTCGTTGAAATCAGTTAAGCAGTTTTTAACGCTCCGATGGTAACATGGGCTGCCAATACTACTAGAATTCATTTGGGCTCAGCTTTTTGTCCTATTGAAATGTAAGAGTGCAACTAACCTAAATATTAAGTATAATGTCAGTCTAAAAATTACTAATTTGTTAGTCACTTCTCACTTTAGTCCCAAAAAGCATCAGGCAATATTTACTTAACAGCATAGCAGTTCAAAAAATCTAAAAAAGCTGAGCAAAATGGAGTCATGCACTGTTTGACAACACTTTTGAAACGAATAATTTTTCAATTGAGCACATCACGTTGATAATGAGGACGTCAGTCTGTCTGTCCCAGCTTCCCAACTGTCGTGTACAAGTGCGACAGTTGATATTATGAGTCAATGACCCCCTAATGGTGTCTGACGTGAGTAACTGTTTATTGCCAGACCAATAAAAGTGTTTTTGCACACTTTTATTGGTCTGGCAATAAACAGTTGATTTATTTACATGTCACCGGCAATTTCACTCGGGTAACATTTAGTTTTTGCTAAGCTACCTATTTTACTTATGTCTAATATACTCTCTCCCTAAATTAGTTAATTTCTTGGATTTCACCACAAAACACAAAGAGTGAAATTGTGGCCCCATGTACTTCTCCCCTTCTATCTATTCTTTTTCTTTCTTCTAAAAAGATAACTCCTGCTTTAAGATAGATCTAGTGTCGCGGGGGATTTTACAAACATACATGAAACTGACACAAAACACACCTAGTTTCAGAGCTACAATTTGTGGCTCACACAAAATGTTGTCCCATGTGGGATTTGAATTCATTCATTTGGCGCTGTAAAAAGCGGCGTGGCGACCACTTAATACGCTGTACCAACTATACAGCCGAGTCTGTAATTCTGGGGAAGCTACTCAATCCCCGGAATCGTAGTAATGGGTCTTGATTTACCCGGTGATGAGTCTGTTCGTTTGCTCTTATGAAATGAAAACGGCAGTATCTAGTGTTTATCCTCCACCGCGTTGATCAGTACCTCCAAATTATTAACTACATGCATTAATTGGTGAAAATTTTTAATAGATAATCAGATTATTGGGCTTCATACAAATAATAACAATAGTTTATTAACAAAAAGCCTTACATTGTTTTTTCTATCTCAGTCATAAATATAAGCTCAACACTGAGTACATATATTTTAATTTCAGAGAGATAGAGTGAACGTCAGTGTCTATGATGGTATAAACTGTGTTACAGACACTGAATAGGAATAGGTTCGACAGCGTAAACAAGCGAATTGACCAGTCACGTGATGGAAAGTGACCCCCGCCGCCCAAGACCGCCTGGAACTCAGGAGGCACAAGCACGTGGACAGAACAAACAAAATACCTTTATGTAGTACTATGAATCAAAATATCTCCATGCTACATAAAATCGGTGCAGTAATTTAGTTGTGAAAGAGTTACATACAGATAGATCTAGTTACTTTCTGATTTATAATATTACTAGCTTAAGCCGTCGGCTCTGTCTGCGTGTATGTCGGCTATCACGGTAAAAAGAAGCTTATAACAATTCTCAAAAATTGAAGTACCGTCGTGTTAAATTTCACTGAAATCGGTGCAGTAGTTTAGCTGGAAATTGTAAAAAACAGAGAGACAGAGTCATTAGTATGGATAAAGAATTGAGAATAAAGGATTCGTTAAAATACTTCAAATAACACAATAGGGACATAAATATATTACGACTTCAAAAGTTTTCCAGATCTTTCAAAAAGGATCATCTCGTATTAAATTCTTTATATATGTAGTGTAACAAATAAACGACGAAGTCTAACAGTTAAACTTGCTAATTTCTTCAGAACTCTCGTAAATTAAATGCCAAATATTTTTGCTCACATATTAAGTTTCACGGCTAATATTGTAAAGGCGTGTGGCCATGCCATCAGCGGTTATAATAAACATTTCTATTTTAGTTCATTTAATTATTAAAATGTAATATTTAGTGCATGGAATGGTTAAAATAAGTATTTGAAAATGTAACACGTTTATAACTATATAGAACTCCATTGAAAATGCGGCTTTCATAATATTTTGATTAATACAATCATATCTAAGAGTAATAATTTATTAACGTAATGAATGTAGGTTTGTCACGAAGCCTGGAGAAATGTTTGATATCAAAAGAAAGAAAACATGCACGATTATTATCTACGCTTTCAACTGTTTTAATGAACAAGAATTCAGCGCGTTTTATTAAATCTTATCTTAATAGTTTATTTTGCCCTGAACAACAAAATTACGAATTTACTTCCTATCCAAATCTGCCATAAAAAGTTTTCGCTACAAAAAAATTTAATTATACCTGATAAATGATGACAAATTGGTTTTTCTAAATAAATCATAGTAACTTTTTAATGTAGCGTTACTTGTTTTAATTTTAATAATCTTTGCCAGTTATTATTGTCTTGGTATGCAATATTTCACACTGTAAATTGGTCTCTGATATTTTTCCAAATTGCATGGAATCGTCAAGGTATAATTGGGTAACAATCGGTCTCTTTTATAATAAGTAATAAGATTAAAATAAAAATGTGCGCCACAAGCTTCATCGCTTTTGTATGATGTGCACTTATACTAATCCAAGAAAACGTGTAACCACCATCCAATTTTCTACAATTACTTTATTACAGTCGCAAAAAATCAATCCATGATAATTAGCGTTCTAGTACTATTTATTTTAATAGTTTGTTAGGTGATGTGGCTAATGACAAAGCGTTGCAGTATAACGCCTTTCTTTTAGGGACCGCTCGATTTTACTCTTCATAAAATTTTCATACAGAATGATAAATATTAAAATTGTTGCTAAAAGCAAAGAGTAAACCCCAATAATATTATATTTCGTGTCTACTCGCCTTTTTAATGGCCATAAGCTAAGTTCACGCGTCGAAATCAATTTGCGTAGCGGGCCCGTTCGTGCACGCTGTCAAGGAAAGAATGTCTCATAAGTTGGAGGATGTGTTACGTTCGTTTGTATGAAATATTCTCTAGTTATAGACAAAAGAAATCGTTCATTCGTTCAATTCTCAGCAGCAATTACAAAAGGTCAAGGCATTTAGATTTCTAGTAAATTCTATTTGATACTAAATTCATTTATACGTAAGATTTGAGAGTGTTTTAAAAAAAAATATAGGACCATAAAAAACAAGTACTAGTTAATAATGACGCGTTCTAAAGTTACTATTCTTTTGAGTGTAGTTTGAATTCTTTCTACGATGAAAATTAATAAAGTCAAACAGAAATACGCATGACGCTTTATTGAATTAGTAAGGACAGATGCGCAGATAGATTCAATCATAAAATATTAGCACAAAAATTATTGACTAAACAAAACTTTCTACACATAAATACAACAGCTAGTCGAAGCATTCTTTCTTGAACAGAAAATAAAACGGAGCAGAAAATTCGCCAACATTACGAAGCTAATAAACCCTACTACATATCTTCGACAATCCTCACATCTAAGAAAAGAATTTGCAATAAAAGTCCTTTTAGCCCCGCCTTCCCCCACACACGTACTCTATTGGCGAACTCAGTTATCGGAAAAATGGTGAAATGGGGGAAAACGGTCGAAAGAGTTGGGGGCGGGTTTGATATGTGACGAATATACGAGCATGTGATGTCTTCCACATATGGGATGTGTTTTCTTCATGTTCTTGGGGTATTAAGGCTTTATAACACACCTATTTAAATTACGTGTAACTTCACGTTTACGAAAATTTGTATTAACACTTTTTTTATTATAAAAAATATAATTACATCCAAAATAATATTGTAACTGCAAATGTGAGTTTGATTACGCGTTTGTTAAATCACCTACCTGATTTTAAAAGTATCTCTACCTATGGAAAAACTGCAATATCAGCAAGTAACTAAAGTGGACTTCTTTCCACATCAACAACGTAGGCGGAACTGCTGCTAAAATATTTATTGCATACAGTTTCTGTCACCGTACTGTGAAAATAAATATTCTCTAAATCACAGAATACGGAAACATAATTAAACAGAGGTGAGACTGCAAATAAATTCAAACGTTAATTACAGGAACAAAAACACCGAGTATTCCTAGATTGCTTTTAAAATAACAGAAGGAGAACGTAGCCAAAGGGAGTGTAAAAGTTTTATTTAAATTTCTTTCGAACGATAAAACCGCACAAGGATTAAACTCTTCCTTCCGAATGTACTGTTTAAAAATACATGCAAAACATGGCATTACACAGACGATCGTGTGCTCTGAAAAAAAAAGAATTAAAAACTAAGTTTCGTGACTTGATATGAATGAAGGTTCCCTCAGACTATCGCAATATTGCTAAAGTTTCTCTTAGCTCGAAGTTTTTATTAATGGACGAAAAGTCAACCGCTTTTGTTCTATGTTACTCTTTTAAACTCTGTTGGCACGAAACTCGTAAATTGTGCACTTTATACTAGCTTCCTTCATACAACATACTGCTTTGCGTTAGGCGATCTTCACACTTATTTTCATAAAACATCTGTCTTCTCTTTTATGATGTAATGATGTAGAATCAAGGTACAAATGTAGGTGTTTTTCTGCTGATAAAAGAAAAGAGACCGTTGGACGGGATCGGGCCCTAGTCGGCGACACCAGCAGCCGACAGCAACGATGCGCAGTACTGTTAAATAATTTTCTTTAATGTCAATAGATAATATTGCAACACATTATATTTTTGTTAGAGAGCTAATGAACCCTCCGAGTAATGGTGTAAGACTAGAAATTCTTTCAGTGATGAGTCATAGCATGCTAAGTAGGGTAACCATCGCTTGGCAGGCCTCAGCTCTGCACATCATCACATAATATATTTTTGAAAGTGTTAAAAAAATAGAAAAAGACTTGATCCTGTAAGCTTGAAATTTTTTACGATTTAGTTTATTCATTGTGAAGCTTAAAACAAAATTGACAGGCATGTGGAGGAACGGGTAACATGTTCCTCCAACACAAAGGGAGGATCCACCGACCAGGCGAGGTGATCATGCCTGGCGGGCCACGGCCCAACGGTTGATGTTGGGAAATTGTATAAATGTTAATCGGCGCGAGAACTTCTATTACGCAATGCAGGATTGGTAGCTTGTTCGTGCACTATGTTTCTCCGTAGTTCAATGTATCTTCGGTGGATGGCGTTGTCATATATTTATGTTGACGCTGTATGTGAAAGTCGCCACAAGGCGTTCCTAATGAGTACAAGTACCCACCAGGCGCCAGGCTTGGTCTATTAAGTGAATGCTGATTTTTCTTAAAACAAATATTTCAATATTCCAAATTTATTTTACTTTCAATTGCGTGTCCTGCTGTATTAGTGAAAGAGTGTGTGGCACGCTTTAAACGAGACGCTCCTAATAGTTTTATTTTGCCCTTTGAAAAGAAATTGCTAGTGTTCAACGTTTTTTAGTTCTATAACAACATTAATTAGCTATGTATGATAATTTAAGTGAATGTATTATTGTCACGCAACGTTTAGTTTAGTAACAAAAGAAACTATTATAAAACTAAGAACGTGTCTAGGTATTCTTTAGAGTAATAAGGACTATAACATTAGTGTGGACGGTTCAAATATTTGTATTATCTGCCAATATTTATTTCGTAATGAGCGTGTTTTCTAAGAATAATATGTATATATGCGAAAACAAAGTATATCTGCCAGTTGTCTAGCACCAATAGTACAAGCTCTGCTTGGTTCGGAACTAGATGGCGTTGTGTGTCAGATCTCTTAACCTCAAGCACAGCAGTCGCATACGCTACCACTGCGCCTCTGAGTTAGTAAAATAATATTTACACCATGAAAAAAGAACATAAAATTGCTCACTTTCAGCAGTGTGTATAAGCAGTGAATATAGAGCCTGTGGCATTAAGTCCGCCTTGTGCAATATGTTTGCAGGAAGTTTTAATAAATAAATGAATAAAATATTTACTAAAGCCCCAATAACAAGCCCCAAAGCGATTACCGCCGCCCATGGAAACCCGTAACACCAGAGCCGTCACAAGTGCATTGCCGGCCTTTAGGGTATGGGGAGGGATACGAGGGAGGGGTTGGGGTATGGGCCTTCGGTATTCTATTCACTCAGTAAAACACAGCTCAAGCGCCGTTTCAGTCTGGTTTTGCTTGAGGCCGTGGTATCACTCCGGTCGAGCTTCGTGCCGAAGCGTGGCTCTCCATTTTAGAACAATCTAAATAAATACAAAGTAGTTAACGTTTCTAGGAGAGAAATCATTTGTATTCATGGACCATTCTTTGCTGTACACTGTTAGAGATTTTTGTTCGGATTTCATTTCTTTCGCTCAGATAAATCCGATGTCTGCAGATAGATGTACAGTCGCGACCGAGGTCACCCTGTTTAACTCAAACCACCCTTCGTATTTGCAAAATCAATTTTAATGTTTTTTTTAAATACAGTACATGAAAGTAAATGAATTTTGAGTTATCGACATAATAATAAAATATAGCTTTTGTTGACCACAAAAACTATATATTAGAAATTAAGGACTTACATCTTCTTTTCAAAGTCGGTAAAAGTTAGTTCTCTAAACATATAAAAATAATTGACTATGGAAGAAATGGGTATGATTTTAAGGCTGTCGTAGTGGTTTGCGCGATCACCTTGCCCTTCCCTACTACGCTGAGTATTGTAGATTCAATCCGATATAGGAAAACAACGTTGCGTCAACACAAAAAACGTGTTGAGTACTTTTACCTGCGGATTCACTCGCATTTAATAAAAAGTATCCTATGTTACGTCTAATACCTCCAAGAATAGGTGTAAAAATGTTCATGATTTTCGGTTAAGTAGTTTTCGCACACATTTATAATATTATAGTATAATACACAGATTCATAGAGAGAGAGAAGCTCGTAGCAAGTTGCACTGTGGGTAAGCAACGACTGTGTGGTACTCTAAAGTACCTGGATGGGTAACCGCTAGTGGCGTGATACCATAAGTGTCTCCGAGATACGGAGGTCACGTTAAGCAGTCGATTTCGGTTGTTATTATAGGATAACAGTCGTGATGCTTAGTTGGAGGCCTTTGGGTGGCTTCCTAAACATCTAACGGCAAGATTGCGTAGCCACAACTTTGTTTTGCCAGTCCCTAACTCAGTCAGCGTGGGGAAGTATGGCCTTAACCCTCTCCTGAAAGGAGATCAGAGCCCAACTGTGGGACATAATGGGAAGTTAATGATGCACAAATATATCCAAATTGTCTGTGTTTATGAATAACTCACCAATAAATCACTTACATTTAAGTACAAAACTATCTTTTAACATTTAATCTATACAGATGAAAAGCAAATGTCTGTATGTATTTTCAATTTACTCAACATTTCACATCCCACTCAACATCCTTTTTCTTTTTCCAGGATTTCCAAGCGCCAAATCCTACTTATAGCGTATCTCGGTTGTGCTAAAATGGATTTTTTTCTGATGTACATCACTCAATATTAGTTGATCCTTGATCTTATTTACGAAACAAATACTAAATCTCATTTGATATGTGTTTGCATACTAGAAATGAACAATAATGTGTCATATATCAGTCTTCTACACGTGACTGCCAAACTACAGTTATTTCAAACAAAATAAAACAAACAATGGAAAATGTTCTTAGTAAACTGAAAATGAGTTGTGTTTTGTAACACTACCCCTTCAACTTTGTTTCAAACGTACACGTGTAGGCAATGAGCCAAAACATTGTTTGTCGAAGTAAAACCACGTCTTTAGTAGATTTTAATGGAAAAACAATCGTCATTTTTGTTAACAACTAACGGCTCAAGTCTCGTTTACGTTACGTGATTGTAACTGTCTCTATTATATATATATATTAACAATAAAATTAACAAAGCTTAAAAACTTCTTAGATTAGTTTGATTTTAGGTTGTCAACGGGGATAGCAAGGACCAAGAAAAAGGTTACAATAAAGTAAGTTGAATTAAAGGTAGGGTAGCTTTTGAAATGTTGGTTTTTTCCTTCACCAAAGTATAGAAAGTATAAATTCCATACTAAAAATATTTTCCTAGAAAGATGTAAATTTATTTCTGTTTATTTATTTATTTCTATTTTAACTACTAGCTAATAGATACCTGAATAAATTGTCTAAATTAATATAAACAGATGTACTAATACTCAAAATGCACTGCATGTAAAATATATGAAAAATAAACTTTAATATTTTAATAGACATTCGGCAATGTTTACTAGATAACTGAAACAATATACTATACAAAACTATATGTATAATAAATAAAACATAGAATATCATATAAAAAAAAACAATACTTGAATATTTTTCCACCACTCTTGGATTCTGCTCATGCTTTCCATCAGGCAGGGCAGAGTCATTTTGGCAGTTAAAACATTAAAAAAAAATATTTTAGAAACTAGATTACGATATAATAACATAATGAAAGTATCAAAACGGTTAAATCGCAAGTTGAAAGGAGCGCCACGGAACGCATTTGGAGTGATATTTCTTTATAGTCCGCGACACAACCACTCCTGGGAAATTTACGGCGGCTGTCTCCTTCTAATGTGAAGCTCAGATGAATTTTGTATAAGTTTTACTGTTAAATAAGCCTAGTTCCGTAAAATGTTTATGAATGTTTTTAGTACGGACCTTTCTCAAAAGAATATACATATATATAAGCATTGAATAAGTTTTTAGAGCAAAACTCGCTAGGAACTTGTACTATTTATTTATATTGACGGGAATCAACCACTCGAGGGTAGATATTACATTCGTTTGAAATGCCTGACGTTTCGATCATATTTCACAGGTCACAGTTTACGAATAATACTTAGCGATTATTTAATAACCAGCGATAACTTGCTTTTTCAAAACAATTTTAATTTGAGTTCAAATTCAATATCAATTATTCAATTAAGACACAAAATGACATTTATAAACGTTAATTTCCACCTACAGCTAGAAATCATAGACACAAACTGATGAATAAATGTATAGGATTGTCAATATAAATTAGATGAAAACACCAAAATCTACTGCTTGCTATCGAGCTATGGATCGCCATAGAGCCTTATGAGAAGAATACTAGCAAAGAAACTCATGGCCACTCTTTTTAAAAGTCGGAGTTAACCTTTGACCACATTTTTACTCCAATGAATAATAATTTTAATTTAGAGTAAGTTGTTACATGTATTTAAACATTACACATACATACATAGTATATATACTTACATACATAAACATCCATAAGAACTCTCAAACTTCTTTCATTAACAATAACTCTGCGATTTAAGATTGACATTGATACTACCTTATTTTTAACATGAAACAAAAATAATTCCTAAATTCCTTTTTGTGCTTTCAAATGTAAGTGCAAATATAGCCTTTATTATTTTTAACTGACTCGTTTCTCTAGCGATTGAAGTATGCAATTGCCAATCAATAGGTTTCGGGATCAAATACCGGGTCGGGCCAAAATTGATATTGAGTTTTTCTGATTATATAGTATTATATTAATAACAGCTCGGAGTTTGAAAGTTGGGGTCTGAAGCACGTAAAACCGTTGGTCCTGCGCCTGATCTCTCCCTGATCGTGTAGCTTAACCGTCCCATCGGATTATGAGAGTTAGGAAACAGAGAGCGTAACTGTGATTGCACACACACTTGTGCACTATAATATCTCCTGCTTAGTTGGTTGGTCTCCGTTGAGACCGGACGCCGTGGCCGTATTCAGCTAGGAGAACGACATCAATAGTTTTACTACTATCTATAACTTTGCTTAAAAAATACTAAATATTAAGATTTCATTCTAAAACCGTAGCTGACACAAGATTTAATCAGTTTCAAGTTCAGCAACATAAGTATAACCTTTATGGCACTTTACGGAACCTTCGTCCAACATAGCACGTCAGCCCATCAAACATTCAGTCATTCACCATACGTTTTACCGATTAGCATATACTAAACGAGACAAATATTAATCGAACTTAGTACCTATGCAGTTCGTATTCATTTTGTGCGCTCCATTGTATGGTAATATTAAGTTGGGCATACACCATGAGATTAGTTGCGCAATATTTAGCTACAGAAATGTAAAATGTATGTTAGAAACTTATTTGATTTTAATAAAAATAAATTTCCACAATCTGGTAAATGTATGACGACGTATTTTAATTGTGTGTATATTTCAATTGAAAACCAAAACTTAACGTCTTTTGTAGAAAAGTGGATTTTGAAACATTCCTGACAGATTTCTTATGGCTTAACCTCTCAGTAACGCAGTAAATCGTACAAAATTTTCAAAATCATATGTTGTATCATGTTCCATACTAGAACGGCAAGACTATGAGCTTTTGAAATGCCCTAATATAGTTTACTGTTATATAGTCTTGCAATACTCCTCCTAATAGTGAGATAAATAAGTAGTTTCTTGAAATATTATTTATACTATTATGCCCATTTTATGTTATTCTCTTCATGTGTATTTTAAGAAAAGTATTTTTGGTACGTAATCAAACTCTTTTTAAAATTCCCTATCATAATGCAAATCTTGATTAAATTTATTTAGTTTAGTTTAAAAAAGTAATGGACCGAGTGGCAACGGATTGTCAAAACCCCTATTCTTTCTATGGTAGGAACCGATAATATGTGACATTTTTTGTGATTCACAAATTATGGCTCTGAGTCTGTGTTGTTATACGTTTTCTATGTTTTTTAACTCCTCCGCAACCCAGGCTATCTTCCTAGTGTGTTTGTTATCTTCAAAAAAATATTTTGCAGTGTGTACTCAACTTTATAGGTAGTTGTTAATTCTTGTAGCGCAAATAATTATTTGTGACAAACTATTTTGGATTCACTGATTGTCCCTTACGTTATGGCTATGGAGTTTTAATGTGAAGTCTCGTTAATTTTAAGTGCTTCTATAATGGCTTAGAAACGTGTTGGATTTCAGGACCTAGTTTTTAGTTTCGCAACTACAGCTTACCGTGCGCAGCATGAACAAGTGCAATATATAATATTTTTTGATGGAAGATGATTGTGAGAAGTGCGAGGATAGTTAATACAGCATCAAACGAAGCATGTAGGATAATAACAACTTATCTCAAACCGACCCCTATCCAACTGCTGTATCCGCTGGCCGGCATAGCGCCACCGGTGGTTCGGAGGACCATGGTGAGTTCCGCAGAGAGGGCAAAAATAAAGAGCGACCTACGGCACCCCATGTACGGCTACACCCTGCTCAACAGAGACTAAAGAGTTGCAGGAGTTTTGCGAAATGTGTCGACCCATTGACCTTGGACCCATCTCAACAAGCGAGGTCCTTTTGTGGTGCCGGCTGACTGTCAAACACCTGGGCACGAATTACCGTGGCTGACTTGGATCTCTTTGATAGACTTCAGACTCAGGTCGGCAGAAGCAAAGAAAATATGTCCAGGTCAGGATTTGCGGACGGTGACGATGGCGGTGTGCTGTTTATGCGCTGAAAAACTCAAACGATGTCCCACTTTGCATCATTCCCTGCGTGCCCGGATACCTGCATGAGGGAGGATCTGGTGGTTGCTACCTATAATGCAGTCAAAGTGGCCGCGTTCTGGTCTGCTAAAATTTAATTACACCGACACGAAGCGTTTGCCGTTGAAAGGCTTAGAAGAAGATTATGTTATGGCAAACAATTTCTGACGTGTTATTGTATAATGATATTTTTACAAATTTAAATTTAAATAGGTAATATATGTAGGTCTGTATATGTTAAATTGTACTGCCTCTGTGACGCTGTGGTAGAGTATGCGACTACTGTGCTTGAGTTTTCGTGTTCGATTCCCGGGTAGGACCAATTGTTTGAACGATCTGTAAATATTTGTTTCGGAGTTTAGGTGTTTTCTTTGAATAATATGTATGTATTTACAAAAAAAAGTTTATATGTATTTATATCAGTTGTGAGTTGTGTAGTACCCATAACACGAGCTCTGCTTAGCTTGGGACTAGATGGCGTTGTATGTAAGTTGTTGGAAATATTTGTTTATAGTGAACTGTTAACGGCTACTGATGATTTGTTGAAAGGCAGTTATACCTACCTAATTTAAAAACAGACAGCTTAATTTTTGCATATACTACAGCTAATCGATTTTTATAGCCATTATACAGTATAAATTTCACTAATGCATATTACTGTTTAACTTATTGACCCGAATCGTACCAAAATAACTACGGAAGGACTTTTAACCCTAAAATTTATAAATGTCCACCTAGGGGTAAATAATATCTGAACTAAATATAATATTAATCTGCATTTGTAAATACACCTATTTCCAACGATATTTATATAAGTATGTTGTAAATACTTATCCATCGATATCCTTAATAGCCTAAAACTAGACGTAGGATATACACAATTTGAGAACCACGCTTCGGTATGAGTGATACCACGGCCTCACAGAATACCTGTGTGAAATAGCGCTGGCGGTGTGTTTCACCAAGTGAGTGAGGAAACCGGAGGCCTATACCTCAACCCCACCTCCATCCCCCTACCCGTCCCCCAAATGCCGGCAACGCACTTGTGATGAATCTGGTGTGTCCATAGGCGGCGGTAATCGCTTACCATCAGGCGAAACGTCTGCTTGTTTGGCCCCTATCCCATAAAAAAAGTTTTTCCTTCACATCAACAGCCACGAGTACCATAATGCAAGTAGCTTAAGTTAGTTCTAACATCATCAGCTATCAGTCAAACAAAAATTCTCTTTGAAAGTACAGAGATTATCGGAAACAAACAGAACGACAGACAAAATTATAGAAGTTGCTTTAAAGTTGCTGTTAAAATAGTATTAAGTAAAATACAAACAGACACGTCCAGTTTATTTGTATAGACATCTGTAATATTGTTTAATTTGTCGACGAGAGTCTCGCAAAAATAACAACAAAAGGACTTATTACCTGGATATTCCTAAATGTCAATCAACGGCTGAATCATGACCTAACAACTATATATAGAAATTACATACCTCTTTCAAAAGATATTTACGTGGGTATGTATAAATGTGACATCTGTATATTTATAACACAATGGATTGCGTCACCTAGGCATTTTATTTTAGCATCTGTCTGTCTTTGTCTATCGGGTCGATATCCCTTATTTCAAAGGACGAGTATTCGTTTTTAATATAACGTAAACATAAAACAATTGAACGTCAAAGTGTCGAGAAATTTCCAGCGTCAAAGGCGTGTTTGATGCGAGCTAAAATTGTTTGAGTAATTTCTGTACCGAGCTACTGAAATAAAAAGTATTAACACAGAACACGTAATAGGGTGCAGATACATTAGGACGAGTTTTCGTTTTGTTATAAAGAAGTTTGAAATGTTTTAAAAGTAATCTTTGGATAGATTCGTTAAATTTTTGAGGCAAAATCAAGTTCGTAGCTAAAAATATATATTTATTCTTAAACGAAGTTCACAACTGAAAATATAGATTTATTCTTAAACGATTTTTTAAGATTTTAACCTGTAAAAAAATAACACGCTGAATAAATAAAAAAAAGATTGTGTGGTTTTATGAAACCACGGTAAAAGTGAAACTTTTTTTCCCATGCAAATAAATAAATCTAATAAAGCAAATAAATAACAACATTTACGTTAAACACTGACAAAAAACAAACAAATTGGCTTGGAGCACTGGCACACCGTCCGACTGGCCACTGGATACTGGCCGACCGTCACGCGTCACGCGACATTCGATACACAGACCAAAAAATTCGAGACGATGTAATAAAAGTTCACTTTAATAATTATTTGATTTATGAAGTGCCATTTAATTTAATAAAAAAATATTTTAATTCTTAAGTTTAGGGGTTCTTTAAAGTTGAAACTATGCTGGTTTAGCTGATTGTAGAAATCTTATGTAATAATACAATTGTAGTGTCGAAAAGCGACACTACAATTGTATTATTACATAAGATAAATACAAAACCACTTTGTGTTTCTATCGTAACTGTAAGCATTCATTTACGCGTTGGCAGAAAACTTATTCGAAAATTATTTCAAATTAATAACTAGAGCTTTGCACAGCTGTAAATAAATTTTTGAATATTTTTTTGTAAAAGTTTAAATCAAGATGTTTTTTACGTTTAATGATTAAGATGCTCACTGCAAATTTTTTTTATGTATTACCTGCCAAAATGACTTTGCCCTGCCTGATGGAAAGCATGAGCAGAATCCAAGAGTGTTGGTCACCATCCTCAATGCGAAGAAGGACAATGCAGCATGGTGACGCACACTATGGTGGCCTGGTGAGATATTATTTCAATATCTAATTTGTTCACATCCTTTTTTCTGTATAAACTAAAACGTACGCTCGAAATATTTATATTGAAGTTTAAAGGCTTACTTTTAATTTTTACTGAGTAAAACTTATAACATTCCGGTTATATGGATTTAGGTTTAGCATGAGTCTTATTTATTTTTTAATAAAAATACATACTGAGTAAATTGAGACGCCATTTTATTAGCATATCTTTCTATACATTTTTTTACAGTAATCGATAATAGACTACTTAACTTTACACTTAAGGTAAGCGGCGATTCTGATACTATATGCCAGGAAAGTTTTATTGATTTGAGTCGTTTTTGAAGTAATAACTTCTTATGGGAGTGTAAACCCAAGAGTAATTTTACATTTAAAAAGAAGGTCGTTCTAAATGATATTCTGGAATGGTCAAAAGGATTACACGCCAATCAAATTTGTTAAATCCATAGTGTATGAATATAATGTAAGATGATATTTATATATTTGACCTGTAAATATATATAAGTATAGTTTATATTATGTCTATTTTTATTTTATTTTAAGGAACACAAACAACGTATCATACAATAATATCTTAAGATCTAATATATATTATGTTTTGATCTTGTACATACATAAATAATGTGTCCACAGCTTCTTCTATATTTATTTGTGTATGTATGTTGCTTATTTATGTATGTTAGATCCGAAGTTGTATAATCTACGTAACGCGTTACGGCGGTATGGTTCTCTTTCTCTCACGCATACGACAGCGGTAGGCAGACTCCTCTTCTTTTACTGTAACCCACAGCGCTAGCCCTAAATCGGACAGATAAATATTATAAATATATATTATTAAT